>JBAMHW010000006.1:10655886-10673677 GCA_037177495.1 Rhadinocentrus ornatus | reverse complement strand
CATATATATACTCCTCCCTGAGGAGTTTGCGCATCCTGATGATCCTAGTGGCTATGTTGTCGGGGGCTTTATGCCCCTGGTAGGTTCATCCATGTCAAACAGGTGTCTAGGAGAGGGACCAGATGAAGTGCGGCTCAAAACACCCCTATGATGACAACAAACCATTGACCCAGGTTTCCCTTGCCCGGACGTGGGTCACCGGCGCCCCCCTCTAGAGCCAGGCCTGTAGGTGGTGCATGGAGTCGAGTGCTTGCTGGCCGGGCCTTTGCCAATGGGGCTCGGTCAGGCTCAGCCTGAAAGGGTGACATGGGCCCCCCCTCTCATGGTCTCACCACCTGCAGGAGGGACAGTGTGAGCTGGGTGGCTGCCAGAGGCGGGGACCCTGGCGGTCTGATCCTCGGCTGCAGAAGCTAGGTCTAGGGATGGGGAATGTCACCTCTCTGGCGGGTGAGGAGCCTAAGCTGGTGCACGAGGTTTGAGCGGTTCCCGCTAGATATAGTTGGACTTACCTCAACGCACAGCTTGGGCACTGGAACCACTGTCCTTGAGAGGGGCTGGACCCTCTTCCATTCTGGAGTTGCTCCCTGTGAGAGGCACCGAGCTGGTGTGGGCATGCTCATTGCCCCCCTGACATGGCCCTGTATACTCCCCGGTACTCCGGTAGTATGGAGGGGAGACAGGCCGGACCCCCTTGTTCGAGCTGCCCGGTCCCTGTACGACCAGTGTCAGAACTTGGTCTGCTTTGCTGGCAATAAATCTGAATCATTTCTGGTGAGGGTTGGACTCCGCCAAGGCTGCCCTTTGTCACTGATTCTGTTCATAACTTTTATGGACAGAATTTCTAGGCGCAGCCGAGGTGTAGAGGGGATCCGGTTTGGTGGCCTCAGGATTGTGTCGTTCCTCTTTGCGGATGATGTGGTTCTGTTAGCTTCATCTCTCACTGGAACGATTTACAACCGAGTGTGAAATGGCTGGCATGAAGATCAGCACCTGGAGGTATGGACATCTGGCTATACACAGCAAAATCAGCTGTGTCAATTCAACTTTAATAGAGTTATATTCAACACAACACAGTGTCTCTTTTGGTCCACACTAAATTCAGTTAATGCAACACCTTTGAAAGTGTTAATGATGTAACACTGACAGATTTGAAATAACACTTTCAGGAGTTGAATTTAAACAAAGGCTGTGTTGAAAAAACATGTGAAATAAGTTAAAAAACACATTTTCACTTCATGCATTGTTATATAAGCCAGCCACTCATTTTCAAACTTACATATCCATTGTCTGAATACTGATCTCTGAGGCTAGGGAAAAGAGATTTAGTTCGAACAGCAATTTTTGGCTGAAAATACATTATTTTTAAAACTTTGAATTGCATACAGATTTCTGTAACTGACATCTAATATTAATCTTTATTTTTGTATTTTTCGTCTTTGCATGTTACAAATTTTACTTTGATATATTTTTTTCACTTCATTTTAAGCTATGCTCCTTGATGCCTGCACTTTTTTTTCAAAATATTTTATTCATATGAAGTACCAATATGATCACTGAAATCTTACCCATGAACTTCAGTCATGTCAGCCACAAGAAGGTTGACCATCCGTCTCCATGTAATATCCTTCAATGCCTTTGTTTTGTCATATCTTGTCCCCCCCCCGACTTGCAACTCTGACCATCTAAAGGAGAAAGAGCCAGAAAGGTATAAATTAATTTAGCCTGTCCAACAACATAACCACAGTTCATCTGCACAGGACCTGAGCATTAATAACCTGATATATTGTTCATTACAAAGCTGGAGCCAGTCACAAACCTTTTTTTGCAGATTCCCGTTCAGTATGTGTTCTTTTCCCTCCGTTTGTGTAAACAATCACAGTTGCATCTGATGAATCAGAGGATATTTGCAAAGAGGACGAGTCTGACACATTGAAGAGTAAAAGGTCTAACACAGACGACTCCAACGAAGCCTGGTGAAGGACAACTGCAAAGCAGAAAAAATATATACACAAAGAATTACTAAATAGTCATCCACAATATTCACCGTTAGTGATCCACTGTTTCCATGACAAGGCCAAGCCTCACCTATCGACTGGTGAGTGGAAACCGTCACTGTAAGGTTCCCTGCTTGCAAAAGCTCCCCAAACACATCTGGATCCACCTCTGTCCCTGATTCATCTGTCAAGTGCAGCTCAGTCTCCAATGGAAGACCTTTTGTATGACTTAGAAAAAGATGACAGATATAGATGTAGAACAATGAAGCATTTGTTTTTAGCTAAATTTCACAGTAATTTGATTTTAATAAATGAAATTAAATAATGATACATATAAATATATAAAATTAGTATGAAATTATATTTTATACATAAGATAGTGTGGCCTTTTTAAATGCCAATGTACTTTTATGAACTGCTTATTCATAATTTCATAAAATCAAAAGAAAAAAAAGAAAAGAAAAACATTAGCTTTTTTTTGTATACAGTCAAAATAAATTCAATCTTAAATCTAGGATTCTCAATTAAATTTCAAATAAATAAATCACAGATCAAACACAACTTAGTGTTTATATAAATAGATCAACACTTTATAGATAGATCTGTTGAACTTTGTGGCAACTGTTTAGTTTTCATATTTAAAGATGCATGAAAAGTGATACCAACCTTTTTGTAGACATGTGTTAAAGTCTTCATAGCCCTCCTCAGTTTCAGCCACTTTGACATTTTTCTGACTTTCTCCATATCTCACTTTTACCAACATGTTGTACTATAAAGAAAGAAGAAAAAGAAGGAAAAAAAAGCAAATTGTCTACAATTTATCTGATGCTACAGTAAATTTTCTTTACACCAGTGTAACACGATGAGTGTGCTAACAGTCTCAACAGTTTACTTAACATATTTAGTAGATCAGTGCATGAAATCATCTAACTTAACATTACAAGTCTAAATGTTAATGTAATGCTTGAAGCACCTTAACTCCAAATTTGTGTACAGAGACCTGCCAAAATGTGATATTACAATACAATACAAATGCATTACACTTGCTGTACTGTGAAACCATAAACTTAAATTTTATGCTCTATGAAAAACTGCCGACTTTTATGGTGAAAACCTATTTCTTTAAAGACTATTTCAAATGATTACCAACAGTTTTCTATCACCTACAAAAAGTAAACCTGACATTGGAAAAGCAAATATAAAATTATGTCCCTTTTTTTTAAAAAAATTGGAGGAAAATTGGCAAATATCATTTAATCTAAATATCCAACACTTGCAAACCCCCTGTGTTTATTATCAATACAATACCATACATAATGAAACGTCTGCAGCTATAAATGAATGCTCATGTTACATTGAAGGAGTTAGCTTAAGACACAGAAGACATGCCTGTGCGTCTTCGGTCATGCATTTATCAAGCACATTGTGCGTGTTAATAGTCAATAAAAAAGAAAACTTTAGAAATCTACCAAAAACAGCATATAATAGTGTGCTTTGAACTTGAGACATAACTTGTCATGAGGAAAGCAAACTAGTTTCTTGCTAACAACAGTTTCACATGCTCAAGCCTTAGCCCCTTGCTCTGAATTATTACCGTAATGTTAGCATTCACGAACCAGTGTAATTTAGTCCTTATTTTAATTTGATACTTAAAGTTAATGTGTGTGTGTTATAAGGTTATGATATGACTACAGTTTAATATATAACGTTAAGTTAGATAGCTAGCTAGATAATGCCGTTTGACGAGTCGGCTAACAAGCCAACAGAATATATCTTCCTGTCCATTTCATACCCCGAAAACATCTGTAAAGTAAATGTAATTAAAAGGACATGTTATCTTTGTTTTACTTACACGAGGAAGCTCTTCACAGATAAAGTGAGGAAAAGAGAATAATCCTACTCCTTATGTGCTCCTGCGCTCCTGAGTTATTACTCTGGAGTCCGCTGATGCGCCGGGACATTGAAATAACGCAGCCGATTTACAATGATGTAGTAGAAACAGGCTGCGTAACGGATTTTCCGTTTCAAGTTGTGTCGAAAGTACGGACTTCAAACTACATAGTTTTTAAATAGTGATGATTGGATAAAAATTGAGTTTTTAATTGTGTTGACAAGCTGAATGAAAGAGACTTGATATTTATTTATGATGTATTTTTTCTGGACTAATGTCAAGTATGGTTTTTCCTTTTTGTGCAGGAGGAAACTGTAAAAAAGGTCTATTGTAAGGAAAAGCTAAACACCTATTGACCTAATCTACAATATATTTTTCATCATATGAATGTCTCCCATTACAAACACAATCACAAACACAATCCATGCATACCCACCTTATACAACAGGCAGCTTAGGCACTGCCTGAATTTTAATATAAATATATGTAAATAACTTTGTTTGCTAAAATACATTTTTTATTTACTATTTATATTTGTTTCCAAATTAATAACAATGGTTTGTTAGATGTGTTTCTACTGGTTTTTGCAGTAACTAAGTAACTAACTTTTGTTCTGTTTGGATTTTAAAGTTTTTGTGTGATTTTAGTTACAGTGTGCTGGACACCAGAGGAGATTGTTGTTCAGTCAGTGTTGATTTTGAAACTAACACAGAACAGAGTTGTTCGAATTTGACTCCCAGGAGCGACACAAACTTTTTTTAAGGAATAACTCTCTGGTAGTTGAAATGACTAAACAAGTGTTGAAATGAATCTGTGTTGTTTACACCAAACACCAACACTAGAAATTTAACACTTCTGAGTTTGCTGTGTACCTCTTAGGTACCCCTTTTGTGTTTGCACCCTTCTGGAGTTCTGACAGTTGACGAGCTTCCCTCCAAGTTGCCTTGATTTTGGCTTCTAACCTCCTCCTCCTTCTTGCCCTTCATATTGATGTTATGTTAGCAAATCATGTCCAACATCACTGTTCCTGTACTGTATATCCACTCATTAGTTTCATGGCAGACACAGATTACAGTGCATGACATACACTCACCCAGGCTTCCCCAATTCATATATAGGACTCATGTGCTCACATGCAAGCTAACACACACGCATGCATCCGCAAACAAACACAAACAGACACCTAGGCTAAGGAATCACCAAAGCTCAATTCTGTATAGACAAACATTTACACACAACTATAAACAACCAGTCCATAGCCTTTTCTCTCCTGCTCTCATCATAAGACTCAATACAACATTCACAGCAGGAATCCATTATTCATCTCATGATCTTATATCAACCTGAAACAACATGAATGAGTCAATTTGTTTGCAAATAATTTAGATGCCAGTTAAACATTAATATAATATGATAACATCAATATTTGTTGCAACAGTAAAAACAAGAATGGTTAACAGCAACTTCATCTGATATGATTCAACTAACATTAAAAAATGAAAACGTCAACTCAGCTTAGATAGATAAGAGACTGTCCAACCTTAAGAGGGGTTCCCAAACTTTCCATGCAGCAGCACACATGTGGAGGGATGTTTGGTCCAGCAGGACCCACCAAATATTCCATACAGTAAAATAAGGCAACAAGCATAAAAAACTGCTCTCACATAATTTACAACCAGATAAATACACTGACAAACTGATGAATTTCATTATCAGCTTTTAATCTGTACTAATAAAATGTTTCTCACTGGCGCAGTTTACAGCTGTTTCTAAGTTGAAAGCACACAAAATTAACTGATATTTAGTAGGAAATCCCATATACGACCCCCTGTACAGTAAATCAAAGGTTTGAAAACCAGTAGCTTTTATGTTGGGCTGATGAGATGTAATTGTATAGAAACAAACCACATCAACATGAAAAATAGAAGGAAATTTTGACAAGTAGTAGCAAGATCATTATTACAGCAAGTAGCACCAGGGTCATTATTACAGCAAGTAGTACCAGGGTCATTACTACAGCAAGTAGTACCAGGGTCATTATTACAGCAAGTAGTACCAGGGTCGTTACTACAGCAAGTAGTACCAGGGTCATTATGACGGCTACATGGAAAGGCCACGGAGAAGCTCAACTAGTGCTCATCTTATTATGCTTAAATAAAAGTTTGGAGCTTGTAACACACCATCTCATTTAATAAACAGTAAACTCACTCAATGCCGCTGCTGCTGCTAATTGGAAAATTTCCTAAAATTTCACTTGCCACGTGCTCCTCATCTCTTTTTTATTCCAATTCCATTCCGCCACCAATTCCTCTGCATCTCAGCCGTTCCCCCTCCGCGTGCTTTGAAACTGCTATGAAACTTTACGTCAGACATTAGTGTTAAATCTATAAAACTTTATAAAACTTTATAGATTTAACTTAATTCGATTGGGGCACCACTCTTTCGTAGATTTATGATTAATTAATTTACAGCCCAGAAGAGAAAACCGTGAGTGGGTATTTTGATTAAAGAAATAAATTATTTTAATGTCTCATTTCTGAAGCCGTGGAAGTTTTCGTCTGAAGGGACCATAACTCATTCCATAATAACCACAAAGACACTGCCGAATTACGATAAATGCATACAATTTAAAACATTTACAAAGACGAAACTAAGTTTGAATGTTCTAATATTAATCCATGGATTTCTTACAGATCTGTTTTTCTCTTCCCCCTCCTTAGACTAACTAAACTTCCTTTTTAAGTTTTAGGAAGTACTTACTGAATAAGGCGACCCTACACCGTTAGACCAAACACAGCTTAGAGATATTGGTGCGAGTAAGATCATTTACATACAAAGGCTATAGGTTTATGAATCAAATCACATATGCAAGTTTCAAACTTATTTTCCCACATCCCAATCAACCAGCAAAGGCATTATAACACATACTTTATAAAGGTAGATTAATAACTTGGTTGAAAGTGAAACACAACCTTAGAATTTAGCAAGAAAAGTTAATTAATCATGAAATATAAACACACATTTATACCATTTTCACAGATAAAAGATATACTTTAAAAATCCGGGACCTGGAAAGAAAGTTCATATTTGCAATAATACATTCTCAGTTTAGTCATGAACGTTACTTGACAAAAGTTTCTGTAAAGTCTTAAAAGGTTTCCTTGGATCCAAAAGTGATAATACCTTGAAAACGGCGAATAGGAGGAGTTCTAACTCTATGTCAAAACCCATTTATTTGTGACTTTGTAACAGTGCGTCTTGGAAACTCTGTTCAAATTACCATGTGTGTTTTCCTAATATGTGGAATCACTTTAAACCAATCATTACACCAAAAAAATCAAACATTTAATACAGTTTAAGCATTCTGTTTAAAACAGTCCCGTAAGAGAAACTAGTTATTTTCTTGACAACTTAACAAAGTCCAGCTGTTGTCTTGTGGAGCTTAATTGGGCTGGGTGATGATATCTGCATGATTTACTTGTGTGAAAACGTCCTGGAGAGAGACCTTTGGAGGAAGAGAGAATGGCTTGAGTCCCATTAATCAACAAGGTTGTTTAGATATCCACAGGTATGAGCTGATTTGGGATTTAATCTATTCGAGATGGCTTCTCAAGGTCTCTTTTTGAAGATAGGGAGTCTGAATTGTGGGTCTGTGTCCTTATCCATTCCATGCCCACAAATTAAGGATTCTGCATTTGAAAAGAGTGGGTGAAAAAGAGGAAAAACCAGCTTAGATAAACATTCTGGCCTTCGGTTGAAAAAGGGGTTTTTCCTTTGGGTCGTAAAACTTGTGAAAAACTGGGGGATTAGGGAAACAAACAACGTTCCTCTCTTGTAACCTGAGTCAGGTCACTTTGAGACCCAGGCCACAGGGAATTCTGGTTGGCCCGCTTTTACCATGGGCCGGTCCGGGCCTACATCTGATTGGTGGTACGGAGTCAAACGTAACTAGCAATGCTTGATGTAGCCACTAGCTATGTTTGATTTGGAAAACGGTCATGTAGAAGTCTTTACCGAGTGGGATGTATGCCATTGTAACAGAGTAGAAGTAGCATTTCTCCTTCATAAATATACTCAAGTAGAAGTTAAAAGTATGTGGTAATAAAATTACCCTTAACCCTTAAATAATCAAGCACATATAAAAATATTGAAGAAATAATTAATTGCTATTTTCTAACGTTTCTAGACTTTTCTTTTTTTTTTTTTTGGTATCTTTTTTGTATCTCCCAGGATACATTGCCCATTTAGGGTATAAATCTAACATTTTTTTATGTTTCAGATATTTAATGTGTAAGTCTTTACAACATATTGTAAGTAATTAATTGGCTACTCTTTTTGGTGTTTTGCATTTAAAGTTTTAAAATGTGAATAAAAATACCAGTTATGCAAATGTGTTGAACACTGGAAACAAATGTAGTTTTGAATATATAAAATGTCTTACTTCTTTATTAGTATTTAAGCAAACATCTTCTCTCTTGTGGTACATCAGTGTTATCCTAGACAGTGGAAGCTGTGGAAACAGTTGTACGGATTTTGACGAGTGTCAAGGCAAAGCCTCACTTTGCACTTCTGTCACATGATAAAGGTCTGTCCAGTCTAAAACATCCTGCACTGGTCTTTCATTGCCAGAGAAAGAGGTCACTTACAGTCACCCCCAATCACTAATACAAACTACAATGCAATACAATTATTTACAGTTTCCCTCATCTGAATCAGATAAACCATTTGGTAACAAAGCTAATGATGCCACCTAAAAACGTATGTACACTGGTGAAGGAGCCAGTAAAGCACATTTAAAAACATTATTAAAAAGTGTAATGAGTATTTAATTCAGTAAAGTTATTGAATATCTGTAGAGTATAGGTTTCAAAACATAATTATATGGGATAGTGACTGTCCCTGTTTTATACCCCAATCTGAACAATGTATCTCATAGGATGTTGTATATATGTAATTTTTTATTTTTCAAAAAGAATACATAAAATTTTCCTTAAAGAGCAACATTTTCAAAAACAAATCCTGAAAATATAGTTAACAAGAAAAATACAGAGGGTTTATCCCATTATTATCATCTTAATCCTCGTAGGTCTCCATTTTGGAGTTTGATATCAATGTATCAACGTAGTTTTGATACCTTATCCTACCCCACCTTTAGACATACTCATGACATGAAGTGTGGATACTTAAAGCACCTCCCCCCTACAGCCTGCCAAATGTCTGTATCCCGCAGGATGGATTAAAGTACAATTTGTGTAAAAATTTACTCAAGTAAATGTAACGAAGTAAATACAATGCGTTACTACCACCTCTGAAGGTAGGTTTATGTGTCTAGCATATTTCATGTGCAAAACAACTCAAAGTCCTTTATAAATATTACAAGCATTACGACAAGGTACAAAGGACAGATTGAGAGGAGATTAAAACAAAGAGAATTAAAAAAAGAAATAAAAATATAATATAAATATATTCAGAGGACCCAGCAAATTAATTTCCCACTGAAATTTAAATTGGTGGCCAGGCAACAAAACAACTCAGCGGCATTCAGATTTGATACAAAATCATTGATTTCAGTGTTTGATCCATTGGAGTTAGCCCTTCTGAACTTTATTTAAGACAGGTGGTGTGTAGTCTACTGTTACGGCTGACAGCTAATCAGCCGACCTATTGAGGATTCCTGTGCTGATGCGCTGCAACTGGATCCAATTCTGGCTGATAGACGGATCCTGCCCTCTTCCCACCTAGATTGGTCAACGACCCAATTGGTTCCAGAGAGGCTGACCAATCGCTGAGGACATACACCTTTAAAGCCTCCTCAGTCACAACAATCAGGGCAACTAGATATATTCTAAAATTCTATTTTTTAAAATTGCCTTATGGATGTTTGTGTGAAAGGCTTCATTACTACCTTTCTTCAAATCCTTATCAGTTATCGATGCAGGAAGGAGTAAAAGGAAAGGCAGAAAATTCTCACATTAATTGGGTCATACCTGGGGTTTAGGAGGAGAATTTGTAGTGAAATCTCATACTCCTGAGAATGTGTGCTAAGTTCAGATAAGCCTGCACTGCATGGATTCTCCATCTTATCTTGAGCCAGCAATGGGACTGTGAGATTGAATAATCTGGGGAAAGTTTGGGAGCAAAAGTTCAGGCATCCATCGGCTCTTAAAAGCAATTTGACAATGGTTCCGCACTTTAATAAGTGTGCCATGTCCTCTGTCAAAGAAGGGTGCCAAAATAAGAGGCTCCTACTTGACATCTTCACATACAAGGGTATAAAACAAGCAATCACTGTGCAGTCAGTTTTGTGCAGTGCAATGTCACAGTCAAAGTCATGTAAAGTGTGACCCATTTAACTTGCATGCTGGTACCAAGAGCAGCCTTATCATTGCATCCAGGTTTTATTCATTTTTATTTTCACCACATGAAAACAGGTCTTCATTCCAGATAAAGATGGTTAGTGATTGTATCAAAAACAATTGAACATAATTCAACTATATTTAACTATTGATAGAGCTGTAAGTAATATAATCTTGATTTATATGTGCTTCATTTTAAATCAGTCTTAAAACATTTAAAGATAAAACAGGAAAAAATATGCATTTTGCATTATCACGTTATCGCTTTAATTAATTAATGCCATTAAGTGTTTATTGCACTTAAACGTAACGCAGTTTTTTTTGTTTTTTTTTCCAAAGTTCTGGCTCACTGGCTCTGAACACAGAGAAAACCACATGCAGAGGCTTACAGTTCATGTCTCGTCCTTCATGTCTCCTCCTGCTGCAGCAGTGCATCTCTTGTATTCAGAAGAGAGTGGGTTTAATAAAATGAAGAGACGTTTTCTGTGTGACACTTAAGAAAGAAGGAAAAGAACCAACATTTCTCTTTGTCTGTCAAAACTCATGCAATTAGGAGAAAATTGTGATTTTTGGACAGGAAACTGCTCCCAAAACACATTAAGATTTTTTTTTTTTAACTACATGGAAATTGTGAAAATTTTAAGCAATGATTCCATTAAATAAACTGAAAAATTACTGAAAAAAATCTCCCTTAGTTCTTCAACATTTCCATGTATTAAGAGCCATTGTGGAAGGTCCAGAGAGCCACTTGCAGCTCTGGAGCTGCCAGTTGCAGACCCCTGATTTAGTGTTTGTAAACCAAAATTTACTGTATTTTCTTCATGTAGCAGTAGGCCTTCTTTTATTAGAAAAGGACATTTTGCAAGTAACAACATTAATTGTGATTTACAACATTTCATGCGATTAATTACGATTAAAAATTGATATCCTTGCCCAGCACTTGCACTAGGACACAATGGGAAACACCTCCCAAGGTGGTGGAGAATGAAAGGGCTAAGATCCTGTGGGATTTCTAGATGCACATTGGCAAAATAGTGGTGGCCAACCAACCGGGCATTGTAATCAAGGATAAGCAGCAACGGAATGTGCACACACACACACACACACACACACACGCACACACACACACACACACACACACACACACACACACACACACACACACACACACACACACACACACACACACACACATGCACACAAACTGTAGGTGTTAAAAGTTAAAAGTTTTCTAAATTTTTTCGGCTAAACAGTTGCTCTTCAGTACTTTTTAATTATTAATTGGTGTTGAAGATCAAATTTCCCAAATTTGCTGTCATACAGGACTTAGCAACCTTTGGAATTCACAGAAAATAGAGTCGCTACAGTTGCATTCAGATTTATGTAAAAGAAACGTAAGACTAGCCTCTCTTGAGTTTCTTTTTTTTTTTTTTTAACACAATGTCATAGTTGCTAAATTCCCCCTTGCAACAAACAATGAACTATCTTCTGATTGGGCAAATTATTTTTCAAAGAGGGCCACATAGTTTCCCATGTCAGCTCATTAGTTATCACAAGTAACTGATAACGTAAAGAGAATGGCAGTGTTTTCATTGAACACAGTCATAGAATCAAAGAAAATTTATTTTGTTTTTCATCATATTAATCTCAGTTTTTCTGTTTTTCTGTTTTCCTCCAAAGACATTTCATTCTGCTTCTGAGGTACTTTCACTGGATTTTAGAACCTTTTCTCTAAAATTAATACATTTCAGTGTAGAACAAGATGCTTATTTAATCTAATATAGTCTGCATTATGATCTATTCTAGGTAAATAACCCTGCATAAATAAGACTCCTGGATATATGGAACACACTAAATATAAAATACTGAAACTCTAATCTTTATTGGTTCACTAAAGTATACAACCTGACTGCCAAGAAGAGGAAGAGGTGAAAGTAAAAACAGTTACTATGCATTTTTTTTAAAATGTAAAGATTAGAGATCAAGAGGAAGAGGCTATGAAGTGTGAGCGAAGGAACAGAAATTGAAGCTCACTGCCATCGCACCAGTCAATCAGATAAATAATAGTATATAATCGAGTTTTGCCCCACATGAATAATTCATCTTACATTTAGTTTTTTATTCCCTCCCTCAACCCTTTTTCATGAATTTTTTGCTTGGACAATTTGTTTTGGGCTTAAAAACACGATGTAAATTAATTTTCTCCCATCAATAGAAGGAAGAACATTTTTTATTTTTTTTTATTTGGCTTTGTTTTCCAAATTCTAAAGAATACTGGAAGTAATACTAAACTCATTCAGTTTTGTTTTTTATTTCAACACTACAGTACTCAATTTCACCCTTTTATCATCCTTTACATTTCTGTCAACAAATTGTTTTGAAGATGTTGCACTGCTCAAGGATCTCAAGGATGATACCTCAGCACTAGCCAGACACCATTGATATATTGAACCAGTGGGAGGTACAGGAGAGTCACCTGGGTCGAGAAAATAGAGTGTTTTCTTCTGGCTCCACAGTCCTTGGCAGGTGTTGAGGCAGCTCACTCACAACTCCATGGACCACCTGCTGTCAAATCTGATTTAGTGCAGGGAAATATTTTCTCCCTAAGACCCTGCCTTTGGTTTAGAAGGCCAGGCCCCATGTTGTGAAACGAAGTAGGCCGCCAAACTAAACGGGTTGTCATTTGCCCACACTGCGTAGCTATTGATTTACTGCTCCTTGCTGCTGGTTTCCTGGAGGGGACTGCAAGCTGTAAAGAAATGCCTCCATGCTCCATCAAAAGAAAGGTTCCCCAGGCCAGACCTCCCATGAGGCTCAACTGCCAGCAGAAGGTATAATCAGAAACTGAAAAAAAGATCAACCAATACACAAGTGATGACATAATTGAATCAATTGATAAATGAAAATGAGCCATCATGTGAAGAAGCTAGTACTTAAAGAGAAGAACAGTTTTCATCAGTGGTTACTGCTGATAACTATGGTTTTAGTTCACTCTTATATATTCTTTTCATAATATTTAATAATTTTGTGTGTACATTGCTTACGGTTGTGCGTGCAGTTGGATTTTGTTTGGTGTAACGCAACCCAAGTTGTGTTCGTTCATGACATGCAAAACACAATAACAGTGGTCAAAACACATAGAGTTGACATATTTTCTCTTAATTTTAATAGAAAATAAATTCATGACTACATGACAATATGCAAAAAAAACTTAAAATAAGACAGGTAAGTTTTATCTCACTTTTTAAATTGTGTGGACCTGTCATGATAATACATCCACCTTTTTAAGCATTCAGTCTACATTATACACTTCGGTTCTAATCTTCTAATGGTTTGCGTGTGTAAAAAAAATACAAACTGTTGCAGTTGATTTTCTAACCGGCTGTACCCAGGATTACATCTGGTAAATAGACAAAATAATGTGCACAGTCCATTTAGCTTGTTTGCAATATAGATGGAAAATATTGGAAGAAGATTCAAATAGATTAACATACCAGACACATTGTAATATACCAAATCATGAAACTGATTGCACTTAAAGCTTTAAATACAAACAATAAGATCTTAAAATTAATTGTAAAATATACAGTCAGCCAGTGCAAAGAAGCTAAAATAGGGTTTATATATTTGCATTTCCTGGGCAAAGTCATGTTGCGGAGTTCCGGACTAACTGAAAATGGGAAAGTGCGTTATTGCAGATGCCTGAGGAAAGAGTGTTGCAGTAGTCTAGAACAGAAGAAATAAAAGCATGCAAACCTGTTTAAAAATATTTAAAGATAAAAAATATTTTATTTTTGATAAAAGACAGTAGTGCTTAAAAACTTGATTTCAAAATGGCATTGACCTGTTTGTCAAGTTTAAAATCACCATCATCCATGGGGACGCCAAGAGTGGTGACTTTGGGACGCACACAGTTTTGGAGATGTTAAAGAGGGCATTTCCAAACAGCATGATCTCAGACCACTCTGAAACCACTTTGTGATGCACACAGTTCTTTATAACAGTAGCTATACCTCCATCATAACCAGTTTATCTTGGTGTGTTAATAAAAGTACAGCCAGGAGGTAAGAGCAGGCAGTGGACTTACTGGTGTTGATCTAGGTTTCAGTTAATAACAGTCCATCCAAAGATTGCGATATAAAAAAGCCCTGCAGGATGAAAGTTCTATTCACCACAGATCTTGCCACCATCATGCTAGCTGCATGAGCATACCGGCTCAGCGACTTGAGGTTACCACTTGAGCTCTGATAAGGAAAGTGGCGAGGGCTCAGTGCGCAGAAGTCTACCCGCTGTTCAATAATGAGCACCAACCAAGCGCCACCTACACCCCATCTTCGATACCTCTCTCAAGAAAATGAATGACCATTGTTAGCACAGATACAGCACTGACTAGCTGCCGAGTGTGCGCTGCAATGTGCCCTGAGTAAAGCTCACACAAAGCTTGTACCTAGTCCGTAAAGAAAGGTACCACAAGAGGCGTGTTTATTTTATCAATTTGTCTTTGGCTAAACTTTTTAACCATCAATGAAAACTATTACTACTGTCACATACCTTTCTCTGCAATCAGCTCTAGTCCATCATACTTGGTATTCATTCCAGTCATCTGCTCCTCACAGTGGCCCTCATTTATTAAATGGACGTATGATGAAAATCTGTGCACACAACCATTTCCATGAAAAGCTCTACATTTATTAATTTGGATGTAAACGTGGGATATGGTCAAAACTCACAACAGGTCTGACATTGTGTACGCAAGTTTGAGTCAATGTGGATTTGCGGTGCAGCTCAGGAGACCCTTCCAAAGGGGAAGGCTGTTCCACAGCTTTGGGCAAATAGACCATCAACTTGCCAAACAGCCTCAAATGGAAGAGAACGCCTTTGACTACAGAATTAACCTGCTGGTGAAGGTTAAAGGAGTTATCAATAATCACGCCCAGGTTTTTAGCATGGGTTCGACAATGCAAAGTAAGTGGACGAGAACTTTTACTGCACCATTTAGAAGCTTAGAACTTCCAAAAACCAAAATCTCAGTTTTTTCATTATTTATGTGGAGAACTTTTAAATCCATCCATGCTTTTAGATAACACAAGCAGCTGAGAAGATTAGTCAGATAATCACCCTGTGGATTTCAGAGGATGTAGACCTGAAGGTCTTCATCAAAACAATGGTAAGCAATATTGTGCTTCTGAAAAATAGACCCCAAGTGCAGCATAAACAAGGAATAAAGTAGTGGACCCAAAACAGACCCTTGTGGGATCCCATAACTGAGAGGGGCTGCAGCTGAGGAAAACTCCTCAAGGTGAACACAGAAAGACTTATCCTACAAGTCAGACCGGAACCAGTGCAGGACAGTTCCTCTGATAACGACTCCCTGCTCCAAGCGTGTCAGGAGGATTTGGTGGTCAACTGCGTCAAAGGCTGTAGTTACAGTAGGTCTAAGAGAATAAAGACAGCAGGACTTTCAGAGTCAGTGGAGGGACTTCAAAACCAGACTGAATTTTTTTCTAAAACTTTACTCAAATCTAAGTGCGCCTGTAATTGTGCACTATTTTTTCTAACACTTTTGATTAAAAATGTAATTTAGAAATCATCCTGTAGTTAGTTAGAACAGAGGGATCCTTGTTAGATTTCTTTAAAAGAGACTGCACAAGAGCATGCTTAAAAGCAGTAGGAATGTAGCCTGAAGACAGGCAGGAATTAATCAGGGACAAAATGACAGGGCTGATAGAGCTAAAAGTACTTTTAATTAGAGCGGGGTGACAGCTATCAAGGGGGCAAAAAGAAGGTTTTAGGTGAAAAAACATTTCCAAAAGTTCAGAAAGTGACACCTGCTCAAACTGCTCAAAAACAGCCGAGCACTCTGGCGAGACAGCAAGATCTAAACCAGAGGGAGAGGATAGAGACCCTAATGGCAGCAATCTTGCCTGTGAAAAAACTAAGAAATTTATTGCTTAATGAGAGTGAAGGTGGTACACAAGTGGACTTAGAAGGTTTGATGAGATGATTTAAAGTGCTAAAAAGAACCTGGGGATTGTGGCTGTTGCTCGCCACCAGGTTTGAAATGTAGTGCGTTTTAGCAGATTTCACAGCAGACTGATAATTGGAGAGACAATCCCTCAGTAAACCCAATGAGACCTGGAGTCTATCCCTTTTCCATTGTCTCTCTGCGCGAATGGCGCAACAGAGTCCAGTTTACCAGTGCATGTGGAGTTAAATAAATCAGTAAAATCATTAGCACTCATAGTACAGCAATCTGTCAGGCTGGGAACAACAGAATCATGTACAGCAGCAGAAAATTGTGACTGTTGCGTCGAGGCACACAGTTTAATGGAGAAAGTGGCAGCGATATGGAAAATAACACAGGCAGATGATCAGAGATACGTGTGTCGCATATTTCTGTGACATTAACATTTAAGCCATGAGAGAGCATAAGATCTAACGTATGTCCCTTCTTGTGGGTAGGACCAGAGACAGACTGTGTAAGATTAAAAGAGTTAAAAGCTTGTAGAAAGTCTCTAACCAAAGGCTTAGACTTACAACAAACATGAATATTTAAATCCCTGATACTGATAGTGAGAAACACTCGTAATTGAGAGCAATTCCAGCCACACAATCTGAAAAATCTTTGATAAAGTCCTTATTAATTTTTGGAGGACGGTGGATCAAAGCACATAAAACAGGACTGCTGAGCTCGATTTCAAGAATCTATAGTTTAAAAGTAGATGCTGGAAGAAAGTCTTCAACAGCAGAAGCTCCACACAGAAACCAGCCCCCCACCTTTACCAGTGGACCAGAGGGAGCTGGAGAAACAGTAGTCGAGTGGAAGAAGTTCAGAAAAGACAACGTACTCACCATCCTGAAGCCAAGTTTCTGTTATAAACATATAATCCAACTTCCGGGATTCAAAGAAGTCTTTGAGCAGGAAAGTTTTGTTTGCAAGCGAGCTGGCATTGACAAGTGCCAAATGCAGAACAAGGTCCTGCTATTCCCGTAAATTCACATAATCCTGAAGACGGAGATTGGAGAAATCCACTCCGCTCTTGCGAACTTGGTGATGGCGTGGAAGAGGCGCCCACATAGGAAAGGGCCGGCATGAGTCAGGTAGCTGAACAGGAGCAACAGGCCAGATCCACCATAAGCCATACTCAGCTGTTCGATGGGAGGGGCAGAATCTGGAGAAAAAAAATCCAGGTAACCAATACATGTGGAAAACAAGTGGGCCCTGAACGTCACAAAAACACCATTCAGCTTTCCCCTTTTCCTGGAGCGCTTCCTGCGGGGAATGACGCAGGGAGCACGGCACAGGTAAGCTGGAACCACAGACAGGGGAGGAGCGGGAGGAGGGCCAGCTGTAGGAATCTCCAACCTGAACTGTGGAAGCCATTCACAAGCCACTCGGATATTAAGAAGTGACAGGGGACCATAAACAAGATGAGCAGGAGCAGTATAAGAGCAATCACTTACTGAAAATACAAAAAATACAACCAAAATGCATAGGAAACCTGACAGACAGCGGGCTGTGCACCCTGCTGGCGCCATATATGTATATA
>JBAMHW010000006.1:10619835-10632507 GCA_037177495.1 Rhadinocentrus ornatus | reverse complement strand
AGTGGGAGAACTTGCAAAATAGCAGGGTGTTCAAATACTTATTTTCCTCACTGTATATATATATATATATATATATAACTACCTACAGCTGTCTTAGGATGGGCTTCAAGCAAGAGGTGACTTACAAGAAAAAAAGTAAGGAAAGTTAGTGTTATGTTTAGGCACCTGACTGCAGATCTCAGCCTTATATTGTTTATCATTATAGATGTTTTATAGCAGAGAACTCCATTTTTTCCCCTTGTTTTTATAGCCCAAATGAATGTGTGGGCCACAACAAAAGTATTGACCTTGACAAGTGTTAAGGGCTTGACAGCCTCTTCAGTACAAGTGTGTGTAATTCTGTGCAGTTCAACAAAAACACTCTGGTGTAATTATAGTTTACTAGGCAGGAAAACAGTCACACCGTGATACATTCAGGGATAAAATGTTTCCAAAGATAATAGTTTGAAAGACACTATCAATCACCTATTCATACTGGAGGAGTTAACATAGGATCAATATGCAGAAAGCACAAAAGCGTTTATATATTTCATGGAGAGATGTGGGGTTTATCGTCAATGCAGAAGGTTTCCAGAAGCAAGGAGGGATAAGAGGATTAAAGAAAAGGATTGAGGTAACAAAAGATGAAGAAAGAATAATACATTCAATGTGTTACATTTTCTTTTTACTCTAAATAAAGACTGTGATAATAGGGATGTGAGTTGAATAAGGTTTATGTCACATGTTCATGACGTAAGCAACAAGTGTAGCAACAGAACATATATTAGTCTGATCTGATTTAGAGTAGGAGAGATATTAAATAACAAATGTAACTCAAATATTTGATAAAATATTTAATAGTTGAAGTTGTAATCAGTACTTTCACCATCTTTGTGGTGATTTCCTCACAGTGATGTCTTTGCAGCTAAGCACACCATCTGTTTCTAGTCCACATCAGGCATGATCTTTTCCACCTACTGCTATAAATTTGTATGACAACAGACACAAGACCGTGTAAGATATTAAAGGCCTCATGTCACTGCAATGTTAATGTCTCGTAGCAACATTGCATTGAATCTTTTCCTCCCATTTTACCCTCTACATTGACCAGCATCATACAAACAAGCACAAACAAGCAACTTTAAGGTTATTTAAAGGACAGTGATCAATAATGCTCCTGTAACTCCTACTTAATCTCCATAATGAGCTTTATTGCAGCAATTAATCATGTCTGAGCAGCCAGTGCCCAGCCTCCCAGAAGAATGCAAGCAGAATAAAAGCCAAGCCCAACTATTGCAGTCCACAGGCTCCAATGATGAGGAGATAGTGTTCTGAGAATTAAACTGACCTCATGAGTTGGGCTGATAACTGTTTGATTATGTTTGTTTAGTTATTACTTCAATCTTAAATTCAGAACGTGTCCCTCAGCAGCACATGGAACAAGGTTTTGTTCCATAACTGATTTAAAGATTGTGAATCCCCCTGAAGCAAACAGCCATGGAGACGTTATTTTTAGAAACTCATCAATTGAGCTAAACATGGTATGTAATTCAGAAATGTTCAACATTTTGCATGGAGGAAGAACCAAGATGCAGGCACAGTCAGATGGAAGAAGATAAAGAACAAAACAACTTAAACTCACTAAAAACCAAGGGTGCTGCAGAGCAGGTAAAAACAGGATCCAAGGCAAAGCGGATCAGAATGATGCAGAACTGTACAGGAATGACAGGAATCTGGCATGGAAGAAACTTTCCTAAATGAACATATCTGGATGACAGAGACAAAGAACCAAACCAACAAACACATTTCTGACATGATTAACCTAATGTATTTGTTCCCTAGAGAGATTAATTAATTCAAAATCATTGCAATTTTGGCCCTGCGATG
Organism: Rhadinocentrus ornatus; assembly: GCA_037177495.1. Taxonomy (NCBI): domain Eukaryota; kingdom Metazoa; phylum Chordata; class Actinopteri; order Atheriniformes; family Melanotaeniidae; genus Rhadinocentrus; species Rhadinocentrus ornatus. The sequence continues at coordinate 10,630,641 of JBAMHW010000006.1, read as the reverse complement.
GACTGGTGACCTGTTTAGAATGTACCCTGCCTCTCACCTAAAGCAATACTGGGATTCACTCCAGCTTACCTCGTGACCCGTAATGGAATAAGCGGTACAGATAATGACTGACATTGCAATTTTAATAAAACTAAATGATGTAAAAAAAAAATCCAAATCTTTGTCCTTTATATTTATCATAAATTAATCATATATTATCTATTCTATCAATCAAAGCCTTTGCTTCTTATAAATCCAGAGAAATGCAAATATTTCATGAAATTTGCTACTGGTGCATTTATAATCAGTTCAGACGCATGTCCTCAAGAATCAGTTTGATGTGAAGCCTTCTACTTTAAGATGTTTTGGAATTCGTGAAACTGATGGCACATTTGCGCAGCATGATCAAGCCTTGCTCTTAGGGGGTTTGCATAAATTGGTACTTAATTCTCCATGTGAGCAAGCAATACTAGTAAGGCGGGTCAGAGAGGTAGCAGGCGGTAGATGAGGTGGATGGTACAAGGCCTCTTATGATGAATGATTCAGCTGCATTTAGAAAACTATTGATTCTGTCCTCGGCCTAATAGAAGGTGATGATGGCATAGAGGTGAATTCATTACTGGGTGGGACACTGCGTGAGCTACGCAGAGGGCTAATGTATGTCCTTTCCCATTTGTCATCACTACAATCTACACAGCTGGAGGAGCAGGCAAGGATGGCTTCAGTGCATGCCTGTCCTGGTAGAGATGGAAGTTTTGTCTGTTAATTCTAACAGCAATTCTTAAAAAAAATTCCAAAACACTTTTCCATTCCATGTTTTCTTTTGTTGTTTTTTTTTCTTGGGGAACCTCCTTGTCAAAACCAGACATAAAAAGAAAGAAAGAAAAAGAAACACATTTCCTAACTTTATTAGGTTAAGAACCTTTTTGTCTAAATCTAAACAGTGCTCTGCTGATTGGAAGCAAAGGGGGTGACCCCTGCACAATCAATACCTCTTCAAAGCCAGTGCCATGTTTAAGAACAACAGCCTCTCATGACAGATCACAATCACTTTAATATTAAGTGGCTCAAGTGTTACCTCATACCTTTTTTTCTCTTATTAACAATTTTGAAAACAAGCAGCATTTATATTAGCGTATGACAGTTGTATCTATATTCTATTATTCTTTAATTATATGATAAACCAAACTTGACCAAAGAAACCTTTACAGGGTCATCAAAAAGAAGAATTGGTCTCTGCCAACAGGGCAAAGGAGGTAGAAAAGCAAAAAAAGTGCTCTTGATATGCTGGCTTTTGCCATTTCACTGGTATTGCCACAGGCTGAATCGCTTCACAGTTTCCATGAAGGTCTTGTGACATTTGATTAGAAAGCCTTTTGGGAGTTCTTGCATGCCTTTTCTTGACTTGTTTGAAGTGTTTGCAGCTGAGTGAAACTGTATCAGCAGCAGTTGTGAAACCTCAGAGAACTTTTCTATAAGAATCTAAAATGGTGTGTCATTCCATCTTAAATCTTTTGAGTCACCCTCTGCTTCTTCCTTAAGAATGAAGAGCTGAAGAAACATGAACACACCATTCTCCTACACATTTATCCGATTACCTATCACCTTAAAAACACGTTTTCTCAGTACCAAATGCATAATTTTCAAGCTAAAGCAGAGTGGGCATAGCAGTTTATGCCACTGTGTTCATTTGTACTTATTTGTTGTTTTTCTTTCTTTTTTGATGTCTCTAATTCCACAATGTGCCTTTGTAAAAGAGGCATTCCCTCATTATCTGAACATGCAGTTGTTTGCTAAAGGGGGTAGTATTTAGCTTAAGAAAATGTATGAATCTTTATTTACCACCATCATATGTTCAAACTGTCAAGAGCCATCTTTGCCTACTAAACCTTTTGCATATTTGTGTACTCATAATTGATTCTCTGTTATGTTGCCAGCAAAATGCCACTAAGATAACTGAGAACAGCAGCAAAAACGGCATACAACCTTCACTGAGGTTTGATAGACTGTCACATCTTATCACATCTCTGAAACACCGAGGAGAAGAGAGAGGGGGTGAATATGCACTCGACTCCTGTACCTCAAAAGGTGTTTCTGTGCTAAACATTTTCAAAGCACTCAGCCTTGAAAATATCATTTTGTATTTTTCCGGTTGGTGGAAATATAAGGACTAAGTGAGACAGAGGCAACAACCAACTTCAAGTGACAAAACTTTTGGATTTGGAACAAATTTGTGTTTGAAACTTCCCATGTGAGCTGCAAACATAAATGTGAGCACAGCAAATAAATAGTAAGTCTGCATACAAAATGGTAATGGCTCTCCAAAAAATAGGCCAAGGTGCGCAACATTAATGAGGTGTCTCAAATGGTTGAGATGTAAGTTAATATTAAAGTAACATAAAATACTGAAACGGCAATAGAATAACAATCAACTACTTTTAGTATTACTTACCAAACCAAGTGATGGAGATGGCTTAGGCAGGTTTACTTTCTCACATTTTTATTGATATCTGATAAATAGTCACTAATAAGTTTGCTCTACCACATGGCAGAGTTGGCAGTTAAAGGGCTAAATGTTATTTATATAATATTCCCTGTGTCATTTTACTGGGGGTGTCTGTGATTTCATGTACAATGTGCAATGTGCAACTGACCCGGTGATTTCATACTTAACGACAAAAATTGTCTGTGGGAGGGCGGGGTTGTGCAGGCGGTGGTGTCCGTGTCTTTATATCTCACATGTTGTATACATTTTCATACTTTCTCACCACCTCGATTGGCTATTAACTAAAACTATCCACTCAATCTTGCATCAGTGGAAATGCTTAAGTGGCAGCTTTCTGCTTCTCACTTTTCCACAATAAACCACGGCCTCCACAATAAACCACGGCCACCTCAAATGTTGGACCAATCACACAATATTCTCGGATCCCCACAAGAAAAAAGTTCAGCTGATGTCTCAGGAACAAGCCTCAAGATGTCCCCAGCTATGCCTGTGAGAACAAAATGACATAATTTTGTTCTTGTGGCCTCGAAAAAAGCATGGAGTTGCCAGTCCATCTCAGGGTCCACACAGAGAAACAAAAAAACATTCAAGCTCACAATCACTCCTGGTAAAATTTGGAGTGACCCACTGACCTAATATGCATCTCTTTGGGCTGTGGAGAGAAGTCGGAGTACTTGGAGAGAACCTACTCTTGCACTGGTGGAACATGCAAACTCCCCACAGAAAGGCTCAGATTGAATCCCTCCCTCCTACCTGAAGCCCTAACCAGGAACCTGCTTGCTGTGAGGCAACAATGCTAAGTACTACATCATCAGTAACTGTTCAGCCTAAAGCAAATTAACTTGTAATCTGCCTTAAAAAGTCCATTAACAGTGTGGAATACATCTTTTTTTTTTCTCTCCTTTACTAATTATACCAAAAGTTATTTTCAGATTTGAGGTATGTACCATTAATGGCTTTATCCTTTTAAAGTAACAACATTCAGTAATGCAGTCTTTGTCATGTTATTTGTTCTTCAAGGCTTCATTCAGACATGTCAGGTAAATAACACACTAGCTGTTTAATAACAACATATTATTGCCACAATAATACACATTGGCATGCCAAAGTGTATTAAAAAGAAAGACGTGCAGGGGAAGGGCTTGTAAGTATAATTTTCCTCATGTTTTCTTGGCTCAGATGCAGTTAGATGCTGCAGCTAATTGTCACAGAGTAATGCATTGAGGAGAACAGTTTGGACAGCATTGTAATTCATTTAATAATGCAATATATCAGGTTTATCTGAACAGCTGATCATAAGTCAAATTAGCCCACCACTCCTGTGTGCCTGTTCATCACTGTTATTACAGTAGTTAGTAATTGTCTTGACTAATATAATATGATACTATAGTACAACCTGCTAAGATTACCTTTTCATGTCTTAAATTAGACTGTATTTAGTAATGACTGATGACAGTCTCTCTGGGATGAATACCCATGTTTCAAGGCTTCTTGTATAGTTAGCAGATACCCATTTAATACAGGGATCTCAAACTCTGGTACTTGCGAGGCACTGTCCTGCAGGTTTTTAAAGTTTACTCGCTTAATCACACATCAACTTAATGGGCCATTGTGTAAAACTTGATGACAAGCTGTTGGATCCAGTTCATTTAATGTGATTTTTTGAAGATTCCTGAATTATTTGATCAAATATCTATCATCCATCCATTCATCAACCCATCCATTTGGTATTGGTAAAAAAAAAATAGTAGGGTAAGAGTGATAACTCTGTATAAGGACAAATTTGCATAAACTTAGAAATGCCCTTGAAATTGTTGTTTACTCTTGGATGTGGCTCAAAATTTCTGCTTCAGAGGATAAAGGAATATTTGTAACAGATGAATGGATAAACATCATGGGTAATATGGTGCACTTTATTGTCCAGAGAGAGAGAGAGAGAACTTTACATGTTTGATTTTCTCTTAATCAGATTTTCCTGTCACCTCCTACCCAAATGTTCCTCTGTGTACTATACACAATGCCATCTTGCTCTTAAATGCCAAAGTGAATGATGTCCATCTGTCAAAGCACATTTAATAAACATTAAGAATATAAAATGATTCTAAGCCTAAATAAAACTGAGAATAATGTATTTTAATGTAGATAAGAAAAGGTAATGGCAGTAGTAAAGAACAGTGGTATGATAGATTATTATGCAGAAATGTGGAAAATATAGGAGGTGATCCTCATCATTTTTGAGGAAGAAGGTGGTGGTGAGCAATGCTAGGTCACCAGCATGACAGCATTAGGTCATCAGCACCATGCCAGTCTGCCTGCTGCTCCTCAAGCCTGACCTTGTCAAAGTCAAGTGTTGAGTTGCTAATGCCCCTTAACCCAGCATGTGGAGTGCTAGAGGCTCTCACCAAAGTAAGATGGCGGAATGCAGCCGCTGGCATTAGTGAGGAAGCTAGCATTCCTAATTGCCTCTGTATGATTCCCAACCTTGAACCAAACCTGGCTTGCACTTCATTATCCTCTTGTGTGTCTCTCATTCAGTTTTCTGCCAGAGCTACACCCATAGCAGGGCAGCTGGCACACATCCAGGAGCATCAAAATATTGTCAAGACCACTCTCCATGCCCCCACTACTCCCGTTTCGAAATTAACCTTTATATCAAAGATGAAGTCGTCTCCTCTTCTCCACTGCTTCCCCTTCTTTGGTCCTCTGGGTGAATTAATAAAACCTTAATTTCCTCATTAGCCCTGTCAATTCAATCAGAGAGTAATGGGCACTTCTTAGGGAAGTACCCTCTTCCATACAAAGATGTACCGTTGACAAGTATCTTCCTGGGAGATTTGGTGACACAGTTTTCTTTGCATGAGTATCAGAGAGGTTGCCATACATAGTGTAAGTCTGTCAATGTTGTTGATTCAGTAAGATTGGGTCTGTTTTCTAATGATTGTCAGAAAAGGTTTACAGCTGTATATTTTGAGTCAAATAACAGGACTTAAGCAGAGTGTTCAGCAGCTTGTCATCCTGTCTGCATATTCTTCCAGCATTTTAAATGCACAACTAAACAAAGGTCAGGCATTTCAAATGTTTTATTTATTATGCAATGCAATAAAGGACACATTTGGGAATGGGAGGGGGGACGTCAGGGAAGAGAAAGTTGCTGTGAGAAACTGCCTGTTTAGTGGTGAATGTTTTGCTACAAGCTTTAGCAATAAACACCACATAGCTCTACTAGTTCGAGTCCCCTGTCTGCTTCACCACTGTTGGGTAAAGTGAAAGCTCAGTTTGGAGGTGGGATCAGGAAAGTTTAGCAACTGCTTCTGTTGAAGTTTTCCACAAAAGTAAAGGCAACAGACCAGAGCAGCACGGAGCCATCATAGAAATGTTGCCCTTCAGGAGCAAAAAGACCAGACAGAAAGACAAGGAAAATAACTATTGTTACTCTGGGCGCGGTGTTTAGTTCAGCTGGCCCCATAATGTGGCCTCATCATAGTTCTGTTAAGAACTACGATGTGGGAAACCACAAGCTGCATGCTATCAAATTGGCATTAAAGGAATGGCATCACTGGCTAGAGGGAGCCCTACATCCATTCAGTGTTTGGACGGATTACAAGAACCTCTCCTAAATGCAAAAATACAAATTTTATCAACAGTATAGGCAGTTTTCATTACAATTAAGAAAGACTGTGCTGTTTCAGCCCAAAAGAAAACACATATTTGGGTGCACTACCTCTTCAATATTAGTTAGCAATTCATTACTTCCAACCATGCCTTTCAATGCGGATACACAGCCCTCTGATGGTAAAATTAGTATTTCATTTATTTGTTACCCCCAAGCTGCAGTCATGGTTCCGAAAAAAAACAAAAGAAGACTTTTTTCAGCAGTGTGATCACACTAGAAGTAGCTGACACCCCAAGTGTGCCCACACAACAAACCATTTCCGCCACACTGTGAAAAGGCTTGCTACACCCCTGAATACACCCTCACATTGGAATTAATACTTACTAAAATCTTCACACTGAACTTGAAATGGGCGGTACATGTATCAATAGTCAAAGTAACTGTTAGATTAACCTTTGCAGCAATCTTATTAAATTCCCTATCTAATTCTTTTTTATGTTCCTTTCAAGTCTCTAAATTATTTTTTACATACATTTTTACCATCCTTGGAATTACACCTACATCATTATTGTTTAATTTGTTTGATGCTTATACAGTATGTCTGCAGCATGAAGAAGCCTCATATACAAGGAACAATCCTTGCATGCACCACATCCTAATCCCCCTGAAGGCAATGTGGCTGACAGTATCCTCGATTCCACCTAAACCTCTCTGACAGGTCACACAGTGACTCATTGAAATGGTGAGTCACACAGTAAAAAAAACAAAAAACAAAACAAAAACAAAAAAAAAGAATATAATTTGTAGCTACTCAAGCTTTTTAAGCTGAGGACCTTTGGCTAGAAGCTGGGGTAAAGGTCACCTTTTCTCCCTTTTATTTTCAGGAAGACTGACAGAAAACTAGTAAGGTGTTATTGTTTATTTTGAGAACTTTAGGCCTGTATTATATAATACACACTATAATTTTGACATTTTTTTATGCCCCGCAGTGCAAAAGATACAAATTTTCAGTAGAGTCAGGTTGCTTTGAAAAGGTGTTGCAGTTTCAGGAGAAATCGATGAGCGTAAGGAGTTGCATCAACTTGGCATATTTTTAGGATGATGCCAGCCTTTAAAGCATGTTTTTAAAACTCCCTTGTGGCCCTTTTTTTCTGCTTTGACTGTGAAATCATGGAGCTGTTTTGTCATAGATATGACCATATTTGACTTTCATATCACAAGCAATTTAAAAGCCTAATGTTTCAATCATGAGAAATAACATAAATTTACAGTGATTCACTGATGTGTTGTTAGGCGTCAGACGTCAATCTGGTATTAAATCTCTGACAATATGATTTTAAAAGTCAGAGTTTGATGGCTTTTCACAGCACACTGACAAAAAGTACGCTTGATTAGCAAGACACAAATGGAACTCTGTCAGAGTAATTTTTTCAGATAAATATGTGATGTGACGGTTGATGTTTGTGATTTCATGTGACTTGGGGACCCAGTTATGCAGTGGACATTCATAGCTGGCACACAGGCAGGGATGACTGAGGGCTTGGCACACAGTATTGGCTGAAAGAGGGTGGCTGGTAAAGCCTAGGGGAGATGACGTTCTTTGTTGGAGGGTGTTTTTTCAGTCTCAGCACAACAGGATATTACAGGCTTGCACTATCAACACATCACATGCCTTTAATATTGCAGTTCAAGAAGAAATATCAAAGGGCTTTAGCCATGAATTTCAGGATTATCTAAACGTTGCCTTATGTTTTCACAAATTATTGACAGTGTAAATCACAAGAACCTTTTAGAAAAATAGTTACACCTTACAGTTCAAAGTCAAACTGATGTGAATCAGTAGATCCCTAAACACACTTACCACCATGACAGTAACCAATTAGTATACTAATTTCTTGTGATCCTCATCTAAAGGCCATTTGGGCTACATTTCAGCACAAGCTTATTACTTTTCTTGGTAACTGGTTTGTCTATATCATGACATCCATTTCAAATAGTCATCAAAAACATAAAGTTTATGATAGCAACAGAAGAAAAAAAAAGAAAGAAAAAAAAATACACAATTTAACAAAACAGAATAAAAAGGTAGGAAACAGAGTAAAAGTAAAAACAGGCAGATAATAAGTCCATCCATCCATCGGGTCCTAGGTCTTTTTTGTGGCCTCCGCCCAGTAGGACATGCCTAGAACTTCACCCTCCATCTTATAGAGGTTTAGGGGTTTGTGCATCCTGTTGATTCTAGGAGCTCAGTTTGTTGGGGGCTTTATGTTCCTGGTGGGGTCATACACTGTGCAAAATTCTGGAGCCACACAACAGACGTTGATGAACATATAGATAAAGTCTTTAAACGATATCTGAGTGTTTATCACAGATCATCATTCATTCAAACTATCCAAACAATGATCATGAGTTAAAAAGCTGATTTTGACATTGATGGAACATCTACAATAGTTTAATAAAAATGCTATAAGAGCTCAATACAAATAAAAAACATCATCTACCTTTTTCTTTGTCATCCATTATATTCTCTAAATCTAAATCAGTAATCTATACAAAATAGATACAATTTAACATCCCAGAGCATGTATAATTCTTCACTTTGCCCCCCACCCCCCCCAGAAAGAAAAAAGGAAAATCTTGTAATTCATGTATAGCAATGAGTTATAAATCTAAAGGAAAGTGGGAATTATGTTATATGGAACATCTTCATCATATAAGGGGAATCGACATTGATGTCTCTGCAATACAGGATATGGGTAAAACCTAACATCACTTCTTCAAATAAAATAGGATTCAAATGGAGATTAACATAATGTTTGAGGACATGTATCAGTGTTGATATGATAGAGTAAAACCATTAATATTGGTTTCCAATTAAGCTTAAAGTTAAGGTAAATATACAAAATTATTTGGGACATAAAAGCTTAGGAGGGCTTTTTGTTCCCACTTTGTATAACATCTCCTCTTACTGAGTACTCTTTAGCTCTTAAGGATTTAAAGCTATTTATACTGTTTTTTCTCTCTAATTTGCAAATATGAGGCACAGTGGGATAAAATCAGCTGGGATTCATGTTCACAAAACCATGCAATACAAAGTTGAAAAATAAGGTTAGTTTAAAACTGAATTTCACTCTCCAGCAAAAGTTACTTCATGCAGTCAGATTTGTAACAAAGTTTGGTTTGTTGTGACTCTGACATAGCACTCTGAGTTCCAATGTGGATTATACATAATTTACACGATTTGGTAGCTAGCTGTACGATTGCAATATACCATTTCATATTTATAACCATCAAAAAGTGCATCTAGTTAAATGAGATAATTCTATCAACGGCTTACATTTTGTTTTGTTGTTTTTAATAGTGGTGCTGTTTCATTAAATGAAACAGCAATCGGGTTTACTGGGTCAGCGTGTCCCACTCCCACTGCCATTTCAGCAGAGCCATGAGCCAAGAGTCATTTAAATGAAATTCAGATTTGTAAATAGGTTCTGTGCATGTTATATTAGAACGGTATCCTATTTGAAAAAATGTTACAATTACAGGAACCCCTAAAACCTTAAGCACTATTTATACATCCCGTCTTTTTTTTCTCCCTTTTTTTTAATAAATGTTCCTTCAGGGAAATTTAAACTGTCAATTTTCTTTTACTCATCAGTACATAAACACATTCAGGAACAGCTACTACGGCTGTAATCTGCAGATTTTCAACTAGCTTGTTTTGCTTAGCCATAATACATTATTTATTGTGAGAATCTCACTTTTGAAAGCTTAAAACCAAGTTTTGTTTCAGCATCGGGTGGGGCAGGGAGTCTATGGCTTTTTAATATATGCATTCAACCTAATTCAATTAAATTTTTTCTTTTGTTGTCATTTGCCCTGTAAGGAAACAAGTTTCCCTGAACAATGAAATTTTTACTTTGCCGTCCACACTGAATGCCATAAAAGATTATAAAATAGATGAAAAAGAGCTTTTAAAAAAAACTACATATAAGATCAGGGAAAGATAAGATAAAAAAAAAAAAACTAAAAAAAAAACATAATGTGCCACATTCAACAATTAGTGATTAGCTGTGATAAGTTACTGTGCTTGACAATATAAAAGTCAGTAATATATGCATGAAAGGGGCCCCCAAGGAAAATAGTTTGGGAACCACTGAGTTAGAGAATGGTGCATCAAAGTTAAGCAACTGGATCAAATTTAAAGCAGGCTTCTTAGTGAATTTTGATATTTTCATTCATGCCATGTTGTCAAGTATCCACAGATTTTAGACTTGGCACAGTACCAAGAGTGCTCCAACAGTGTTGTATTACAATGCCATAACATTATGTTGATCAGCAGGATCATATGTGTCTTTTTCTTTCATTTGGGATTCCGGCCTATGCATGTATTTTCTTCATTTTCAATACAATATCCTTTAGAGTGGTTACTATATTGTGGTTCTTGCTGTTATATGTTGCTGCCTTTTACTATCTTTTAATATCTGTAATGCTTCTGTTTTTTGTAAAGCACTTTGAATTGTCCTAAACATGAAATGTGCTGTACAAATAAACTGCATTTCAACAGTGCCACGTGAACACAGTAATCACTATTTTGGCCCCCCAAAAAATGGTGTTGCGTCAATATAATTCTGATGTGGTAAGATATGCAAGAACCGACATGGCCTGCGGATCCACCAGGCCAAGATGAAGTGTGTGCAGAACGTTCTGG
>JBAMHW010000006.1:10562985-10584768 GCA_037177495.1 Rhadinocentrus ornatus | reverse complement strand
TCTGCTACTTCTAATCACAAAACAATTATAAACAGCCGTTATAATTATAAGGAAAGAAAGCATCCTGCTAATTTCATAATTCTGGGATATGAAAGACATATAAATAATATATAAATATCATCCTCAAAGAATGTACCATCAAAGCCCGTATATCTTTCAGTCACAAGAAAGAGAATGATTGAAATATTCCTTTGTGTGTTGGTAGAAAGAATTTCCTCTGAGAGAAATTGATGCAAGTGAGCCATAAAATCCCATTCACCACCATCACCTCTTTATCTACTGCCTACTGTTGAGCTTCACACAAACTAACCAGGGGAGCAAAGAGGGGCATGATTGCACATGTATGCAACTTTATTTAATAAAAATTGTGAAATATTTTAACATAGACATATTGTTTAACAAAGAATTTAAATATCAATAGCACACTTTCAAAAACACTTTAATGCCCAAGAGAAGAAAAAAGTCTTATATATATTTGATTTAAAAAAATTCAAAAGAATCTTATAAAATTATTAACAAGAACAGTAGCATACGACTATCATTTCTGAATGCCGGTTTATTTTACCTGTTGGCTGGGGAAAAGAAGAGAAATGGTGATCATTTTTAAGCTCAATCACACTCATTAGACATGCAGTTTATGGCCTTATAACACCAACAGCTTTTTACATATAAAATACTTTTACTTTTTTTTGTTTTAGGACAAGCTTTTAAAAAAGGCATTGCAGGACCGAACCATATTTGTGAACATTCTTTGCACTAAAAGTGCACACAGATTTGTTTCTACACCTACACTGATGTTTTTCTATCGTGCAGAAACACCTTTTGGAGTTTAGTCCAAGGACACTTCAATATGCTAATTAGTTGAAAACCTATTTTACCTTTTGAGGCACAGCTTGCCTGAACCCACTCTCACTTCCACTACCCTCCACACTTTGTTAGAAGAATCATTTTTAAATTGGTGGGTAGTCCAATCAGCCTCAGATTTCCCTCAGTTCCTGAAATATACAGCATGTCACTCAAATCAAATGTGGCAGCAACCCAGGAATTTTAAATCAGGTAGTTGTTGTGAAACAGTGTATGTGTAGATTCTCAGTCATCTGGTCATTAAAGTCACAAGTTCTTCCTATTACTGAAAACATTTTACTGTGAAAATAAGGTAAATGACCCACAAGACAGTCAGCTGGGTGAGTGGATCAGAATCAGAATACTTTATTAATACCAGAGAAAATTGTGTCACACAACTTACTGATTCCAAAAGTTTGAAATTCAACAACAACTTATAAGCCTTAAACATCCCATCTTATAGGTGTGTTGTCTCAGAATTTCTAACCATATTGAATTTATACAGCATAGAATACAGGAGAATTTCTTTAGATTGTGTTATATTTATTAAATCAACTTCAGTTTCTCAAATAGAAATTCCTCATATGACCAAATATTTCACATTCTGTTTAACTTTAAGTTATCATTGTCAGAATCTCCCATATCCAATCTCATCTTTATTATTATCCATCTTCAAATCATGCTGCATGTAAAAGTCAAATAACTTTTCCTCTTGTATTGTTGTTTTGCTTTAACAAATCCTCATATCTATTAGTATTTAAATATGAATATTTTTCTAATTCCAGTTAGAAAGTTTGACCTTTTATTTATTTATTTTTTATTTTTTTAGCTGAATGTTGAAAATGCAAAGTTAAAAGGGCAGCATAAAGCCCAACTTCACAAAAACAAACGTTTAAAAATGTTCCACAAATGAAATAGCTTTTAATGTCAGCCTTTAATAACCTAAAAACACAGGGTAATAACCAGCCAGTAAAGACCAGGGTTTATAGAGTCAATATGTGAGAAAATGTGTAATTTTGAAAGGTCTGTTAACCACTGACTGGTATTTGTATCTGCAGTGCAGCAGTTATTACAACCCAGTTCAACATCTGACAATGAGAGGGCATGGGAAGCACAAGAATCAGTTTAAGGTGTGGAATTATGAGTTTGGTCTGAAATATGAGCTATAGCTCTCGAGCTTATGCTAATTTGATAATTCTGTGCTTAGAGGGTTATTGTATATAATTTGTATTCATGTTTACATTTGAATTGTTGTGTAAAGTTGTAGTACTGATGTAAAAAGAGGCCCACCCTGAAGGCAATGAGTGGATTAAAATTGCATGAATTACTCCTCTCCCCACAACCAGCTGCTTCGAACTGTGGTGTAAATCCATGGTTAAAAAGGGAGCTATTATACTGCACTTTTTTTTTTTTAAATAAAGTATGCTATGGACATTTTATTAATATCTCAAGAAATTGTGTCAAATAGAGTAGCCCCCAGATTAAAACAGCATTTCAGAGAACATGAATAATTTACTACAATGGTTTTCTCTGTTGTTGTTTTTATACACTTGATTCTTTTTATTTTTTAAATAGTTGCCTGTCTGCTTGTTTTATTCTCAATACAAGTTATCTTTTGTTCTCCCCACAGAACAAACTGGTTGCTCAGTGCAACATTTTAGATTGAGGATGACTAAGGTCTTGTACCTAACTTGGGCTTCATCTAAGCTGAAGGTTTTGGGCACTTAGGAAAAGAGAGAATCAGAGCTGCCTTATTATTGAGCACAACTTGGTTCACTATCACGTGTAGTAAAAGTTTATTTTTATTTTCTTTCCATATTGAAGATTCTACAAGGAATGCAATGTGTCATATCCAAAGCCAGAGGTGGGCATTCAAAGTTGTGGTCAGAATTGGTCTGCAGCTTACGGCAACCCAAGAGTTCACTGGTGAGGGAGGCTGTCAAAAAGAAAGCTTTTTTTTACTGCTGACTCAGAAGGTGCCCCTCCTGAGTCAGCACACTACTGCAATGTCTGAGGTCATGAGGCCAAAAATACAATGTGGGAGGAAGTGGAAGATGTTGGTTAGTCTTAAAAAGGCTTTGCCACATACTGCTTTCAGCACTGGAGGATACATTATATGGAGCATTGTAACACACTGTAACACGGCGCAAAGCCCATCTCTCTAGGAAAGGTCACAAGTAATCAAGAGGTTCCTGATGGAGGATGGGTTATGCTAAGATTTATCTGGGTTACTCATTCTATGACTTTACTGGATTTTTTATTTTATTTTTTATTTTATTTTTTCATATTGGTTAATATAGCAGCTTAATTTTTGCACAGTGAAATGGCCAAATAGGTTATTTGTTCACTACTTAATACAATACTGATTTCCAGACTCCCTAAAATGCTTGACATTATGCACTATACATGGAAAAATATACAAATTTATTTAACAGAAGAAAAAAAAGACATTCTTATATACAAGGAGAAATTACTCATTTGAAGTGTATGAAGACATCTTCTCCACTGTGTAAGGGTCAGTAAACCAGCTACAATGAGATGAGCACAATCAACACACTAGAGACAGTTCATCTAAAGTTTTTTGTTTTGTTTTTAGAACAAGATAGTACTAACAAAAAAGAAGAATAACAATATTACTTGATAAAATATTAAAGCTAATACGCTGACTGTGATGAATAAAGTAAATTATATGTTGTATTAATATTACAAAATACCAAAAACCTTTAGTCTTTAATTATTACTATTATTATTACTAATACAAACCATTTAAGATTGTTAACAAATTGCAAACTAAAAGGTCACCAATTGTGCTCCTTCTTCAGGAGTGCATCTAATTTGTTTGTAGCATCTGTGACAGAGCATCTGCTGCTTACCAAGGAGACAATTAGTAATCCATCAATCAATGCTCTCCACTGTATCTCACTCACATCATGCTCTGCCAAACATTCTGGGCAATAACGAGCAGCTGTCGGTCAAAATGTCCCAAACCAAGCTGTGATTTTTTGTTACAATGTTGAGAGGAGCAATTTAATATTGATTGTTTATGTGTTTGGCTCTGTTTATTGAATATACCAAATTATCTCTGTGGTCAAAACTAAAAAGCGTTTAAAAAAAAAAGAAAAATTAGTTAGCAGAAAGCAGTAACTGTTCAGGTTCTTGCTTTTAGTTAATACTTTAACTTACATTCTTAGTAATGAGCAGTTTTAGTGTGACAATAATGGAAAACATGTTCAGAAACTTTTACATGCATTTTATAAAAGTGATAATACAGCTCTGTAAAAAATGGATGTTTTTACAATCAGAATCTCTGCTTGCCAACAGGTAAACCAGGCAAATGCTTGGAGTACCGAGCCAGAAGGAGGGCCTCCGAGAGCCTCCCAACTTCAAATCAAGACAGAGCAGTGACACTGTGGAGAGTTAGCAATACAGAACTCCCTAAAGGAACACCACCTCTCTGTCTTTTCATATCATTAAAAGTATTATGTAAACAAACGAGGAGAGAGTGGACTTTATTTCTCATTGTAAAAATCAGGAGCTTTCTGTCTGGCTGTGACAAACGAAAGATCGAAAAAACAAGAAGAGTAAAGAAGAGACCAAGGTGAGTAGTGCAGATGATCCATAACCTAATTTAGCTCAGAGCTTAGTCTGTGCTCCTGATGATTGTCAGGAGGCTGAAAATAAAAACAGATAACTTGGATGATATCAAATTAGAACTGTCAGCTTAAGTATAAAGCTAAGAATGTTAAATGATAAAATCCATAAGCAAGTAATCTGGCATGGATGAAATTTAATATGTGGAAGCGGTGTTTACATTTTATTTTCTATTTCCAGTAAGCTTTATCCTTCTGAAAACTACTTATATGTGCTGCATTAGCTGTGAATGTAATTCTAAAGGAACATTATGTTGTTTTTTTATCTTCTGCATTGGATCCTTTTGCCCCTGTTTGATTAAATGAAATAATTAAATCCGTAGAAGAGTAAAAGCCGTCAAACAGCATTTAAAAGCTGCAATTAAAGAAATTAATGCTGTAACAACAATGCCTTCAAAGATAATATTATTAACATGTTATTGTCATTCTTATAAGTAAACATTATCATAATTAAAGAGCAATGAACAACAGTTGGAGGGGCCCCCTGAGAATTTTTGCTTGGGGGCCCCCAGAGACCCAAGAAACGCCTCTGCTTCCAAGCAGAAGAAAAATCCAGCTACAGTAAGTAAGTAGATAAGTGTAAGTAGCATCACAGTAACTACAGTTAGTGGAAAAAAAGGCTGGGGCCCTCTGATGGGCACATTACTCTTTCATATCAGATTATCGTCTTAATGTAAACGGTGTAGGATTAACAATGAGCCAGTCTGATTTACTTTATAAAGGAATGGCATAAATCTTGGGGAACACAGATAATTAATAAGAGGGGAAAGAAAAAAAACACAATTCTGTGCAGTTAATATATTTACGATCCACTACTGATTTGTTAATGATACTGTTTTGGGCCATATCTAGGTACAGAGGTGGACTGGGGCACAAATTCAGCCCTGGCATTTTCTGTCCAGACCAGCTCACTACATTATCAGCGGACACTACATAGAAGTCCACAAATCTCGCAGCATCTCCTTTCATGCATACTACAAAGGAGAGTCACATTCCTTGATAGCAGTTAACAAATTGACAGCTATAGCAAACAATCAGTCTTTATTCATTATAACGTCAAATCACAACAGAGGTTATGTCATGACTAGGGGTGGGACGAGACAAAAGGGAAGAACCGTCATGTTACCCTTTCAGTTTTTAGTCTGGGACTGTGAAAATCTTTTGGTGTAAGCCCAGCATCAGTTAAAACCAGACTTGGACAATAATAAGAAAATATCCTGACAAATAATCTAAATAGAAATACATTACAGACAGTAGCAGCATTAGAACTGAAACTAATTTCTTTTAACGGTGACTCAGTCATTATGAAACCATAAACAGAGAATTGGAAAAAAAAAAAAAACGTTATCTATAGCTGTGTGAAAGGGTCTAAGACATGAAATACAGTTCTGAATAGATTTGCATTCTCATATACATGTATGTGCACATGTATATATTGCCCTACTTCCTCGTCCGCAGCCAGCCTGCCTCACTTGTCACCAAATTCATGACCTGCAAGAAACGGCAAACAGAACTTGTACTCAGTATCTGTGCACTGACAAGTATATGTAGCCATGTAGCCATTTTTGTGATGTAGTGACATTTAGTGAACTAATTTATCTGTCACGAAGAATGATGCAAGTCTCAAAAGAGTCCTAAGGCCTACCTACATAACTGTTAATTGAACTTAAGTGATATGCAGATGTTTGAAATCAAAATCATCAATGTGAAAATCTTCAACCAGGAAATAAACATAATTGAACTAGGGGTGTCCCAATAGGAAATCGATATCGGAAATAGGTCAGATTTCTGAAAAAAACAAAACAGTATCGGATTAAATTGGACTGCACCAAAAATCTCAGATATAAGCAGTTCATTCCACTCTGAATTCTGTTTCAGCAATTCCTTCCAGCAGCGCCCAGATGCAGCATGCATCTGTCCATCCATCCATTGTCTGACGCTTATCCTAGTCCGGTCATGGGGGCAGCCGTCTAAGCAGGGAAACCCAGACTTCCTTCTCCCCGGTCACATTCACCAGCTCATCCGGGGGGTTCACGAGGTGTTCCTAGGCCGGCCGAGAGATGTAGTCCAGCAAAACGAGGGAGTCCCCGGAAGGAGTACTCTCCAACACCCCCTCCAAGGAACAACAGTCAGGACCCGTCCCTCCACCTTTAATAACTCAATAAGTAATGATTAACTAATTTGCTTGCTAAGGGGCTACCCTTTCGTCCACCAGGGTAAACCCCCACGTACAGGCACCAAGTGGGGGGCAATGAGCATGCCCACAGCAGCTCGGCGCCTCTCACCGGGAGCAACTCCAGACAGAATGGAAGAGGGTCCAGCCCCTCACAAGGACAGTGGTTCCAGAGCCCAAGTCGTGCATTGAGGTGAGTCCAATTATATCTAGCTAGAACCTCTCAACCTCGCGCACAAGCTCAGTCTCCTTCCTCACCAGAGAGGAGACATTCCACGTCTCTAGGGAATTTATTGGACTGGCCCACATTGGGTCAACAGCCCACCGGGACGATGCCCAGTATGCCAGATGGCCAGTCCACCCCTGGGTACAAATGAGGACAAAAGGTAATACTTTACACCAAATTGTGCTTCATTACCAGTGAATTACTTAGTAAGAAATCAAGAACTAATGGATAATTTAGCAGTATTTACTAATTAACATTAAATCTGGGTGTTGTAAGAAACTAATGGTTAGTTATCAATAGGACAAAAGAGGAATGAATTAGGATCTAATGGATTGTTAACTATTACTTGCTGATTTACGTGAAACCCAGATTTATTAAGAGTCAAGAATTTATTTGCCACTTGTACGCATACATTTGGTTCTTTAGCAGAGCTTAGAGTTACCAATGATTACATGATGGTCAGTTAACATAAAAAAGGACAGTATGTTATCAGTAAAAGAAATAGAAAAAACATCTCATCAGTATTGTATCATTAGTTAATAATTACTTATTGAGTAATTACTTTTTTGTGTACTTAATTGTAAAGTGACCCATCATGCCAAGTACATACTGGTTACTAGTACACAGGGGACTGTGCTCGTACCATTTCTCTTCGTACTGTAAACCTCAAAATTCCAGTACAATGAGTGCTGTCATCTGCAGAAATAATCATGGGATAATCCATTCATGGGCTGCATAAGTTATGGACCAAAAACACAGAGTACAGGGATCTGATCAATCACTTTGTGACATAGCATACCATGTTCAAGTGTGTTTTATACATAATTATGAGGAAAAAAAACATGCTCTCATTTGTTTGTATTTTCATTGTTATACATTTGTTAAAAAGTAAAGTATTCAAATGTACCAATTTTTACCGTCTTTACTTTGTCGTGACACTAAGTATAAATAAAGTGCAAAGGTTTTTACCATTCCAGTTCCAAGATTATGTGTGGTTCTTAAGTTAAAATTGTACTTGGGCATGTCTCTGTAAAGGTAAATGAGAATTACTAAGTAACAGTGAGGTAATTATCAAGTAATGATTTGTTAATAAGTAAGTACTTGGTATTATGTTTCACTTTACATTAAGATGCACAAAAAGAGTAAGTAATTGATAATCCTTTTGTTAGTTTTTTTGTCTTGCACTGCATATAATCAAATGTTCAGCAGACTACCATATAACTACCATAACTACAGAAAATTGGTATGGGGAGTGACACTTCCCAGTTAGTCAATTAGAAACCTCACATCACTTCTAATGTCTGATATCTGCTGTGAACTATACGTGCTGCTGAGAGCTTCCTCCTGGTGATAGACTGAGGTCAGATTCCTGCATCACTTTCTTTCACCTAGAGTGCAGTATTTCCATGACGGCCTTCAGGCATTTTGACGCTCCCCCTAATGAGCTCTCCAACCAGTTATGATCCGTTAGAGACTCCCAGCTCCCTTATTTGCATCTGCAACTAGGTCTATACAACAAATAGCTGTGGAGAACATTCTTGCTTCAATGCATAACATTGCTCTGGGGACAGTAAGATGGATTTGCTATGACTGGGTACTATTCTGTCGGTATATCCTCTTCAAATAAGAATGTCCCTCACCACAACTCCCCCTCCTGGGACAATCTGCAGCATGACGAAGTGCAATTATATGCCGCATAATAGCCAGTTCTAACCCTAACCCTGTTTAAGACACGAAGGGCAAAGCAAAACCCTGTGGGACATGCTGTGACTGTGGAAAATTGGGAAGGAGAGTATGTGTGACACATTGACTGAAAAAGAAGGCAACAATGGACTAATAATGGAAGGTCATGCCTCTGCCTGACATCACCAGCTTGTTCAGCGTTTCTGCCTCTGCTTGTGAAGAGATGCATAGAGACATTGGCGTGTGCTACAACTGTTTCCAGTTACTGTAAGTGGGAGGTTGAAACAACTGACCTGTTAGCAAAGCATTTAGATGTCTGAGATACATATCATAAGGGGATAAAAAAGTAAACCTTACATCTGTGAGTAATGAGGCGTCCCTATTGATGGTTGATTTTTTTCAACAGCATCAGGTTCTAGGAAACTAACAAAGGAAAATATCACGTTCTTTCTGACTGAATATGCATTTTCAAGCAAATATGAAGCAAATATAAAGACAAATATTATTCTTAAATTCACTCTCTCTGTAATCACTAAATACCCTGACATCCATGATTTTTACAGAACGGCTTTTGTCATCATGTTTCATCCCCACCCACCCATCACTTTTGCCATCGTTTTTTTTTTTATGTATCTTTGTTTTTACACCACAGCAAATTTTTCTATCACTTCCACTTAAGTGACATTTACAAATGAGGGTAAAATCAAGAAGGCAGTAGATCTCAAATTGGAAAAGGCATTGAACTGAAGATAATGCCACAGGCTCCTTAATATCAAACCAAATGATATGAAATGTCAAATGATGTGAAACTGTGTCTGCACTGAATTTTATGCTCCCACCCTCATCATTGCAGCACTTTTTAAAACTCTTTATGTAGGTCTGAGTAAAAGCTTGACAAGATTGTTGTTATGTGGGGGAGTGCTGAACACCACACTCACCCTAAAAGTGTTTTCATAATTTCAGTCAATAGAAGTAAAGGTCAAATTAAAACAAATAGGAATGAATGTTACTGCTTGTGAGTTTAATGTTCTTTACTGCACATTTCCATGATTATTACTTTGCCCCCAGGCCACAAACAAAGAAAATCTATCTGGAACAGAAGGAGAGAACATGATGGTTTTATTTCACCTACTTACTGCATGCTGGTAAAATTTTCATGCAGCTCATACACTTGCTGGTCACATCCAGGATATCCAATGACATCCAATCTAAAACAGTGTTTCCCCTATGAATGAACAATTTCTCAGTTACTGTTACCCAGCTTTTTCGTTTTTTGTTTGTTTGTTTTTTTCCACATTTCTTCTAGTTGGGTCTCTCAGTAGCTGTTATTCAAAGTCTGGTTTTAGTTTTTAGAAATTAAGTCAATCAAAATTAATTTGTGAAACTGAGAACAGAACGATGGGTTGGAGGTCATAGTTTAATGTAAGTACTCAATTACACTGGCTCTAATGAGATCAAACTGATGAAAGCCATTATGAGTAACCAAAAGCCTTATCAGCAAAAGATTAATAGAGTTTGAATATTTCGGTTCTGTATATAAAGAAGACCAGTTCCTTAATATCACGTCACTGCAGTCCTAGAAAAGTGAACCATGTTGACAAAACCTTGAAAAGCAAAACTGTAAACATTGCATAGTTTTGTATTACATCTAATTAAGGTCTTGACCTTATTGCTTTCAATATGTTACACGGGATGGAGAAAAAAAAACATCTTACCAAATATTCTTGCCTCTCTGTTCAGCCCATGCCCCTTGTTCTTTTCAATTTGGTTTGGAAACCTGTTCACAGATCAGTGACTCCCATTTTTCTCACGGGATTATCGACAGAGCCTTCATTTGTTCTAATCTACCTCTTTGTCATTCAAGACCAGATGTCGATTCCATAATTATATTTTTATCTTCCAGTCCAATCTGCCTGAAAGATTTGTATCTAAAACAGAAAGAACGTTTTGTAAACTAAAAACCTCTCTATTCAAAAGAAGATTCCCTCCTTTGTTGCGGAGGAATATATCTGCAGTGCAACATTAGTGCAGAGGCTTGTTTCCTGGAGTCACTTCATGTCTTCCTCACCAGATGTGTAACACCCACAGCTTTGGAAGAGCCTCTGTTCTGTGATAAGAAAAGAGGTGATAGCAGCTCATGTTTATGGCATGTACTTATATGCAACCCTGAGGCAGTGAGCAGATGCTTCATTACTCTCTCTGGGAATTACAAGGACTCAACAACACAGTAGACTTGGAAAAAGAGGGTCATGAGAACCATAATAAAAGATAGATACATGGGGAACACTGACGTTCACAATTTATGGCAGTATTCAGGGGAAAAACTGCTAATCAAAAATAAATGGGTAAAATTAATACTATAATCCAACCACAAAGATATAAATGTGCTGAACAAAATATTCATTTGTGCTTTAAGGCATACAGCGATGCAGTGCAATTTATTAGCACCACAAAATACAGTCTCTGAAATTACCATAGTTATGTCAACAGCTCTGATAAATAGATACAAAAAAAGACTGATCATCATAACCTTCCTAAAAGAGCTGATTAACTCCACTGTGCTTGTTTTAGTTAGGTAAACACAGTCAAAGTCAGAGTGCAGTTTTTTTATGCAATTAAAACACTTTAAAAAGATTCTGGGTGCAGGTAACAGAAGGTCTACATTAATTACAGGTCTGTGACAGATACAAACTTTGGTCTCCAGTCTGACAGCTGCGCTTGCTCTATGCTCATCCACCGCCCAAAACTTTATCTTTAAATGGTAAATGTAAAACATGTATGAGATGTTATTTCCATAAGTGTTTTTACAATGCTATATATTTAAAATTGTGTGGGCTCTAGTGTCCTTTATTGTCCAGCAGGTAGATGAGAAACTGGGTCAGGAAGACGTCGAGATTAAACAAGGGTTGGCTAAATAGGTAAGTGGCTGCTATGCTACTTGAGCTTAACACCACCTCCACAGGAGCATTCTGCAACAAAAAACTCATCACTCACCCTCGTGAAACCGAACACAAAGAATGCGACAAACAGCAGCGATGGCTGCAGTGTCGCACTCTGAGATCGCTTTTCTCCAAGAAATTTGATTGGTTATGATATGGAAGAGAATTTTGACATTTTCAAACCAGTCCATGACAAGGTATGACAGATGAAGAGTCAGAGGATTTTGCACAGATTGACAGAAATCTTGCTATTGACTCTATTGTACAAAAGAAAAAGACAACTCTGGGTTCTTCCGAGTTTTACAAAATAGGAAACAGCATTGTGAATATCATCATTTGATGGTGGACCGAAAGGCTGATCCAGATAAATACATAACCACGTTCAGGCAAATTCACCCTGACACCACGCAGCTGCCTTTTCATCTACATCTCTATAATCTTTGCGTGAATATTCTAAAGTATGAGAAAGTCAGACACAGCTAAAATGATCTGTTCTTTCATGTTTAAAGTGTTTGCAGCCTGCGCTGTATAGCCTGCTCTCATTGGTCAGTCAATAAAGGCCCTTGCTGATTGGTTGTAGTGTCATGTCATAGCAACAAAAAACTGAAAATTTTTCTATTTTCTTGTGTCGCATCGCAAGCCATCGTGTGCACGTCTACGTGAACGAGTGCAACATTTCACAGGCACAAATGTCGCTTGGCTTGAGGAGGGCTGCGATTTTCGCCTCATTGCACAAGTTCCATAGACTTTTTTTCTTTTTTTTTTTAACCTGTCCTGTCCAGCATCATAGCAAGCAGAATGATAGTCTGGTTGCTGTATTGGGCCGAACAAATTCGCTTTGCCAAGGGGAGGTTTATGGGTATAAGGTTCCTCTTGATAATCTGATTCCTTTATATATTTATTTACTTTGAATCATGGAATCTATATAATCTTGCTGGACCTGACCAGAGGGGACAGAAAAAGAAAGAAGACAGCAAAAAGAAGCTAAAGGGAAAGCAGAAAGAAGAGACAAAAACGCCACAGGCAGAAAAAAATTACCCTTCAATCCACACTAATACCAGAGCTGCCAGTGATTAAGAGCTTTTAAATAATGACCAGCCAGCAAAAGCCAGTTCGATGTTGACTCCTGTTTTATCTCCTGTCCTGTCTTTTTCTCTTCCTCTTTTTTTCGTTCTACAATGACGTCTTCTAGAATTCCTTTGCTGAATCAGCCATGGTGCATGTTTAAAATCCAGTTGTTGGCATGTGACACAATGCTGTAAAAAAAAAAAAAAAGTGTGAAGTGTGGTTTCTCTGCTTTGGGACAGTCCAGAGCAGCAACATCTCCAAAAATGTGCATAATGAATGTCAGTGTGTCATCAAAGTTATATTTGAGTTATTAGGTTGAAAATATACATAGTATGCTTTAACATAGACAACATATATGTGAATATGCAACAGTTCAGCAATGCTAAAGAAAACTAATACAATCTTCCTCTTTCTGTCTCTTGTGTTATTTGTAAACCAAAAGTGCCATGTTGAAACATGTTGGGGTTTTTTATACCTTGGTACAGCCTACCCACTAATACAAGTCATGTATTGCTGGTGGTAGCATGTTTACTCTCCTTTGTGTCCTTGGTTCTTTGGGCAGCAGGTTATTCCTAATCAGTCAAGTGCCTCCCAGACAATAATCATGATGCGTTACACTGAATGCCACAGGCTGTTTTGGACCACAGCTCCTGATAATCACAACTTTCTAAGATAATTATACTGGTTAATTATTTCTGGGAAGTCAACAGATGTCAGCACTGCCCAATGAGACTGCCAGTTGTCCTGCAGTCAAGTAAGAGTTTGTTTTTTTTGTCATTTATTAGTTGCTGAAACATCACATTGCTAAAGAAATTGCACGCAAAAGATGTGATAATTAAATTTATAACTGTGTAAAAAAGGGATGTGTTCATCCTCGTATTTCATAGTTTCATAGTGTGTAGTGTGGCAGCTTGTTAGGGAGAATGTTCATGCACTTTAGTCTCTGTAGTAAAATACGAAGCAGATGAACTTCCAGGTTTTCATTTAATGAATAGTGTGCAACACCCAGTGGTCTTAAAAGGTCATATATTGAACATTTATTTATTTATTTGTTATATTTATTTTAGTATTTTAAAGCAGCCATTACAATGTATAAATACACATTCTAATTCAATAAAGTATAATTTTTTTTAATTATTTAGTGCTTATGCTATAAGACACTTAGTTTTTTATGTACATCAGCTGATTTGTACACATCACACACTATCCAGTGACACCTCTGGTGAAGATAGAAAAAAAGACTACCGTTGAAACATGTCAGGTAGGATTATGTTAAAACTAAGTGAAAACAGATCTAAATCACACACACATTCTGTATATGTACAGCTATTAGCCAGTGCAATATTTTGATCAAAAAATGTTGAATCTTTGATTCCATTGTTCTTTTTAGTAAAGTTTTCCTGTGGACCTTAAAAAAGAAAAAGAAATTGCTCCAAGGGCATTCTTGCCAGGAATTTTATTTTAAAGTGACTCTAGTAAATTCAGAAAGCATCAAACAAACATTTTAAAGTATGTGCCACTTTTCTCTCTTTCAAATTTTCCATTGGGCTCTGTTTTATTCGATCAAATGTTTAGCCATCCTTGTTTCAGAATCATGCACACAGTTGCATCTTGCATTTTGCCCTTGACCACAGTACCTCTGTTGCTGGTGTCTTTCATGTTAAGAAAGGTAGGACATGTGAGGAATAGTTCCTGTCAGCATGTTAGATGCAATACTGATGAAATCTGCCAGAAGAGCTAGTCCCTTCAAACATTAATTCTCTTTACTCTAAAATAGAATTTAAAAAAAATCTTATATACGTTACCTGTAATTACATAACAGATGTTAACATTGCATGTATGTGGGGGTTCCTGCATATGTGCAATCTACATTAAATTTTGCTGTTGCACAGAATGACATGATCTCTGTGTCTTCAAGTTCATTCCTCTTAGCTTCTCTATTCTGTCAGTTTGCATTAAGCCTGGCGGCACATCTAGAGAAGCTTGTGACCATTAGACCTTGTAGTTTTATTTATTTATTTATTTATTTTTTTTCATCTCAGAGATTTCACCTCTCTAGTTTTATTAGGTTTTCTAGCCATCCCTAAGCATTTGCTCTCTGAACCCCAAGTCCAAAAAGATCTCAGTCCCAAAGGAGTAGAGAGGGACTCAAGAGAAACTGAAGGGCAAGCTACAGAAATCAAAAGCCCTTTTAAATCCAGAGACTGCAAATAAGGCCTTAAAGGGCATTTTTATTAGGCTGTGAGGAGGCTGTGATGAATGGGAAGCACTGTAAACATTTTCACAGGGGAACGCTATTAATGGTAGAGCATATGACACTGGGAAGCAGACAAATGCAGGAGGTTTTGAAGAAAAAGATTTTTGTGTTGAAGGGTTTTTTTCTGCTTTTGAAGGTGCAGTGTCAGCTCACTTCATATGATTTCTGCTTACAGAGCTAGAAAGACTCGGTCAAACCTGGTAGGTTACAGCAAGGCACAGATTCCCCTGGTTGCAAAGTGTCTGCCCTCAATGTCATTGATGCTTTTGGAAATTAAACAACTCAACTGTTTGCATCCCTGTAAATAACTCTGTCCAATCATAACTGAGGGGATAAAAAGAAAATAGTTTCCTTTTACACAAGAGCTTCTGAACTGCAACAAATCAAAACCACAAAGCTTCTATTTATGTAGAACACTTCAATGTTCAGTGCAACAGATGATAACACACATTTTGTGGCATATTAGAGCAGCACACCCTCCAGTGCATAGCACATTCTAAAACATATTATATCTGCCTTCAGAGACAATGAATCCCCAGTGGAATATTCATTCAATCAGCTCTTTTACTCAGAGAGCAAAATATCAGTCAACATGCATGAAGATGACACCTAAATCATTATCAAAATTCAGCCAGCAGGACTGAAAGTCATGCCTTCAGGAATCGGACAACAGCCTGATCCAGAATTTTGTAAGAGGAGTATATAACAATTTTCCAACTGCCTTGCTTCACCTATACACAGGAAAGTGCAAATTCAATTACTTATTTGTGCATGTATCTAGGCTGAAGGCTAGGCTTTACAATCTAAATGGTAATCTGGAGCCTATTTATTTTTGCTGTGTAGTCTAACTGTAGTCTTATATTGGTTTCTTGTGAGGAGGGTGCTCCTCCACCAACATATCTTCATTACCTCTTGGGACACTTGACATAATGAGCATGTTTAATCCCCAGTAAAGCAGCATCCACTTTGTAAGGGGCACAAACAAAGACATCTGCAGATAAATGGAGACATTGCCTGCAATGATTATGATTCTTTTCTAATTCACAATGAGTTCCTGTGTTGTGCCATCAGTCAGCCAACGTTTTTGGCTATAAAATTGTTTTAGTCTTCTTGTGGCCAATTTAACATGCATACTCACAACCTGGTTGGACTGAATGACAAATTTCATGGGTGACTTTAAGACAGACAATCAGTTAAACTGTTGTTTGCCCCAGATTCTAGACACAATACCCTGAGACACTGTTTTGATTTCAAGATGAGCCTCACTACTACCTGTATCAGACTGTCTACAAAAGCGAAAGAAAACTACCCTACCCTGCAATCTTTACTGGGCTGAAGTAAATTGCTTTCTTTTTGGCCAGCTCCCCTTTGTTATAATGTGACAAGGCTACTGATTAGATGAGAGGGAGATCAATAAACTGTCGAGCTTGTGGCTCAAAAGCAGCACAGAGAAATCAAGAGAAAGACTTTTTCCACCCAACATTGACTGGAGTTCACATTGAGCCTCCAGTCTTCTGGGTTAACACCCCAATTTCAGCTGACACTTTAAGTTTAATATGACCAACCAGTTAGCTCTGAAGAATGATATGGTTACTTCACTGTTATCTTAGACACTGTTTTGTCATCATTGTGTATTTGTCAAATGATAACGCTTGAGTTATGTTATGACAACTGATTATGTTCCATGTTCCAACGATATAGCTCCCCAGGAGCCTGTACTTAAGATCCAGCAGTCCTTGTCAGGCTCCACCAGTTTTTTCCCAAGTTGTTCTTTACTTTGATACACCAGTGAATAAAACACAATCTAGTTTAAGTATTTTATTGTCATTTTAATATATGTATCATGCATTATTTACCTTTACTGTTCTTCAAACATTGCCATCTCAGCTGCTCAGATGACTTGTGGTGTTCGCCATGGCTGATCTTTGGCCCTTTCTGTTTTCCATTTAGATGCCAATTCTTGGCCAGCTTTTTCAAGACTATAACATGCATTACCATTTGACCATAATCAAGCTTTCAATGCATCTTGATATGTGTCAGACCTGTTGACCATACAGATTAGATAATGCCATTTTAACTAGTTCCAGATCAGAATTTGTGATCAGACCTTTTGTATTAAAGAGTCTTTGCCCACAAATTATTGGATATGATAACTTTTTGTATCATTTCTCAGTTTGCAAACAGTTGATTTCTCTACTCACCTCTTTTATTTCTGTTAAAGTCCCTCTAACCTCAGATGTAAGCAGGAGTTGAGGACAGACACAAGCAGAGAGGGGATGAGAGATTTAAGAAAATGACATGAAGAAAAAGTAGAGGTTTACTTTTAATTCAAGAGTAAAATGAGCACGCCACACCTCCTTCAGATGTTGCAGGTTTCTTAAAAAAAATTGCTGCAAAGGATATATTGGCTTATTGTTACTTATAGGCCCTGAGATGTAGTTTTCCAGCAGGACTTAATATGGGCAAGGTCTCCAAGAAAGCAGTGGAATCCTTTATGCATCGTGGAAGCTTTGAATCAGAACTTAACTTCAGTATCCTCACAGGCAGTGCAATGCGCCCTGTAATGTTTTGCGGAAAAAAGAAGCCATTTTTTTTAAGTGGTCAAGTTTTTATTTACTTGTTGAACTGGATAAAGCAAGAATAGGTAATTAATGCATGAATAACGCTGTAGAGCTGATTAGATTGGACAAAACTGAAGACTAATGTTCCAAAACTGGCTGGGGAAGAGCAGATGCTGCCGGGAAAGGGTCACTACATTTGGAAAGTCAATCCTGTTGTGACCGCTGGTACTTGACAATGAGATCTGTATTCATTAGTCAAATAAAATAACCACCAAGTAATTGGATGTGTTTTCTATTTTCTGTATATTTGTTCTTGCGCTTTAAATTATCGTGTACATGAAATGTACATGTATAAAAAAAAATTGCCTTGCCTCACTTTGCCTTATAAGTGAGAAAAACTTATTATATGACAGAATTAAGAAATGCTTGGATATGTGCTACAAACCGAGAGAAGCGTGTTTTTCTTCAGCAGCAGTGGGAAGAAGAAAAAGGAAACGGTGATGATCTGCCTCCAAGACATGCCTCCCCCCCATGAAAATGCAAAGCTTAGAAACAATAAGATTGTAAGTATGACTGAATAATAAAAGGTGTCAATACATGAATAAAAAAATAAGACATTAGATAAAAATATGCCTGTTTTCTCTCTGGGTACTCCGGCTTCCTCCTACCTGAAGACATGCAAGTTAGGTTTATTGGTAACTCTAAATCCTCCCTATGAGTGAGTGTGAGTGGTTGTTTGTCTCTCTGTGTTGGCCCTGTGATGGACTGGTGACCTGTCCAGAGTGTACCCTGCCTCTTGCCTGCTAAAATGCTGGTTTAGGATCCAGCTTCCACATGACCCTTAATGGATGAAGCAGTTCAGATAATGAATGAATGCATTTATTTTTACTTTGGCAAATATAGTCCTTCATACTTACGGTGTGACAAGGTAATCAGTCAGTATGGAAAAGAAAATCCCCACAAAAAGGAAGATTTGGATCCTGCAGTTTCCCTGTTTTTTCTGCCATTCTCCATCCCTCCCATTTACACATCTGTTCTCAATTCCTTTGAGCCTTGTCAGCATTTACATGAGCTTGTTTCCACCTGTCCTGTGCCAGATTGTCTTTGTTCCCATGCTTGTCATTGTGGTCTAGCCAATCTGCCAGTGACTTGTTTCTGCTTTTATTCCTGTGTCCTGTGTGCACTGGCCATGCTTGTGCTTTTCAGCTATCCACCTCTGACCGTCAACTAAGGTGTTTTGGACTCAAATAAAGGTAATGAATGGATAGATTAGAAACAACTTGTGTTAAAAAGGATTTTTTTTTTTTTTTTTTTAAACACACACAATAAAAAAAAAAAAAAAATAGGAACACTACTGGTGAGAGGTTGATCTTTTGTTTAAACTGCAGCCTGAAGGAAGTGTCATGTCCATTTCTTGAAATGCCAGTTGATATCGAAGCAAAAATACGGCGCAAAAATCTACGTCGGAAAAGGATGATCAGACCCCGCATGATGTTTTATCATTCCCTCATGATTATTTGTTTAAGCGTTACTGTTTTTCTGCACAAGCAATCATGTATCTAAACAATGTTCCCAGCTCTTAAATTTTTCATATGACACATCCTGGACAGGCTCTCAGTTCGGAGCAAGTTTTTTGTGTTGCGCTATGTTTTGTTCTTTTTGTTGAACAAATTAAGAAATATCTTTTGAGAATAATAATACCAAGATACATTAAAGCAGAGATACAAATGGAACACTTGAGATGAAAAATAATACTAACACATTGACTTGGTCAGCTATTTTCTGCCATGCCAGCTGATGTTCATTTGTGCCGCTACTGTATACCTTTTTTTCCGTAATATATGGTCATATTCTGCATTTGCATTAATTAATATTTCTAACTCCACTGGAACAAAATGGGAGGAGTGACTATTATTTTCACCTGTTGCCATGGTGAATTGTGTTTTCCATGTTCCATTGATGAGAGCTTTTTATCTGCCCATGTATGCGCTGTACTCAGGGGTAAGTTAACTCAGAGTAGATTGAACCAATGGTTATCACCTGTTCTGAAACCGAAAATTCTGAGTTTGACAGCTCAGAATTGTTCAACCCAGAGTCGCGCTTTAAACTCAGTTTGTTGAACCCGCTTTCTGAAACGGGGCCCAGGTTATGTTGTGGACAAGCTAGATCGAGTATAAAAGCACCACCTCCTGACCAATGAGTTGTCTTGGAAAATGGCCTGCCCATTTTTAGAACATCGTGTCCCAGTGTTTCCCCTACAAAATTTCATAGCCAGTAACTTTACCTGTAAAGCTTTACTTTATAGAGGCTGGTCTAATGTGGTCTAGGTTCCCAAGAATTCAGTGAAATCAACCTTTGCACATATTTACCCTTTACGCTGTTTAGTTACATGTTGACAGCAGAATAACGGTCTAGCTGCTGTGTTGTGCCGAACAAATTTGCTTTGCCAAGGGGAGCTTTATGGGTACAAGGCTCCTCTTAATAATTGTGGAATTTATGTAATCTTGCAGGACCTGACCAGATGGGACAGACAAATAAGTACAATAATTAGGAGAAGTAAAAAGGAAATTAGAAAAAAGAAAGAGGAGAATAAGAAACAGTAGATAGGCAATGATCCTTCAATTTAACTCAACACCAGTTAGCATTAGCTGCTGATATGAGTGCCACAGTCTTAGTGTTAGTTGCTAATGTGAGCAGTAATGAGCTGCAAAAGACTTTATATGTAAACATAATCCACAATGGTGAATGAAAACATCTGAACTTGACATTATCTCTGCAAAAGAAGCTGATTTTGGATGGAGGAAACACAGGAAACCAGTTGTGTGTAAATACACTAAGATTTCGGAGAGCCTTGGTAAGTCAAATGTGAGTAGGGTCACTTAACCGGAAATGAGGACCTATAAAATAAAATTGATCTCTTAAGTATTATCTTATGAATCAATTCTGGATTTATTTAATTTAAATAATTTTTTTTAACGCAGCCCTAGTGCAGAGAGAGTAGCCTACTTCCCTGCGCTTTTGGAGGCATCAATGCCGTTTCAGTCAAGAAATTTTGACATTGTCCATGTGAAGCAATTTAATTCTCGGCATTTTGAAGGCGTGGCACTAACAATATAGCCATGGTGGCCTGCCACGGCTGAGTCAATGTAGGGGAAACACTGTCCACAAAGAAGGGGGGAAAAGGATGAAGAAAAAAGTATCAATCGATAGGGTTAAATTATTCATCGTCATTAATTATCGATCGCTCTCCGCTGACAGCCCGTCTGCCTCGCACCAGAGTTGATACAGAGCTTCAAAGTACTCAATGTAAAATACAAACGAATGAACGGCACCGAGGAAGCGCTCTGGCAAAAAATCTGTGTCATAATAAAGTGAAATTGAGAGGTCAGAGTGCTGTTCGTTTATATTGTCCATTTAGTTGATATTGTCACAATCTCATTAACATTAACAGAGTCTGCAATTTGGCTGCAGCAAGCAGCAACAGTGTTGCTTTTGGCCTGGATGACGTGTTTGAATTCTTCATATTTTTTAAGGGTGTTGAAGAATTGTCTGCTCCATGCTAATGTAGGCTGCTCTGCAGGGTTTCTCCATGTTTGTGATTGGTGCAGCAGATGCTGCTAACACCAGTAGTACAGGCCTTAGGACAGCAACTTAGGCAACAGCAAATCCAGCAAAATACCCGTACCAAAACCAACAGATCAGAAATGGATTACTTTGCCAAGGAGATGGCTGTGTCTTCCCATCTTCAGGAAACCACATATTGGCTCAATTAATGAGGTCTTCAAAGTTTTCCTTCCACCACTTGATGATGTTCAAGTTATAATTTCTACAACCATTGATGCTTCAGCCCTTATGGCCGTTTGATAACTGTCATTTGCTTTAGATTACATCAGCAACAGCCAAGTCCAATAGACCTCGTCTTTCAGTTAGACCATTTCCCTCACCAGCAGGTACTCCAATTGCCACTATGACAGTCACCATCTTCTGGATACAGTTCCTGGAAGTTGCATCCACTATGGAGGTTGTGAACATGGCCCATCTGGATTCCATGAGGCCAGCTTTTCCAGAACATGTTAAAAAATTCTTGTGGAGGTGTGTGTTGAAGACTTCATGGAGAGGGTCCTTTGTCAGACACTTCCAGTTCACCCTCACTACACATTTGGGTTTTGCCATGTCTGTCTGGCAGCATTCCTCTCCACCCCACTTTACTCTTGAGTATTTGAGACAGGACTAATTAAATAATTACAAAGTTAATCATTGACCTTTGGCTTTATTTGGGCTGGAACCAACATTTATGAACGTCCTTATGATTGAATGAATGAATGAATGAATGAATGAATGAATGAATGAATGAATGAATGAATGAATGAATGAATGAATGAA
>JBAMHW010000006.1:10537510-10551665 GCA_037177495.1 Rhadinocentrus ornatus | reverse complement strand
TTAAATTGAATTGAATTGAATTGAATTGAATTGAATTGAATTGAATTGAATTGAATTGAATTGAATTGAATTGAATTTTAATGATCCCTTGGCCAGGTTCCCCATGGTCTGTAAAAATATACTATACTTTGAGATGTTGAAAGGTTTTTATAGATTTTTTTAACCAGCAGTCATTTGGTTAAATCATTTGTACTTTCTTTCTGCAGAAAGTTTCATTCTGATCAATATTTCTTTAAAAAAGAGTCCTGTGAATGAATAACACGAGTATCACAAATACCCATTATACACACACACATACACACAAAAGTCCCTAAATTAATCAAAACAAGCTTGAGAAATAGATCTATTCATCCCCAGCTGTGGTGCAGTTCATTCCAGCAGAAAAGTTGATAATCAATGGAAAGCTAAGCTTTGCCATCATCTAGCATCGTGGTAACGAGCTTTGAACCCAATTAAGATATTTTGTGAGGTTTTATAATAAAGGTCAAAACCAGTCATTTGCTGGGAAGTCTCTGTTAACCATTATGTGCTATGATGGAAAGGACACCTTTTAATCCAATCATGTGACCAAACACAAAATTTCTCCCAAATCTAATCTTCATAAAAAAGACTCAAAAATTGAATAAGTAATATATTTCACTACTCAACGCTCCCACAGTATTTTCCATTGAATCCATTACTCATTCTCTTCACAGTCACACACTGGAGGTAAGCCACATGTGTAGCCACCGATACCCTGAGGCAGACTGACAGAAACTTTACTGCCAATCTGTGCCAGCAACATCTCCAACCACTACTAAACATTAATACACCGGTGTTTCTTACACTGCAGGCAAGTTGGGTGAAGTGTCTTACCCATAACCAAATGAAAAAATGAAGTAGGATGAAGCAGGATTTAAATCACCTACTTTTCAGTTCTTGAATCCACAGTGTCCACTCCTCCCCAAGTCAGGTTTGACCTGGTGACCTGTGGAGCTGAAACCCACTCATAAATTCTAGCGTGATGTTTTAACATTCAGACTCCCCCACTTCTTGCTAGAGAGAGAAACTGTCCTGTGTGTACGGAAAAAGATCCATCAATTGTTTAATTTGTTCAGGAGATTAAACAAAAGTTCCAATCTTTATTTGCCGAGGCCAGAATATGCTACATATATATACACTGCAAAATATAACGTTGGTTGTAATAGCTACATATAGCAAAATAGTTACATTTGACAGTGTAAAATTATTAATGCAAACAGTAGTGTAAAGAAGATAAAAGGCAGTCACTGGTACTCACTGTTCAAGGTCTTGTTTAGGAAATGTGGAGGAGGGAGACAGGAAGAACTGTCTCCTTGATATCCAGATGTTTCCTCAGGAGCTTATCATATTGCCTGTGGCACAATAACAAAGTGACACTGAGACATAGTTCATTGAATCATAAAATCTCCTCTTTTTGACACACTAACTTTAGTAACTGTTGCATTATGAGCAGAAACAAAAATAGACAGTACAGGTCAAAATTTTAGACACACTAATTTATTTATTTTTATTTATTTATTGTTTTGTTTTGTTTTTTAACTTGACTGTCAATCAATCAGATTTTTTTGTTTTTTTATTATTTAATTAATGCATGTATTTAATCTTATTTATTTATTTAGAATGAATACTATCATACATAATCTCGCTGGACATGACCAGAGGGGAAAGGAAAAAAGGAAAATAATGAAACGAAGTTTAAAGCAAAGTAGAATAAAGAAAGAGGAGACAAAGATATAACAGATAGAAGGCAACGACCCTTCAAACAAAAAACAACTGCTACACTGCACAGAAACACAACAGAGAATTTCCTATGGCTTTCACAAGAATGCAAAGCTGACAATAATCTGGAGAGCCTAAAATAAATAAAAAACCAAAACAACAACAAAAGAAAAAATTTTAAATGAAAAATTTAAAAATTTTAAAGAAAACCCCCCAAAAAAACATGCATCATGACAACAACCAAAGTACCAGAAAAACACAACAAAACCTAAAGTCTCCCCAAAGGGCAGAGGGCCCGCACCACTTCAAGTAGGACCAGGTCCCTTAAGACAACCACTCGGGGCAGACCAGCACCCACCCCAATGTTCCAGCCACACACCCCCGGAACCAGGGCAACATCGTTCACCGCCCCCAGCTGTGCGTGTTCCCGTGACGAGCATGTCGCTATCGGTGTAACACCAGAGCAGGAGAAATACTCTCCATCTGTAGCAAGATGCTTTCATCTCCACCACCCTGAGAGAATCTAGAAAACGGTTGCATTACGGCGCAGAAAGAAAAAAAAGACCGTACAGGTCAAAAATTTAGACATTCATTTTAAATGAACATATACATGCATTAATAAGCCACACAATTTAAATCATTAAGTGAATACTGCTTAGGTCCCACCAAAGATGCCAAAATAGCTCTTGTGCATGGACAGAGGACCTCTCAGTAACATCAGGGGCAATAAACACTGATCCTTTAAATCCTTTGTGTTGTGACTTGTGGGCTCCATGGTTCAGGCACAGTTACAACCTGGGCCCCGTTTCAGAAAGCGGGTTCAACAAACTCTGAGTTAAAAGTGCAACTCTGGGTTGACCAACTCTGAGCTGTCAAACTCCAAGTTTTCGGTTTCAGAACAGGTGATAACCATTGGTTCAATCAACTCTGAGTTAACTTACTCGTGAGTACAGCGCGTGCATGGGCAGATAAAAAGCCCTCGTCAATGGAACATGGATAACATGATTCACCATGGCCAGTTGCTCCTCCCATTTTGCTTCTGTGGAGTTAATATTAATGAATGCATATGCAGAATATGACCATATATTTCGGAAAAAAGCAATACAGTAGCGACAGCAAAAGAACGTGGGCTGACATGGTAGAAAATAGCTGAATAGATGCGTGAGCAGTATTGTATTTTAGCTCAAAGTTCCACTAATTAAACTTTTGTATATCTGCTTCAATGTGTTTTGGTATTAATGTTTTGCAATTTGGTGTTCTGTAATTGTTTCTGCACTGCAACCCAACTAGAATGTCCCCATTTGTAGGCAGATTGTTCTCGTTGACAGTCTGATCACATCCTACAGTGACAGTTACCTAAGGAAGAGCTGCTCGTTTTTCCCTGCATATCTCACTAATGCACTAGCATCACTGTCATCAAATGTGCTGTAAACCATAATGTCTAATCCTATTCAGTGATGTTTCCCCATATAACTAAATGCAGATGTAACTTTTCCTATTGAAACATCAGCTAGTTGAACATCTTTGTGACTGAAGCTGCCACCTGTGCCCCGATAATCAACCCTTTTTGTTTCCCTCTTGTCATCCTGATACAAAATCAGACACAATTCAGCATCTTTTCATGCCACAGAGCATGATTAGGTGTTAAGTACATAATTTTACCATGCAGTCGACTAGTTGGAAGTAGATGCATTTGTTGTGCCTAATCACTCATTTATTCAGGTTTATTTGATGTGTCACCCATGTGTGTGCATTTTTAATATGCAGGTGCAACCCAACAGGCAACAAACGTACTTGGCAGCAAATAAAGAGGAAATATAAAAATGTTGTTCAAACAGGTAAGGTATAATGTCATTGTTGTTTTGCCTATTCTACCCAATTAAACAGCATTTAGTAGCTACAATAATGTGATCTAGTTAATTGGAATTTCCAAATTAAAAAAAAGTTTTTTCTTTAAGGTTTTGTTAAGCAATCTCAACGCTGTTAACCAGTATTTAATATTGTCCACTTTGAAATAAACCCACATGTCTTTATACATAGCTTACTGGATATGTTTGAAATGTCCTTGAGAATATTTTTGAGATACGTGATCGATTGTACAGAAAAAACGGTAACGCTTAAACAAATGATCATGCGAGAATGATAAAACATCCAAGCAGGGTCTGATCCCCCCTTTCACAACGTAGATATCTGTGGAGTATTTGTGCTTTGATGTCAACTGGCTCTTCAAGAAACCGACATGTGATGTCTGACACTTCCTTCAGTCTGCAGGCTGCAGCTTAAGAGGAGGAGAAACTCAGGGGCTGTGTCCCAAACCGCGCAATTCTATATTTCGAACACTACATTTAAGTGCTTAGCGCGCTGACACAGAAATTTTAGTAAAAACTCAGTGCACTGAAAGTACCCGGATGCTGCCCTAAACTCGGCCAAAAATGTAGTGCAAAACGATGGATACTACGCGCTCTAAACGGACGCCATCTTGCTGACGTAGCGGAAGGGGAGGGACTTTCAACCAGAATTCCAGAGCTGAATAATGGCGGTCAGCAACTGAGCGGTACCGACGCAGTCGGAGGCTGTTTAGTACAGTAAATATGAAGTTATTCAATCACAATTCTAATATAAACGGCAGCATGCTACCGATCTCTTCTATCCCTGACGACAGTTATGGTCAATATGGTCTGATCGTTTGTTGGAGGCTGCGGTTCTACCGGCTCAGTAGAGTTACCGCATGTACATGCCAGCAGTTTAGCCGGTTTCACGGACGTAGATAGGCTATAGGTGTAATTATAAAAGTATAATTAATTCTATAGGTTCCGTTTGTTTATACATCGTTGTTGAACCTCTAGATTAAGCACTGCGGTGTCTGTGGCTAAAACGAAACGGTCCTTGATCTGAAAACTGATCTGCTGGTTAGAGAACCGGCCTGTTTCCATGGTACCGCTGACTGAGCCGTAGCTGATTGTCCATCAGTTTAGATAAGAGTTTGCTAAGTACCCATGAAGTACATAAATTATGTTTGCTTTCATATAAACTGCCATTGTATTTTTACCAGAGGTCACTGTGGCATCAAACTACCGAGCCAGCAGGGGCACTGAGGCATTTACACGCTGGGCTCGGATGCTGGTGTGGAGAAGAGCAGGCGGCAAGAGAGAAATGTTTAAATAAAAAGTTTCAATAAAAAGTTGGCTGCATCCCTGTTTTAGCCTCTTCACTACCGCATTTCATATTTTAAATGATTTTATAGTAAAACCAGTTTCCTGTTATCAGATGTGAACTGTGTCAGTGTAAACACCAATGAAAACAGGTGTATATTATGTAAAGTACTTTAATTCAGTGAAGATATCTTTGTACATTTAAAAGCTGTTTTACTAGTGTTTTAAAGTGCACTTCATACTAACAGGTATGGGGAAGACCTTCAGAGACATGAACGTGTGCTGACGGTTTCTATTATCTAGTAAAATTGACTAAAACAGTGTAGACCACGGTACTTTGTTACAATGAGGCCTTTTAAAGTTATTTATAGCATAAAGTATGATGACATGCAAACACATATGTGGACTTGGACGTATTGTCCTGAAAAACGTATAAACGGAGCGGCGCTGCCAGGCAGCATGTAGGAGGCTGAAATACCTTAAAATAAATAAGCATACGTTCTAACTCATGTTCAGCAATAAGAAAATCCTGCGTTGGTGTTTGAGGTGACGTAGTTTACAGTTGTTAGGTAAGGAGTAAACAAAGTAAAAGTTGAAGATTAATTCTGTAAATTAAAGCGGCAGAAGAATCGCCGTCAAATGCTAGTACGTCACTACCGGTAAGTGCTAAACGTTAGTGCTCCATTTGGGTCAGCACTTACCCACGCTAGGGTCCACTACAGAGGGTAGTGCTTAGTGCGCACTACGCACTACCTTCTAGTGCACTCACGTAAGTGCGCGGTTTAAAACACACTCAGGGTTAGTTTAAGCTAACCTGCTCGCTGGCAGGTTAGCTTCACGGAGTCTGTTGGTGCAGTACCTGACTCAGTTACACAACTCACTTTGTAAAGCCAAAAACCCAGAGTTTCCCTGAACTCAGAGTCAACTAACTCGGGAGTTTTTACTAAACCCGCTTTCTGAAACGAGGCCCTGATAGGTGATCAGAATTGGATCTGAGGAGTTTGGTGGGTCAGTACCTTATGCTATTAATGCCATTCATTGTATAACTCAATATGCTCCTGTGCAGTTTTGGTTGACTGTCAAGATATATTGTACTGGCTGCTAGAAACGGTGAATGTCAGTAAGTTCATAGGAAGGGTGTCATGGTTTTTTTGTTGTTTGTTTGTTTTTTTGTTTGTTTGTTTTTGTTTTTGTTTAGTTTTATTATGGTTGTGTTTTTGTATCCAGAACTTGACATTAAGTTCTCCCATATGTTTACCTCGTTCAGAAGTCAAACTTACTTTTCCTAAATGGAAAGTTTGGGCCATTTTAGAAAATCAGTAACACTATAAACAGAGTATGATTCAATAATGACTACCTCAGCTTCGCATTCGGATCAATTAAATTAATTATTACTATATAGTCAGTAAATAATAATAAAATGACTGGAAACCTAATCTAGGACTAATCGCTAATAAATAAATATATTAATAGGTAATGACTAATTAACGATTCCTTAATGATGAGTATCTTACCTCATTTCCAACTTGTTGTTCAGATTAACCAGCTGCATAACAGTACCAAATCTATAATAACTTTTCTTTGTTATTTAACTTTTTTTCATTAGTACTGCGTTTCTCTTTGTTTATCTGTTTTTTTCAGTTCAATCAAATTCAAGTGGTTAAAAAAATTTAAGACCAGGTTTTGCCAGTTGTTCATGCAATGTGTTTGAAACAGTAAAACCCATAGCATGACAATAACATATTGGTCCACAAGTTGTTATTGCACTCTGTAAGACACTGGTAGACAGACCCAGTACAAATCATCATGCACAACTAATGGACAACTAACAACTAGACAATAAAAATAATAACATCATTTTATTTGTCCAATCAGACAACTGCATGACTTTCTATATGAAAAAAAAGTATATACATCTTTTAATTACCCTGGGCATAAGGGCAACAGTAAAACTCATGTTTAATGCTATGATTAACTTAGAGGCCTATTCCTATTTTGTATTCTATTCTAACTTTTTTTTTTTCTTTTAAATCTTTGTGATATTGTTATACACCAAAAATGCATCCAAGTGAAAATGCTTTGAAATTATTGCACTTTGCCAAAGTAGCTGAATAAATGTAGAACTTTTTTTTTTTTTTTACTTTAAAAGATCTGGAAAGTTACAAAGACAAAACCTACACTTAAAAATAAACATACTCTCCTTCAGAGGGAAATTCTCCTTGTAGCCTGGTTAACATCACAGAGTCACATATACAAAATGACCAGTCAGTAACT
The DNA here is from genome assembly GCA_037177495.1 of Rhadinocentrus ornatus. Taxonomy (NCBI): domain Eukaryota; kingdom Metazoa; phylum Chordata; class Actinopteri; order Atheriniformes; family Melanotaeniidae; genus Rhadinocentrus; species Rhadinocentrus ornatus. The sequence continues at coordinate 10,544,499 of JBAMHW010000006.1, read as the reverse complement.
ACATTGGCACATCTCACTAAAAGATTGAGCAGCTTCTTCACCATTTCTAGCAGACTCTCATCATTCTGAATTTGTAACATTTACAAAATATACATATACAAAATCAGTCATTTATATAAAGAAGACCAGGTTGTTTGAAGCATCACTTCTCACTTTGTATCTTTAAATGATTTCTCTGTGAAAGCTGATTCATGGTCTCAACTTAAGTTGTGCTTCTCAGAACATGTGTCAACTCCTTCCATTGAGACTGGTTGACATTATGTTCTTAATTTACATAAGCAAATTAAAAAATCTATGCACTGTAAAATGTGTCAACTCATTTCTAAGAATCACACAAGCAGCGAAGAAGAGTACAAGCTTTTTTTCTTTTTTTTCCAGAAAAAAAGAAGTACACCATCTGGTTCCTGTGTTTTGCAGTCTGTGACCATCATGCAACAGTAGCTTCAATGGTTCTCTCTTTGCAGGGATATATGCATCAATGGATGTCGGCATGGTCTATTTTCTCCAAATATTTCTTTGATAAGAGTACAGAAAAAAATTTACACAGAGCAACCTTTAAATAAAAAAAATTACATTTGCACACAACAAATGTGCAGCTCAACCAGGTCATAACATAATGATCCGTACATGTTTTTTCTCAGCAGACCATCAATATTGTATGGCCCCATAACAAAGTGTCAACAAACATAAAACATACATGCTCAAATATAATGTATGTCAGTGTAAATCAAAGCAAAAGCTCATTTCAGATAACTTGTCTGTTGGAGAACTTGTGGGCTGACACAGTGAAGGTAAGAAGACGCCGAGGCACATGATCTCTTTTCACTCTGCAGCTACCTACTTATAAATATAGAATCAATGGAGAGCCTGTCTGGTGTTTTGGGTGAGAAGAATGAAGCAACTCCACTTGAGGACTCAGTGATCTTAGATGAATGGGGTGTCATTCAGGGAATAAGCAGAGCAGGGAGGGAGGATCTGATGCCAAGTGCTGCAGCTGCTTGTGAAGGCCGTTCCTCTCAACCTCACTCTCTGAAGCTTAGCCTTCCATTGCACCCTTTTGCACAGCCTCATCCTTTCATGAGCTCCTTCGCTTCTTTAGAAAACTGTTTAACCCCCCTTGCAAAGAGGACTTGATGTTCTGCCTGTCATGATTGCTGCTCTGCTGGGCCTCCAGTCCCTCATTAAGCTCATCTGCTCCACCTGTGGCTTTCCTGATTATCACACTCACCTGTTCCCTCTCCTGTACTTAAACCCTCTCCTGTTCTTGCTTCCCTGCCAGAAGGTCAGCATACTTGTCTTGTTGATATCCAGCGGTCGCGCTAGTTTCCAGACTCTGGACCCCGTTATGTCCCTTGGATTTCCTGTACCTGATTCTCTTGTCGGACTGTTTCCTGCCAAGCGCTTATTTGGATTTTGACCCCTGTTTTGGAATGACTACAGGTTTTTGCCTGCCCCTGTTAAGTAGTCTGTTTCTTGCCTCTCTGTGTATGACCCTTGCCTGCCTTATTACTACACCTTTGGATTGTGGATCTTCACTTACAATATCTGGAGTCTTTTCAGGATCCTGTGCCCTGCAGCACCTCAGGAATTCCCCGCCACTCTCTGTTGGACTGGATCCTGTTTCTCTCTTCCATTCCTCTGTTTCAATAAACCTTGTGTGGTTTTTACAAAAAAAAAAAAAAAAAAAAAAATTATATATAGTTTGTGTGTTTATGTGGAACTGAAGTCAGTTTCTCTGAAATCAACTAAAAACATTGACAAATACAGCCTTTTCTCTACATGACTCATGTTTCAGTTCCCTTTGAGTTGAAAGGTTTTTCATTTCATGTCTAAAAGCAAACTCAAGATTCTGCTCCTTATTGCCTGCTCTAACTAAATGAAACACACAAATACAAAAAGTACTTACCGAGAGGATCTGTTTATATTGTTTGCTTCTTACGTGCTGAACAATGGCTCATAAATGCAACTGAATGTCTTTTCCAGGGAATAAAACTATTTTCCACCACAAGTGACCTTTAGCAAAATAACAATAAAATAACAGTTTAACTGACATCGTATGATGCAAATGTTTTGGAGGAATAGCAGCACATGTTGCCACATGCCAATTTAGAAGAAAATCAATGTTAAAAAAAGTGCATTATCATGCCAGCTAGTTTCAGGAGAAAAGCTGCTGGAATCTAACCAGTGCTCCTAAGAGAATAAGCTTTGGCTGTGCACAGGTGGACCTATCAATCTAGTCTCTGTTTACATGGCTGCCAGATGTTATTCAGTATGGCCAAACTTCACTTTTTTTTCTGAATTGTCTGTTATTGAAACAATCCACCCCCAATCTACAAATATTTAAGATTCTGCTTTATTTTGCTAAAAAAAAAATAAGAGCGATAGAACTGCTTATATATATATATATATATATATATAATGTCTGGCTTCCATGTGCCAAACAAATTTGCTTTGGGGAGTTTTGTTGATATAACAGAAATAAAGCTTTATGGATTTTATTTGTTTTTTATTTTGATTATTGCTACATTACATGTGCATGCTGAGCCTGCCAAGGGGAAACAAAGGAAGAGGGCAAATGAGAGAAGGAGAGAGTGAAGAGAAGAAAAATTAGAGAAAGGCACAACAGATAAAAATCTACCACTAAAATCAAAACAGAGAAACCAGACAACCAGCTGCTACACCTTTAAAGGAATTTAACTACAAACATCTTACAGACCCTGTAAGAAAACAAAGTAGACAATCATCTGGCGCCTCTAAAAGAAGACAAACTGAGAAAAAACATAATTAACAAAAACAAGACCAGCAACAAGTATATAAACTGCAGGCCCTACCATGCACTAGCCACCCAGAGGCAAGCAGAGAACAGGGCCCCACAAACCAGAGAACCATTAACCTCCCAGCAGATGCCCAGTCCGGCATGCAGGATGAACAGCGCCCCCAGACAACCATCCATTGTGGGTCAATACCCAGCCCAATGTCCCATCCAAGTGCCCCAGAACCAGGATGACCCAAAGTCATCCCCAGCCCAACCTTGTATATAACTAAAGTCTCTAATTTATCTAATAAATATGCCCAATAAGTGGTTGGTTTGTTAAATCATTAATGTGTGCACGGTTAACCAGAGGTGGCCAAATTTCTCACCCAAACAATCTGTACTAAAACCTCTCAATTTGCTCTGCTTAACTTTTTCCCAGTTGGCCTTGGCAGAGATAAGGTTCACTTACTGTACTATGATTTATTAGCAATTTAGAACCACTCCTGCATCATTCCAAAACAAGATTCATTTTCATCCTGAAAGAGTTTGTTTCGTTTTATTGAGCAACCAGAAAATTATTTTTCTTTTGTGCATCTTCATTTATTTATTCACCAGAAACACAAATACAGATATTTACACAAAATAAGACATTTAAGAAAGTGTTCTTTTGCTATGACTCCAAAAGTAGATCTTGTAGTTGTAGAGATATTTTGCTTTCTTATGGGTATGAAAATTTCAAGCAGAGAGGCCTAAAAATAAAAGTACATGGTAAGATTTGTGAAAAGTCTTTGTAGACATAACCCTTAAAAAGATGTCAACATGTTTAGAGGTTGAGTTGTGAAATCTTTACAGGACTGTCCCAGATAGAGATATGGTAGCAAAGCAGAGTAGAGGAATAACAGTAAATAGATGCAATATGTCATCATCACCGATGAGCTCGGTGGAAGAGCTCAAGGAGTCTGGTGCTAATGAAAGCTGGAGATGAACGGAGTGGAGAAGCATTGAGCCAACAATAAAACAACAGCTGATTTCTATTTTTTAAAACAGGCAGTTTTTAAGATAAAATCAATGATTCATTGCCATGCGTGGTTAAAAATAAAGAAGAAACAACTTTTCTGGTTTAACAGAAATGGGAAGCACTCTAAACCAGATGGCTTTTGTGAGTTATACTATTCGGAAATTCAATCTGATTAGTCTGTAATTATTTGAAATTAGCACCCACATCAGTTAGTATTAACATGCTGCTTTGGATGTTTTTTACTTTAAATCTGTACAGTTTGATGAAATGTACATGAAACATATGTTAGTATTTTTTTACTGTAATTGTAATCTAATATTTGTCATATGTATGTAATTAGCATTTTAAAACATGACTTAAAAGCTATTCTTATATGAGCTTATATAAATGAGCAATTCTTTTTAGGTTCCAGAAAAGCTTTTTCCATTTGTAGCATTGATGGTCTTAAAAAGAAACTTTAGAATTCAGCATTCAATACAACACATCTCATTTACTTTTCTATCTAAAATGTCTTTAATGTATTACTGATTTTATACTTAGACCATAGATAGACAATTTGCAGACATGCCAAAGAAAACATCATATTGTTATTCCTATAAATTGTCCATAAACGGCTTTGGTAATGCAGTTAAGATGGAAGAAAATTACTGTGTTAACACGTACACACATCATGTCATTGCTTAAATGCTCTCATACTGCACTTGTGTAATTTCTGCATGTCTGAATCTGATTAGTTTAATTTAGTTTCTTTCTCTGTGATCCTTGTATTTAGAGTGGCAGCATTGACATTAGGATTTTATACTTTGTGTAGAATAATTATTTTACTGTTTTGTTTTCAGCATATTGCTGGCAGAATTGCTGCACTTTCATCACATCTCTCCAAGTTCAGTTCATCTACCAGGTTGTTTCTGTTCTTTTGAATTTTTCATTTTAAAAGTTTACTGTCACCTTGGTGAACTTCATTTGTTTGACAATGCAGGGCCACATGAAGAATGTTGCATGCCAAACATGCTGCCCCTTTCTTTGCCACATAAACTAAGCTACACAAATTTCTCAGCCACATTAACAGATCAAGTAAGCTTTTTCTTTCTATCCCCATTAGAGATTCAGAAATATATAGTAGCAAAGGAGGATTTTTATTTAAAGGTAATTAGGTATTTTTATGCAAAGGTAAGCTACAGACTGACCAATCACAAGCAGATAACAGTAAAAGCCAATAACCTGAGAGCAATATATAACTCACACAAAACAAATCATACCTATTGCCAAACAACTGTCTGCTGGTTTTCAACATGAAAAAGGAAACCTATGTGATTGTAAGGAGAAACAAAAAAGGACTGTAAATAGTGTTGTCTCAAAAAGTGTAACTGAATGGTTGCAATATGGACTGTTGTCTAATGCTTCAGTCTATATGAAGATGTTTTCTCACACTGCCTATATCGCTTCATCAGCTGTTGTAAATAAAGTCACACGTGAGTTAGAGATCAAGTCGTATTATTTCTGCACTGGACAGGAAGGTATAAGACCTGACATGAAAGGAGGAGACAGGTAAACAACAGGTCAAAGTACAGTTTATCAGAGCAGAGTGCACCAAGATGCCACGAGACAGGACTGGGACAAAACAGACCAGCGAGTTAGTTGCCTTTGACTGCTGACTCCAGCTTTTCCATCAGTTGTGTGTCCTCAGCAATATTAGCTGTCTGTATTTCTACAGTTTAAAGAAGATCTAATGATGAACAATAATGGAAGTAATTGTTGTTTTAGCAGTTGTTTAAGGGTTGAATTGACTGGAGCACATTATCACTTTAGCTGCCAAAGCAAGTCTCCCACTTGTAATTTATACCTGGACCCGCATCTACATCAGAAGTTTAATGAAATTCTGCCCAATTTAGATAATTATGCTGAAAAGAGAAAGAAATAGACATGCAAGCAAACAAAAATGGCGATCATCATCACCAAGGACCAGCCAGCTATCAGTGTTTTTCTCAAGGGTTTATACTCTTTAATGCTGATGTGTCTCTTCAAACATGACAACACACATGGATATCCAAACAAACCTCTGTAAAAACCCAATTTATATGGCTAAAATGGAAAACATACAGTAAAATGTTTGGTTTGATTGCATTTTGTTTTTGTTTGTTTGTTTTTTATGAGTTGTAATGATGTTTATTTTACCCTTCTCAAACACAAAGCAGCACTTCTCTTAAATGCTTTCTCTGCAGCTGATGTTTTTTGGTTTTTTTTGCCTTTTTTCTTTTCTTTTTTTTTACTTCTTTTTTTCCCATTATGGGAAACACTGCGTTCCCACTTGCTGTAATTTAATTACAGTGGACCTTGGCATGCCCAGGCAGCGCCCACGCAGAGCGAGGTAGAATGCCAGCCGGGAACATCCTGTCTTAGGCGACAGGAACATCAGATGCGACAGATGGCTCATAAATCATGGAGGTGCGTGCATGGAGTCAATGGGAGGCCTTCCTCTGGAGAGCACACTGTGAGCAGGTGGGCAGAGGGAGCATCAGCTCAGCAGCATGAGCCCTGGATGCATTACCAATGCGACTGGGTTGCTGCTTGTTGTCAAAAAGGCAGAGTCAGGAGGAAAAATATAGAGAACTACTTTTACTGTGTCATAGTGTTCAGTTTCAGTTATCCTGTAGCTCAATTTTTTATGGTATGACTTCAGTGTGTTAGAAGGCGTTATTAAATGTACCTGATAAAAGCCAAAATTTAAATACAACTATCTTAGTTGCAACATGCACCATATGGCAAATTAAACCCAGTTGTTGCATTTGTGCACTGTTTTGTATGTAAGACATTAATATCAAGCAGAAAATCTCGACTTTTGCATTTCATCTTAAGCTTGATTTTAAAGTCTCATGGGATCCCCAATGTGTGTGTGTGTGTGTGTTTTTTTAGTTTTCTCACTCCCTGAACAATTTACTTGATGAATCTGTTAATTTTCTTTTTACACAATTAAAGAAAAATCTAAATTGAATTCTATTAACAAAATTAAATGACTTCAAACTAAGTATAACGTGGAATTGAATTGAAGTAAATATTTGGATAGTTGGTTTATTTAGCTGGCCAACTTTTTATGAATTGGTATTATATGTACAGGACTGTCTCAGAAAATTAGAATATTGTGATAAAGTTCTTTATTTCCTGTAATGCAATTAAAAAGCATGAAATGTCATACATTCTGGATTCATTACAAATCAA
>JBAMHW010000006.1:10505934-10536224 GCA_037177495.1 Rhadinocentrus ornatus | reverse complement strand
ATCCAGAATGTATGACATTTCATGTTTTTTAATTGCATTACAGGAAATAAAGAACTTTATCACAATATTCTAATTTTTTGAGACAGTCCTGTATTTGTTGCCCTAAACATGTGAAGTCCGGTATTGTGAAAAATGTTTAGGCAATGTACAATGCCAACAATGGGTTAAGCTATGAAATACTATAACATTTTATACCTTTCTCTGGCATTTTATACAATGTCAAAAAGTAAAGCGGTGGAACAGAAGCATGTATACTTACCTTTCCAGAGAATGGACCATATTGTGCGAGTTGAGGATGGAGTCAGGGATATGATTACATGCAATTTTAACACTTTGCCTAAATAGTGCCTGTCATTCTTCATAATGCCTGTGTATATTATTCAATGCCTAGGAAAAGTATGTAACATCAAAGGCATTTTAATCATTGCCAAAAAACGTTGTGTTGTATGCATTGCCAAGACATTTTACAGAACACTTGCAATAGATTGATGGTAACATATATGATCATAATGAATATGGTTTTAAAAAAATCTGATTATAATTGTGTTACAGTTAATTGGGCTGTAATTAGACATTTGTTGAGCTTGTTTACTTTATCTTGAGATGATTTATGTTGTGTGGGGCTATAAAAATAAACTGAACTGATACAAAATAAAAAAAATTAATTGTGTGTTTTAACCCACATCAGTTCCTTACCTATAAACTGGACCTCAACAGCTTTCTCCCTCCCAGCAGTTAATTTCTCATCTCTGGTGAGTTAATTAAGACACCACAGCATTAATTGATCCTGATATGCAATTCATTCACGGGAGAAGTAATTTCCTTTTTGATCGCTGGCTGCCTTGGACTTCTAATCAACATTTTCCTTTGCATTCATTCACATGAAAGAGTTTCTGCTCTCACGGATGTAAGACAGAATGCAGCAGGTGATAACACGCTACATCAATAAATGATCTCCTTATGAATTGGAGCAAGGCTGTACACTTGAGCCTCAAGCCTGTAGTTATGTAATTTTTCTGGATTCAGTTTTTCTCTGTCTTTGGAAAGGTTAGTGAGATAGTTTAACTTTGACCAAGTTAGTTTAATTACAACCTAGTAATAATTTAATTAAATTAATAATTGTCTTTGCCTCATATGATTGGAGAACATGTGTTTCATGTCATTTAGTCATGGGAAACATTTTTTTGGCATCATTGAGCAGATGAAAATGTCACTGCAAAGTCGTGTTTTCATTTCAAAACAAATAAAGATTAAAGCCAGACATCACTGCCTGGCAAAGGGCCAACACTGCAGATATATCATGGTCATTTTCTCTATCAGACAATATTGTGCCTTTAAGCGAGGAGGACTTCATGAATATGTATGTGCAGCATGGCATGTTAATTATACCCAGGTCAAACAGCATTTGCATGCTATTAGTGTTTTGGAGGTTTGAACTCGCTCAGCGCAGGGGATCTTTCCTGGACACTTTCTCTGGTGTCAGATAAGTTGGCAATAAGTTACGAAAGAATATTGTTTTTCCTTTATGTCAACACTGTGACTAATTTGGGGCCCTATTTGCATTGCTTGTGTGACAAACAATGATGTCATGTGTCTGTTGCTTTGGAATGAATGTGACTTTTTCTAAGTTAAAAATATAGATTAACATACTTTATTCTTACAGCTGATTGGAATGATTCTGACTTGATTAAACGAGTCTTATGTGGTAGAAGAAAACTATCAATACCTACAGATGCAATGTGCACACTAATAATGTTTTTGATCCACTGTGAAGACATGGGAGCTTGGCAAAGGTTATCACATCCTGTGTTACACCTGCTTGATCAGCAGGGTCACCTGGCCAAAAAAGCCATGGCAAATGAAAAATTAAAGATGATTTCAATGAGTGACAGGGAAAAGCCTTTGATAAGCGGAAATGTGTCTGGATCAACAGACTGACAGATGAACTAATGAATAATACACTTAGAGACTCCACGAGTGAGATTGATTCCTCCTCAGATCAATACCTTTCATATTTACCTTGATGTGAAAGTGCAGGTATCACCATTCTGAATCAGAGCACATCACAGCACTCTCTAGGGAACCTGAGTCTTCAGTTTAAAAAAGACCAGCTGAAATATTCAACATTAACTCCTTTTTAAGCCAATGTCACAGTCTCTCCTTTCTCTAGCTGGCTTTTAAACAGATTTTTGTGTACTAAACACCTTTCCATCACTGCTTTGATTAAACCTCCAGACGACCAGATTCACAGTTGTTTGAATGTTTGTTTGGAGTTTGCTATTCACTTGTTAATGATACACCAATGCACACAGCAACTTGAAGTGAAGAGTGCTGTCATGCTGTTAAACTCAGTCTGTAACCCAGAATAGAAACATCAAAACGGCAAAAATTCTCCAATGACAACTAATCACTTTGAAAGACAGATGAGGATGGAAAGTCTGCTATGCAAACAAGTATGTGGAATCATTTCAGCATCCATAATAAACGAGATATTTACTTAGCTGTTTGATAGCTGGTCTTCGCAACACTGTAGTCAGGTCTGACATCTTAGCAGGAACTGCATGCAAAAATATTTTCTCTTTACTGAGAGATTTTCTTCAAGTTTACTTTACAGTCTCCATTAACCCACGAAGACCTGTTTACAAATGTACACGAGGGGTTACAAGTACTACCCCAGGTTAATTTTATGCTTTTTTACATTTTCCTAATGTGCCAGAATATGGACTGAAAATAGCAGAAAAGCTTGTTCTGCACTTTGGGGGTTCATCTAATTAAGCATCAGTTGTAAAACTTTCTTTCTTTTCCAGTCAGGCCATGATTGATCAATCAGATGGGACATTTGGAGGAAGGGTCAGCCTTTTTAAATTTCTGTTTCTTTTTTGTCCTTTATTTATTTATATTTTTTTCTTTGTTCTTTTTTTAAGGAATCTGTAAATATGGAGAGGCAAATGATGCTGTGTTTCAAACACATGAAAGCTGTTTTATTGGCACTTTAAGTACAATATTTCCATAATCATCAAAAGGACTAGCATTGAATGTGGTACAGACATTTATGCCCACTTAATAAAAATGGACAAATGTAAGCATGTTAGCACACTAAATAAAGCTCAAAGGTTAATGATAGTGGGTTATAATAATTTCCAGCACCACAACTTTAAAACAAAGGACTATCCTGTACCTAAACTTTGAAGTATCCTTAACTTTTTGCTTTTTCCTTTCAGACTAGCAACATGGGTAAGAGGGCATCTTTGGATTTAAATTACTTGTTGATTTTTTTTTTAAGTCTTAAGGTATTTGTCTTAACATAAAATGTACATAGAATCCCTTCTCATATGATAATGTCTGTGTAACTTTGTCTAGCATTATTAATAGCTTTCTTTTTCTTTTTAACAGATCTGAGTTATATTACAATAGAATTAGTTTGCAGTGTTGAAAAAGTTTGAATCGCATCTTCATGTTATTGTATAAGCAGTAATTCCTCGTGGATGTCAGAGATTACCAGTCTAATGAACAACTACTTCAGAGGTGAATGTTAAGATGGTCTTTCCAAATGTTCCCTTTCCAATCAAGTGGATTACTTTATAATCTTTATCTGTATTGCATGTACTTAAAGCAGCAACATCAGTCGTTTTAAGTACCTTATGAAACCGTATAAGTGGAAAAGATTTATGTACACAAAATATGTATTTAAATAAGGACTTAAAAATGTATATAAAAATTAATATTTAGAAGGAGACAAAAAAAGAGGAGCCAAAATTATCAATTTAGTTTTTAGAAAGTTACTCTTGTTATTGGTCGAGCACATGGAAAAAAGGAAGAATAATTTTATTCTTTGTACATTGAAACAACCCAGTACAATTTTTACTTCACTGAATAAAGTGTTGTACAGTTGAACGATGAAAGGCAGTTGACATTTCTTTTTTCATTTGGGGGTAATTTGAAATGATTTATCATACACTGGCTGCCAAAGTGGCAGCTGTGATTAGGCTCCACTTTAAGGCATCACAGTGTTCACTCTGCAATCAAGGTCTGAGCTCTTTCATTCTGCTGTGATTTTTTATGTTTTTTATTTTTTTTCTTACTTCACCTAGTCTCTTTTTGCTTGTTTCTACAAGTACACGCTTGTGGTGAAGACACTGAAGTAGTGAAATTCTGACCTGCAGTGCTTTTCTTCTATGAAGGACTGGGTATTTTCAATCCTGGATCAATTGTCACATCACAAAAGATGATTACAAATGACAGACATGGGAAAATTGTAGCTGGGTTGTTGTATCAGCCATTTAGATTTCAATTAATGTGTTTTTCCAGCACTTGGTGAACTGTTGCCATGCTCTGCAGCAGTATTACTGAAGATATAAGTGAGACTGTGTGCTTTCATTTCTATGACAGAACACTTTACCTGCAATTTTGCTTATGGTAATTCACTGAGGAAATGTGCTGGTACTCCAGCAAACATGTCTGTATGATATTATTTTAAATGGCATGGAAACCAAAGTGCCATGTGCCATATGAGCACAGGCTCTAGCAAGCTAAATAAGTTGACACATACTGTAATTCCTAACTCAATACTAGACTTATTATTTATTTATATCCTTATTTGTCATCAAACATCCATAAAATCCATTCTATTCAGCACACCTGGCTTATGTGTCTGGGTCATCAGGAAATTTGATATTCCTTTTTTTTAGTTCCCCTTGTGTCCGGCTTGTCTGCTTGAGGCCATTTTTCACACAATGTAGTTGACCTTGCACCTGCTGCCTCACCTGGAGGGGAACTCTGTTCCTCAGCCAGTAGATATTCTGCCAAAGTGGGTGTGGAGATGAGCTTTGCTATACTACCAGAGGTGGCGAAAAGTCAAATATATCATTCATCTATAATGTATAGTCTGTCCACCCTCACAGCATAAAGCACTGCTGTCCCTTTCTGTCCTGTTTGGCCTGTCAGTCTGCCCCCTAACAAGCAGTGTAAGCAGCAGATATATATTTGGGCAATATTTATGCTGGGTGATGTTTGTTGTAATACTGTTTTTAGAAAATCAGTCCATTTGAGCATCATTTAGTGCAGGACTCACAGCAGCGCTGACATTTCCTGTCAGCACAGAAAAGGCATTGCCCCTCTGAAGCAGTGCTCATTTCTGGAGTAGATTTCTGCTGTAGTTGCAGTACTGTTTCTTTTTCCCACTAGGATGATGGCCAATTAAAAATCCCAAATTTGTTTTATTCAGCACAACCAAATGACTGTTGACTGCTGTGCAGAAGCCTGCAGTGTGGGGCACTGAACTTCCTGTGAAAAGTTTAAGGGGTGGCTTCCAGATGGCAAACAGATATGTTTTATGCACCACAGCAGAAGATGTGACAACTGTTACTATAAAATTATACTAGTTTTGTGTGATAATTACTAAGCATCCAAGAGAAAGTATAAAACATTTGGTGTATCTTGCGGCAGGGCAATCTCTCAAAATAATGTGTAATATGAATATTTATCAAGAAAATATATAGTAGTGTCATGATAAATGAGCTGAAATTATACACTGACAATGTTTTATTTAGCCTGTTGTTGTATAAGGCAGCCAGAGTGCAAAGATGCTAACCTGATGTCATGTATGTATTATCTTATAAGCCTAACTAATAGGTTTGTTTCTTTTTATCTCCAACCCTAATCAACTATGAATGACAGTAAAATTGAAACGTCAAAATTTCATGTCCAATACTTGGCCAGAAGGTCTACTGTGTTACACCAAAAGAGTTTTTGAACATGCTATGTCACTTTTTAAAACAAAAATGTAAGCATGCAATATTTTTGAAGCCTGAAAATATAGTCATTTAACATCTTTTGAGCATACAACACACTTATATGTCATGCAAAACAGAAGAATGTTGTAACTTTAAGACACAGATATCCTTCCACAATATGTCCCTATGAGCATGCAGTTAAATATATGGACTTTATTTAGAATAACATAATTAGAATTTATATGAAATTATCCATATCCATCCATCCATCCATTTTCTGTACTGCTTGTTCCCATTAGGGGTCGCGGAGTGAGCTGGAGCCTATCCCAGCAGTGTTTCAGGTGAAGGCAGGGTACACCCTGGACAGGTCACCAGTCCATCGCAGGGCTGAAATTATCCATATAATAACTTAATAAGTATGTTATCTTTTTTAATATAAATATACTATTATTTAAACTATTATTATTTAAAGGTCCCATATTATGCTAAATTCACTTTAGAAAGATTTTCTTACCCTCATATGTGTCTTCATAGCCTATGTATGAAGCCCCAAAAATAGAAAATTCTGTCTGCTCTTTCACTCGATTGCTCCACTTTTTAGTGAATGTGTGCTCAAACGGGTGAATCTGAGATCTTTCCCTTTGTGACCTCATGAAGGAAAATAACCACTACCCACAATAGTGGATACTGCCATTGACCTGCCCCCAAGGACCGAGGCTGAACATGGGGCAATAAAGTTTAAAAAAAAAAAAAATGTTCTTCAACCTCTGACACCCATATGAAATTGATGAAAAAATTTATAATATGGGGCCTTTAAATATTGTTCATAATTATTTTATTTCAATCAATGTTGATAAAATATTTACAGTTTTTTTAATAAAATAAATTTTAATAGATGTTTAGGAATTTAGTGTTTAATTTAATGTCTGTATGAAGAAAACATCTCGTGGCCTTGAGACCATATGCAACATAAAAACATGATGAGTAAATATGAGCCTAACTCATCCTTTACTGCGATCAAGACCTCTTGGGATCATATAGCTTCATTGTATATTTGTCATGTTTGTTTTAAACTAAATCAAAACAACTCTAAATTATCAGAGAACAACTCTAAATGTATTTCCAGTCAAATGAAAAGAAAACTAATTCATAGCTTAAATATTTTTTACCACAAAACATAGAATTTCAGTTGGAAATTCCACTTTTTATTGTGTCCAAGTGGTAAAACATATAACTGTGCTAGTTATAGAGGAAGAGGGGCAGGTGGGCGCTGACAGACAGAGACGGTTGCATAGACACCATGAAAAGAGGAAAAAAGCCAAAACCTGCCAAGCATGCACAGACACCAGCAAGCCCCCAAATGACACAACATATGGAGAATAGCAAAAAAAAGATTTCCACCCGCCATCCTTTCTTCCTTTTTTCCTGCTACACAGCAGCTCTGTGAAAAACAGGTACAAAGCTGTGATAGAGTGCTGAGAATTTGAAAAGCTATTTTTGTAACAATGGCAACCATGTTAAGCATCCTCGGAAGAAATGCAAAATCATTTTCCAATTCATACAGAGAGCCTCTCAGCTGAAAGCATCTCATTTTATATAATAAGTGAATCAGTGAAGCTTGTTAGCAATAACATTTTTCCTGCAGTGTGAAAGATGGCGAGGTAATACCTGATAAATTGACTTCAAAAGTAGACTGAAGGTAATAGAATGTGTGTTACTCTTGATACAATCAATACAGTCGATGCATTGCCCTTTACATCATCTGCCCCCCTCTCATAAATGTAGCCAATTACCACTCAGACCAACCTCCACCCATTCATTATATGCATACTTCCTGTCTGCAGGCCAAAACAGACAATAGAATGAGTGCTTGACCTTGACTTTGCATGGCTGTGCATTTCTCCAGGAAGATTTAAACATTTAAAAAAAAGAAAAAGAAACTCTATTCCAGTTTCTTTGGAGGTGAAATAAATAGTTGTCAGGTTTTCAGCGAGATAGAGTTGATGGAGGAACTGAGGCATGGCAGCAATCTTGGGATCATCCATAAGAGCTGTCCGTCTTTTTCAGTATTATCTCCTTCTTTCAAGGCCTATTCCCCCATCTCTCCTTCCATCACAGCGCCACTTGGTGCAGCTTCAATGCAAAAGCCTCCAGAACTTAATTACCACCAACTACACCAGCAGCATGGCTACGACTGCAGTGCACATCCAGATGTGCAATGGATCAGACTGGCGTTACCAGCAGGCTTTACACCCACAGGCATTTGGCTGATTCACAGTCTGTCACAGCCAGCTAATACTTGCTCCTGGCATCCCATTTATGAGGTATTGAAAGCTGATCTAGGCCCAAGTACCTTCCTGCTCTCTCAATCACAGGAGTTCACTGTGTGCTCCGAAGAGACAAACATTAGATTAATTCTTAAACCTAACCTGAGCCTGAACTGAATTTCATAGGTTTGTACAGGTAGTAGATTGCATAACTATGATTGGTCCCCCATTTGGCAGTTGATGTATTCAGTGTTAAACTGTGACCAACTACAGTATTCATCATTGATGTCTTTTTGTGCAGAAGAAATTGATGTCACCAGCTGTAATCTTCCATAAACATGTAGATCAAATGGCTTGTTGTGTGTGATTGGAGAGCATAGAATAAGTCAGGGACACTGACTGATGAACCCACAAGGTTTTTATTAAAATGATTTTCCCTGAGTAATAGCCTTTTCCTTCTGACTAGGAAAAGATGTCACATTAATCATACAATATTTCTAAATAAAATACCTCAAAATTTAAATAATATTTAGATTATTTAACAGTGCAATGATATTTAACTTTATTTGAAGCAGCAGTGTAATGTTAGGCAGATGTTGAGGTTTACACATCTGTAGCCCCAGATGATGTCAAGAGAAGCAATCTGGAAATTATCTCCAGTTGCGTACCCACCCATACCCATAAATGGGAGGTTATCTTTGTGAGATGCATTCTCATAACTAAAATTATTCCAAAATGGTGCCTGGGTAGAGCAAGCAGAAAGTATGACATCATCCAAAAAGGTAATTTGAGGAAATTGCAGTGTTTTGTGTATAGCACAGCCAGTTTATCCATTATCATGACTTTTTCTGTTGCTATCAGCTCTACATGTTTTAGGACATATCCAACGATGTACAAAGAACTATGAAGGCCAGTAGACAAAAATTATGAAGCTCAAAATCAGATTGAGTTCAATCAGATTAAAAATGCTTCATGTAAACACCTCAGTCAGATTAGACTGAGATGATGGGTTCCCATGAAGGAAAAACAAGGCAGCAGTAAAAGTTTTATTTGTCAGAAGATTGTTGAAGATTTTGAGAAAACATTTTTTACTGCACTCCATTACTTTGCCATAAATTCAGCCAGGAAAAACTCTTCATTGAGTTTCATCGGTTTCATCCAGGATGTAGGTGGGGCACAGATGAACTCAAAAAAAGGTCGGAAAGGTCCACTTTCACTCCCAGAGTGTTAGCGGCTGTCAGCTTATGTGCACTTTAGTTGGGAATAATGCTGGAAAAGCACTTTTTTTCTTATTCTTTTATTATATTTTCTGCACAATAGAAGCCAGTTTTATGTTATATGAGTTTCATACTGATTAAAAGCTTTGGATCTTAAACATAGCTACACTGAGAGCACTGACTATTCCTACATTTAACTTAGATCAGGGGTCTGTAACCTGCAGCTCTGGAGCTGCCAGTGGCTCACTGGACCTTCCACAAAGACTCTTAATACATGGCCAAAAGAGCTAAAGATTTAACTAATGTTTTGGGGGTTTTTTTTTAAAGTTTTTTCGTGGAATAATTGCATTGAATTTCTATAACATAATGAGAGTTCCATTACGTTTTTTTTTATCAAAGTTTTTGTCTTTTTTTTTTTTCATAATTTTTTGCAAATATCTACATCGCACAGAAAAAAGTCTGATATCTGTTTTATGTTTTTCTTTTATTAAAAACCTAAAAATAGAAAAAAATGTAGTTCTTCAAAATGAGAAGTTGTCTTCTTTTCAAAGGTCTCGTAACATTTGCGGCTCTAAGCGAGTTTTATTTAGCTAGGCTGAGAGAAAATGGCTCTTTGGATTGTAAAGGTTGCAGACCCCTGACTTAGATGGATATTAAATGCAATTTGTGCAGGGAAGCTGGGTGGTCAAAGTCATGGTCCTGTCCTGGTTCAAACATGTTGATTCATGTTTTTTAAATAAAACTTTATATTGATTATTATGAGGGTAAATCAAGCTGCAAATGCAGCTTTTCAGAGGTACAATTCATTCACAGTTTCATAAAAATGCTCTATTTATTTCTTGTCTACATAAAAATCATAAACTTAATAAAAGATCAAAAATGAAGGTAGGCTTCCAGAGCCAATAGATTTCTTTTATCTTGATGTAAAGATTACACAACCAGCAGGTGCTTGTTTGCTATGCTATGACACAGTTGGATCATCAGCAGGATTTCCTACATAAACCGACATCTCACACTGAAACTGCAGACCTGACAAAACAACTAAGTCAAGTTAGTGAACAAGAGAATATCCTGTTTGTGCTTCATCATGGTTTGACATTTACAGAAAAGTGCTCCCTAACAGCTGGTGATTTTAGATATGATTGCCGCAACCAGGGTCTTTTGAGCAACAGCAAAGAATTCACAAAGAATTCACACCTTTAACAAGGTCCCTAGATAAAAATGAGAATCACTCAGCAGACAGATACTGCAGATACCTATGATTCAAATATGTTTTAACTTTTAACATTAATGTAGAAATAATGCTGTAAAATATTGAAATAGATTTTTTTTAAAAACTACTAATTTGAGAAAACTGAAATGAAATAAATAAAATAAATTTTACATGGAACAAAAGTCTTGGACTTCAGTATATTCGCTTGTAATCAGGGACTTCTGTGGCCAGAGAATATGTGTACCAAAGATGTACTTCAGATCATGAATACAACACGTTTTGAATCAAGTCTTCTCTTATAGGATGTGAAAACAAATAAAAATTTTACGTAAAACAAAACAGCCAATTTCACTGAGTCTGTGTTTCTTGTTGCTGATTTTAACACACATGCTTCTATTAAAATGTTGAGTTAATCACTCACAAAATTATCATCTGGGTAATTATAGAACTACATGTTGCTATAGCCATGTTTAATGTTTGTGCACTTGAATGGCCAGTCTTGCTCTGATAGAGGACAAAGGCTTTGTAGTACAAAAATCCTTTTTACCTCTTTTGGGTTCCTTTGCTTTGAGCTTAAAGACCTAATTGTCTCGTTTGCTTATTTCATTCAGTGCTTCTTTTGTCTTGTTTGTAGACAGCATTTCAGTGGTTAGCCATACTGCCTCACAGCAAGAAGGCTCTGTTTAAACATTCATGACTAAACCTGGATGAAAAATATCTGGCTCTAAACATTGCAGTCATTAGGATTTTAAAAAGAGAATCATGTATATGCACGGCTTTTTCAATCTGACAAAAATCATTTTAATTATGCAAAGTTCCAAAAAAGGAAATTTTACCCATGATTAAAATTATTTGTTTTAATATGTTGATAAATATATACCATCCAGCCAATATTAGACCACTGCAACCACACACATACTCTTATTCTAAATACAAAAATCAAACATACCCACCCTGGGGCCTTAAAGAAGACCTGCATACCTAAACAGGTAGACACAGAGATGGCTCAGAATGGTTTACTTACACAAATTTCTGATAAAATATGATTCAAATTTGTTCTACGGCTTAGCATGTCATTTTTGTATTGAGTTGCATTCTATCTTTTATAGACAAGGTTTTGTATCTCAAGATTAGGAAAGCATCATGGCTTGTGCTAAAACACTTATTGTAACTGTTTTGAAAAGTTCTTCCCGACAAAAGATTTCCATGTTTATCAGCACAATTTGCCATCAGACTTGGCTGCGCTTTACTATTAACAGCGACACAATGGAGTTGTTTGGGTATTTTTTTCATGCACAATTAATTTGCTTATAAATCTAATGCTGTCAGAAAATGCAGTTAAGCATTATAGGAATTGCTTGCATCTCCTGGACATCAAAGACTGGTCCATCATTTCTTTTTCTTGAGTACCTTGCTTGAGTTTCTTTTCCTGTGTAGATCCGGACACAACTAATTAATCCCTGACGCTGAGCTCAGAGCACATGAAGATGATTTGGGACAGCACCATGCGACGTGGAATCCACAACAATAAAATGAAGCCTGACAGGTGACTGTGTTTCCAGTGCAAACCATTGCACACACGCAGCTTCAAGCCACAAGGGGCTTTCGTTTGGGATATCACAAGCAATGTTTGCTGACTGGTCCCTTTTCCTAATTGGTTTGGGATTTAAAGGAACCATCCTGATGGTGTCATTGTTAATTATGGTTTAGGCCTCACAGCATTTTGTTGTTGCTTATTTTTCTCATTTTGGAAATCCTGGAGAGGGGGACAGATTGCAACAGCAATGTTCAGTTAGTTAAAAGATGAGAAAGATAGGCTCCAGAGAAGGCTAAATTAATTGTTGGCTCAAATCGCAGGCATAGCATGCCTGGTGCAGTTAAGATTCTATAATGAATGCTGTATAAACAGGAGATGAATTGGAAGACTTACTCATTTAGTAATATGGAAACAAATGGTTTGCTTCCTCCTGTACACAGTCATTCTCTGCCATCTCTATGCATGCTTTGACTTTTTCTTTTTTTATTTAAGGAAACTTTTGCTAGTTTAGTGTGTGTGTGTGTGTGTGTGTGTGTGTGTGTGTGTATGTGTTGCTTTCTTCTTTCCCTCACTCCCTCTGCTGATTGCTATTCATGTTTGAGAGGCAGCCTGAGCCTAAGAGCTCAAAGAGTTCAGTATCTGCTGTCCATTATGGTAAGAGGAGGAATGAGGAGGCAGCAGTAAAATAGTATAAATGTGAAGAATTTCAGTAAAACTCTAACTGCATTTGCTAATCTAAAAAAAAGGTCTTTTACTTTAAAAATAATTTTATTTATCTAGATGTCATAACAGAAGAAATCTAATTTAACTAAAACTTCATGCAATGTAAGTATTGAGCAGATCTGCATAGTATCTACAAAGGATTAAACAGGATCTTACTGTAGTTTCCTTATAAATTAAAGATAAAATAACACTTCCTGTGCTTCCTAACCAATAATAGTAGAGAAAATAAGGAAATTAACTTGTCATATATTTATCATTCATCTAGATTAGTAAAGTTCTGATACATTGTTTGACATGAATTACTGAATCAATGATGATCCCAGTGAGCACAGATGGATAAATGTGATAAAAGGATGGTACATCATTTGATGAGAAGACTATTGATTTTCCATAACATGTTGGTATGCACTGTAAAACTGTAGAGAAAGACGTAGTGTGAGGTGGGTGTAATGCAAAATGTCATTAACATGAAACTATCCAAGTCACACAGGACCAAACAAGACGAAATGAAATGTCAGCAAGCTGGCAGGTGTTACAGGGGTGGTGACAAGTGAGGATCAACTTGGACCTCAATGAGGGATTTTACTTACTTTATCCAACTGAAATGTGTCACTAAGGAATATTTAGAGAATTTACTAAACTTTATGTTAAAAGACTGGAAGCGTTTAATGTTTCACATAAAACATCATGTTACTTGTCTAAGCTATTTTTGCAAATAAGAGGCTCACACAACATCTCAATTGAGGTATCAATTTACAGATGGAAATTGTGCTTACTGCAATAATGATCCCATCTAAGTATTTAGCAGCTCTCCAAAAAAAACAAAAAAAACACTGCATTTCCAGTGATAGTAACAGAAGAAAGTAAAATGTGACTCCTCATTTAGCTCCATTGGTAAAACTTTTATCTTCTACAAGTTATACAAGCTGCAGTATGAGCGGCAACCGTGTGAAATCTTGCATGCTTCAGTGAATCTCTAAAATCATGTAAAACTCACTTATTCTCCTGTCATCTTAAAAGCATGCACAGATAATGTGTCAGATAACAGTGAACTACTGTGTCTTTGCTGGTATTTTAGAGAGAAATTCTTTACATCAAACTCATGATTTTCTAACTGCATTTTGTTTCTGTCACTTGCATGTCATCTCCCAGCCTCAAGCTTCAAAAGCTTGTTCTGTATAAGTTATCCAGACTCTTTATCCTTTACAGTCTGCATGCATGAAATGAGTTTCATGCATGCATGCATGCACTATCTTTCCATAGATCTGCATACCATGAAGAAGGAGAGAAATAAACATGTGTAAATGCATGTTTTAAAAGTTGTGTATTGGGGAAGAATTTAATAAGTGTTTTGCTTCATCTTTGTCTACATCTCAAAAAAAAATTTAACCTCATTTTTAGAAAATGTCTCATTAACATACAAAGCAAATATACAAAAACATATCAGAGATTACAAGGCTACATATGTTTTCACTCTGTTTCTGTCTTGATTCGTACATGCAGGCTCACACACACGCACGCCTACACACAACCACTGGAAAAGACACTCTGGCAAATACTGTTTACTGATATGCGGATTGGGTTTAAGAGCGGAACACTGAGCATTTCAATCTAAACAGTAAACACTCTTAATTGGATTTTGTGCTTTGATGTGAATCCTCTAAGGACTGTATATTATTCGGCCTAATTGATTTTGATACATATTTACATGAGTTTAGAAAAATAGCCAAAAACAAATGTGAGTGGTTTCATCATGAATATAATAGCAGAATATTATGTGCCACCTTTTGGTTGAAATAAGCATTACTGGACCCTTGAGGCGTCAATGTTCATTTAGTCATTCAAGCAGGCTGCTTGGTCAGCGAAAATGTCTGTTGGAAACTTGCATTTCAGGCCGTCTGGTCATCACAAATGAGTCCCAAAGGGAAAGATGGGAGTCTGCTGAGGGAGCTCGCCATCACCCTGAGGTTGAAAGTTGGAGCACCAATCGTTTGTTGCTAACCTTGTGTACAATTGTCTGCCTCCAGAGGGTGCATGTCAAATGATTTAACCTTGTCCATATGAGATTTAAGCATTGAAGTGTTACTAGCAAAGTTAAGCAACACCACCACAGTGTGTAGCAGAAAGACTGAATGTCTGTGTCTGTCTTTATCAAGCTCGGACACTCCACAGAAGTCATGAAGTCACATAGCAAAGTTCAAAACAACTCTTGAAAACCAACAGATGGTCTTCTAGGTGAAGTAAAAGGTTAGGTCTGTGGGGTGATTGAGGGTTGGTGCTACCTTTTTGCCATCACACCGCTCTGGCTGACACTATGGTTGGAAAATAGCACGAGCTATTTGTCCAAGCGGGCATTTCTATCTTTGGTTTCAAATCCCCTGCAATTTTACCTCTATTACTAGCCACGGCACTTTTCAAATAAAGCTCAGGCCTATTAATTACGAAAGTATGGGTTCAGAGTAAAGGTGAACGTGCAATTACAGAATTGAATCAAGCCCCTGTTTGGCTTGTCATTCCTGACAGAAATAATTTAGGTGAATTATTAAATGCTTCCACTGCCCTCAGCGGCTTCATTGTCACCAATTCCTAGCTGCAAATATCCATCCTTTTCTCTTTTCCCTTTAATGTGCAAATGTATGTTGTGCTTGCTTAAAAACATTTTTTAATTGAGCATGTTTATGTATAAAAAACACAAAAATAGTCTTTATGTATGTGCACTTCCAAGTGTTCTCTCTCTCTCTCTCTCTCTCTGTGTCCTGTGAACCTTAAAATGAAAGAGGTCAAGCTTAATGAGATCATTTAAAATTTGTTGTGGTTATGGTAATCATGCGGAAATTGTATGTCATTATCGTTCTTGTAGGTCCAGTGAATTAGAAAGTTTAATTAGCTACCTGTTCTGATAATATAAAGATCTAAGGTGACGTTATAGCAGCGCAAAACTTACTCAAATTACATGTCAAATAACTTTTCTAAAGCTTTGCAAACTTCTGCTGCAGAGAGTGTGTGACAACAGATGTGTGCTTCACTTCACAAAATCTAAATATCTTGTTTTGTTGAATTCTAGCATGCATTTTTACTCATTCCATATATTCTGAAACAATTTACCAGTGGCTGACTTTATTCAGTGTTTTGGGTGGGGTTTGGTCTCCATGACAACCAGCTGTCTGTAATTAGTAAATCAAGCCAGGGTGAGGAATTAGCCAGTCCATATGGCTGCAAAAGAAGTCAAGAGAGACATTTGGTTCAGTAAATTGTGCTGTCATGAAGTTTATGCTGACCTAACCTAACTACAGAAATGTCGTTACCTCTGGTGGTTCTTCTCAGGTATTGAGAAGTGTTGTTTTTTTTCTTGTTGTTTTAAAGAAATGAATCATGGCTGCTTGGCTTCAGGTGTTTTGTTTTTGTTTTTTTCCTTCTTTTGCAGTGCTGCTGTGCTTCACTCTGTGTCAGCTGGAGGATCATATTGTGCTAAAACAGCGAAAGGTATGTGGTGTGTCGTAATTATTTTTTATTCTCCTATAATTTACCTATTAGCAGGCATTCTTGACATTTCAAAACAATGACAAAGCTAGCAGGTATTACAAATGAATATTAATCTGTGTTATGATGCTGTTTTATAGCTCGTGCAGCTGCCTTGGGTTTGAAGTATCCTGGAGACCATGGAGCTCCTGATCTCTCTGGACCAGCTCCCAATGTGCTGCACCCTAAAATGCTACATTACAGTGACCTAGCTGCAAGAGAACCTAACATGGCCTCCTACCAACACAGTCAGCCAGAAGCCCCCTTTGATGACTCTGTATATGAACACGTTCACCCCAGGAGCTCTGACAGAGTCCCACTGAGCCATGAGACTTACACACCAGAATACACCACCAACCAAATGCTCATCTTTCCTAGAGGACGATTGGTCAGTAACCCCGAGTCCAGCTCTAAAGTGGTCGAACAAATTGCCTTTCCAACTCTGGCTGAAGCCCCTGGTCAGTCTGACCTGGTGAATGTGAATCCTCGAGGTCACAAGCCACTCTCGTATATCTATGATGAGCATGACCTTGCATTTGATGAGTCTGCCCCAAATAGACCTGGCATGACTCCGAGTGAATTCCCCATACCACGAAGCAGGGGTCGTGTGTACCACAGTGGTCCCATAAATGCCCTGGGAAACAAAGTTGCTGCCCTTCATTTGTATCACCACCTCAACAAAGGGATGAGTGGAATTCCTTTGAGTGGTAGTTGGAAAATGATAAGGTATCCTGTCCGCCTTGCTCAGAGTCTGTACAAAGGCCACCATGCTGCACCATTTGTTCAAGGTAAAGTTGTTATTAAATATTCGATGAAACCAAATATGGGTCAACTTTAAATAACTTTAATAACAAAAGGCCGAACACAGCTGTCAGACGTTCTTGTGACATGAGTTAACAGACAAGCAATGTTGTGGCATAGTTAAAGAATGTATTTGCAGCTTTTGGCTTAACTGGAAAGTCAAGCCCAACTTGTATGAGTCCCTGCTTTGTAGCTTCCTCACTAACTCTAAAATATGTCACATCATGTGTTGTGTTCTGAATATAAAATTCATACGTGTTTAAAGTTATGTGCCTCTTTTTGGTTTTCCCCTTATCAATTGACCTATGGAGATCTGAATGTTACTAGAGTGCCATCTGTTGGTTCTAACGGTAAATATCCTTTTGGCTCACATTGTTTATACACAGGTGCTGCTTAACAGAAGGTTGGCCTTTGACAAATCCTGTGATCTGTTTACAATCTGTAAATACTGCTAATGGTTATGCTCATTGTCCAAGTAGCTTTGGCCCTTCAGTCAAGGCATGTGTTACCGGTGGTCTGTTATCTTGAATACAGAAAATTAGTTAGTTTAGAGCTTAAAATATGAGTAATAGTGTTTTACACATTAAGATTTATGCACAGGCTTAATGAAAGGTGTCACTCTTGAGCCTTTGAGTTTGAGTCGGTGAAACGGTAGGTGGTTAAGGATCTCCACTGATCGACCCTCTCCCCCCATAAATCAATGAATCAGGAGCAAGAGAGAGTCTGTTATGAGCAGTCACTTGGAACGTGAGAGAGGAAATGAGTGGCAGAGCAAAGTAAAGCAATCAACTGTGTATGTGGAGCAGGAAGAAAGGCGATCAAGAGAAGCCATACATCATAAAGGATATTGAGTTGGGCAGAATAAGAGGACCATTCAGGAGCAGCAGTGAGCTTGAAGCAATGATGTGAAGCTGGACTTCATATAGAGTAAATCTTAAAGAAATATTTTGATCTCATTCTCAAAGAAAGAGGGGAACATTTCTCTCAAAGGTTAAAGCTCGTCTTCCACACGTGTGCTGTGACATGCTTCACCACCCAAGTCTTGATCAATAGCTCTTTGTAAGCTCTTAAAAAAGGAATAAAAGTGAAAGCCAGTGGAGAATAAACTGTGGGTTGTAAAATGAATCATATTCATCACCAGCAGCTCTCATTTGCAATCAAAACATGCAATACATGTTAGTTACTGACATTCACCTCTCTGAACCTTTTATATATAACGTTTCCTGATATGCTGCTCCACCTTACTTTTTCTGCATAGAAAAGATGCCAACCATCCTCTCCCTCTCATTTGAAAGGATTTAGACATTATTATATGTGGTGGTGTTCAGAGGTCTTTGTTGCTTTACCATATTCCATTAAATCCTTACTACAACCATCCACATGCACTTGCTGGATTATTCCTTTATTTTGAGGTTTGAAGACATTATCTATTCACTCCTATTCATTCCTCGTGGACGTTGCCACACTACATTGCTGATGGTTTTACCTGCAAACCTGACCAGCATAGCTTGGGGAAGGACTGTACTCTTTATCATGCCCACTGTGTAAAGATTTGTGCCTGAAAAATGTGCAGACACAAAGCTCTGTTTCTTCTCTCACTGCGCTGAATAATGGCTGCTTTTGTGTTTTTTGAAGGTAGCAAATGAGATGAACTACTAAATAGTTATGTGCAATAGCCATGCTAGAAGGTACACTGGGTACATTTAGCAATGAGCAGCTGCAAATAGCAGATACCACTGCAAACCACACCAGCAATCGCAGCCCTCTGGTTCCTGTTGCTTGTTTCAATTAATCTTTGGAAAAAAGCTTTATTCCTCTGGTTTGGCACATTACAAAAGTCAGTATGCTGTTTTTTTGTTTTTTTTTAAATCAGGCAAATGAGACGTATAGACAGTTTTCTTTTTTTTTATTATTTCTTTACATTTGCATTTTTGTTTTTTATTCTTTTCCTTAGGTGAATCATAATTCAGACTGAAACCAATTCAAGTTTCTATGTTTGAAGGGAAACCCAGCTCAGGGGAGCCTGAATTGTTTATGTGCTTAACAATCTGACAATACTAGTAAAACTTTTGATGAGATAGTCAAGAGCAAACACTTGTTTTAATAGAATAATAGAATATATTTCTTAGGCTTTGTTATAGTGACCATGGTATGATAAACATAACATTAGTAAAAGAAAACTGACATTTAAAAAAAAGACTGACATTTTTTAAAACAATATTTTTAAAAACGAAAGAAAATATATAGGTACATAACATTTCAAAAACCGAAACATGTTATAAATCATAACCTTTCAAGAAACAATGAACATAATATGTCAGTGTAAACAGCATCTCCTAGAACGGTTTTCAGGAAGCGTTTTACAAAACATAATAAAAAGAAAACATTTAAAAACCTTCACAAAACCTTTTCAGAATTTTTTTATTTAGGTTTTTTTGCATTTTCTAAAATTTTGTGTTTTAACTTCTGATATTGAGTTTTCTACTTTTGTTGAGGTACATAATACATCAACAATCGACTCCTACTTTCTATCAACTCATCCTAAAAAATTCCACCAGACTTTGATCAAATCACTGCCTTGTCCTATGTGTGTTGCACTGCAGTGCACATTGTACACAACTCTTTTAAGGCAGTGCTGACCTTTACGTGAGCTAGGCGAATATGGTGGTTAACAACTATGAGTATATGTGCTTGTGTGATTTGTAATGTGTGTATTTCCATCTCAAGTTTTTGCTGCCCTGCTCTTGTTGTCCCACTCGGGGCTCTTAGAGTGCTCACTATAACCTGCCAGCACAACTGACCTGTGGTAAGGAGGAAATCGATAGTCAATTCCATTTTGCAGCTGGTGTGTGACAGGTACTAGATAGGAGTGGATTGGGTGCATGTAAGGAGCAGGAGCTTGAGTCGGAGCTTGTCCGATCCTCTTCGCTCTCTCTCTCTCTAAGAAGCGTACATGCTCACTCGACCAACCCTTTTAATGAGCATAGCAGTGAATCACATGAGGTCGCTTTTCTTTGTGTATAAAAACTCAAGAGTATCAGGACATCAAGCTGTGTGACTGTGAAAGTTACATTATGTGGCTTGTGTACTATGAGATAGAAGGATCAATTACTTATTGTCCCTGTTTTGGAAGAAATATTTTTTGTTTATTTTGATAATGACATTTTCTACCCT
Source organism: Rhadinocentrus ornatus (assembly GCA_037177495.1). Taxonomy (NCBI): domain Eukaryota; kingdom Metazoa; phylum Chordata; class Actinopteri; order Atheriniformes; family Melanotaeniidae; genus Rhadinocentrus; species Rhadinocentrus ornatus. The sequence continues at coordinate 10,516,041 of JBAMHW010000006.1, read as the reverse complement.
TTGCATTTGTCCATTTATCTACTAAATTTTGCATTAAATATTTTTTTGTACATTTTATGCTCAAAATATTGACAAATTCCCATATTTCTACCTTGTCTGATAAGGTCCCATACACAACGGATCTGAAAGTAAAGGATGATGTTGACTTTATCAGCTTTGACAAGACAGCAGTTGTGGACATCCAAGGTTTTTTATCTACAGCTGCAGGTGTAGAGGACACGACCAGGTGTATTTCCACCTGGACATACAGATCCACCTGCTAATGTGGAGATAGGTGAAATGATAGCATTTTATGCCACAACATAATGTTCCAGCTATAAGAATTAATCGTACATGCAAGGTACGCAATTAAGTAAGGCACACAACCCTATACGTGCAATCGGACAAAGTCCACTTGTCAAAATATCTTTGCTTAGTTTGTAAATATAACTTGCAGGAGTTAGTATAATTAACAGGCTCACAATCAAAATGCACAAAGTTGATCACCATTTTATCCCATATGTTAATGTTTGTTTTTTTCTCATTTCTTTCTTTTTCTTTTTTTTTTTTTTTTTGTTACTGTGCTTCACAAACAAATGGGTGGAAAGCTGATAGTACCAGTGGATGATGGTGTAACTCCAGTAACTGTCAGATCTAGGGAGGAAACCAACTTGCCCAGTGAATGACCCGGCCCCTTCATGCCAGAACAATGACAGAGAGTTGACACCAAAAATCCTATCAATGAAAAAAACTGTCAATAGAAAAATAATAACATTTTTTAAACAAGAAACTTTTGTTTAATATCTCTATTTTAACCTTTAGTGCAACTTTTTTAAGTCTCAAAAAATTTCCAATATAACTATGTTACAGAACTTTTGCAGACTTTTTACAGTGATGTGCTCTCTATCGACAGCTATTTCAGCATCCATCTTGCATCCTACCTATGCCATGAGTCTTATTTTGACTTGTCTTATTTCTTGATCTGTCCCTTGATCCCTTTCTTTTCCTCTCTTTCTCCAATGTCTTCTTGCATTTCGCTGCTGAATCAGCCATGGTGCTTTAAAACAGCCGGTGTGTTGATATTAGCTTGCTAGCGTGTGACATGGTGCTTAAAGCAAAACTCAGCTGCAATGTCACATGGTGTCCCAGAAAGAAAAGGCTGTGAAGTGCAGTTTCTGAGCTTCAGGATGCTGCCGGGCAGGATTGGTTCCAGAAATGTACATAACAAATGTCACTTTGCCATCAAACAAGTACAGAACTCACAGTTTAAAGGTTGGAAAGTTACATAGTGCATCTTTAAGTTCAAGTTTGTTTGTTTTTGTTTTTTTTAAGCAAAACTTTATTTTTAGTTTCTGTATGAGCTATCAGAGTTCTTGTCTGCTCTACACCCATAGAAAACTATGTCCAAATACAGTATATTGACTGAACATTGCTGTACACTAACTCATGTAGTACAAATTACACATTTAAAAAAACCTCAATAATCTACCATCTCCATAAAAAAAATACCATAATGTAAATCATTGCATTTTTATGTCAATATGTCATTAAGTTAATCAATTTGTCTTCCCAGTTGTCATTAGTTGCAATATCTGATTTCTTCTACATGGATGTAAAAAAATGTGTTTTTGTAATCTGGGGGAAAATGTTCAATGTGCTTCAGCTATATCATAACCACTATCAAAACAAGCTCCTTTATTTTGTTTGCATCTGTGTCCACTATTAAAGATAACATAAGGAAATTTATTCAGCAAAAATATCAACACATCCTATTTCCCCTGAAAATTCATCAGCTGGTTTTACATTATTTAGTAGAACTAACCTCTTCAGGGCATTTTTCATCATTCCAATATTTCCAATATCCTTCAAATTTCTTTGCATATTTGTTTTAAATCCTCTCAGTATTTTAATGATATTCAAGTATGAGTTTCTATTTGGCCAGTGCAGAACACTTCTGCTTTATAGGGTGTTGTTTAGTTCCAAACATGGATTACTGTGTTGTTTAAAAATGTACTTCTTATTCAGCTGTAACCTTTGAACCTTAAATTTTTTTTTAGTGTTAAATATCATGTAGGATTGCTCAATAAATAAAGGACTCAGAGCTAAATCAGTCCTTGGTGGCAGTAGATATAACACCAAACCATAACATTTCCACCGCTATGCCTCCCACCTGGTATAAAGTTCTCTTGAATTACAATTTTTGTTGCTTATAGTATCCAAAACATATGATTATTTTACTGAGTTGTTAAAATGCATGTGTGGCAATTCAAGACATAAAAATGTGAGTGCATGATTGGTATGATTTTTTAACTGAAGACAGTTAAATATTTTTAGATTTGTAAGTAAGCCTTCATGGTTATCAAAAGTTACTACAGTTTTGAATGCAGTTAATTACAGTAATTATCTGTATAGCTGAAGATGGATCTAAAATTGTATTTCCAGCAATGACTAATTTGGGATTGGCCACATTTCTGATGTGAGTAAGAATCTAAAGAAGAGACAACATTCTGGTAAGTAGAGTACAAGAACTGTAATCAAACCCTGCAAAGCTTCATCAGTTCAGCTTAGCTTTGGGGCTCTCAGCTAATTTTACTGCTCACTGAAACGTTGCATGTAATATCCAGTGGAGGGAAAACATTTTGTTCATTACTGCTGATTAGAAAATAAGATGAAGCAAAATATGTCAACTCATGATAACCGGTTAATGTGTTTTTAATTAGTGCCTGCTTTTCTCTTCTTCAGTGGATTCCTGTTCAGAAACCCACCACTGTGCATTTAACTCCTCCTCCAGCTGCCTTTTGATTAAGAGTTAGCCACCATTTTGATTTTGAGAGCAGTGGAGTGACCGAGCAGAGATCCAGCTGTTAGATTTAAGGGTGAGCTTGCTGTCGAGCCTCACTCACCGTTTGAAATGAAGCTCCATCCACAAAGTCATTTTACAGTTTAATAAGCTAATAAACTTGATATGGCATCTAGCTTCAAGTGCCCTTGGGGGGATCAAAGCACAGCTTACAATCCCATTTAAGAGCTTGTTCTATTATCATGGTGACAAAGACTCAGATGGCTTCAAAAAGGAGATGACTGCATTCAGACCACAGCCTTGGTGATACAGCAAATCTGCTACTCCAAAGATCACTCTCAACCCAGAGGAGTCAAACAGAGCCAGAATTATCACATTCTTATGGTATGAAGTCTCCCATGATATATATTATTTGGGATTTTGTAGCTAATACCTGGGGAAAATAACTGAGTGAGATGAAATACCTGCATAGTGTCATTCACATAGCAAGCCAGATAACTCATAGGTTCATAAACACCCATAAACTGAGGTCAAAATCCTGAACGACTATAGAAATAATACAATAGAAATCACAATGCATATTGAGATTCAAACAGATATTTAAAAAATCGCCATAAATATTTTAAAATATACTCTAGATTTGAACATTTGGGCACTTACAAGCCCAAAAATTTAAACACCTCTCTTTTCTTTAAATAAAAAGGGCTCCATCGGTCATGTGTTTCTTCCTGGAAATAGCGAAGTTCTACACGTTCAAAACAAGGATGTTCCTGCTGCTGCTGCTTGTCTAACACTCCCAAACTCACAAGCACACACACGCACGTCCTCCAATCTGAGCTGCTTTGAGCCACCCTGTTTCATCTGGTGCTATCAGGGCTGATGAGAGCCTCTTGTCTTTCTGGGTCTGCTGCAGCCGCTGCATGGTGAGTGGCAAACCTCTCTGATGACTCTCCTTTATCTTCACATCAAGCAATTTGCTGCTCCTTTCATTTTGATACTTGTGCCAGATTGAAAAGGAAAACTTCACAAAATTCCCCAAAACTTATTTCTTAGTGACTCAGGTACAAGCTTAACAGCTGAATGGATAATTCAAGCTAATTTAGTTAACATTGTGTCAGGTTTTCTGGCCATTCTGTATGGCATATGTGCCAATTATCATTCTTTGTAGTTTGTTTAAATGTTTATGTCTCCTGGGCTGTAAAGGCTCTTCAAATATCTAAGATAATATCTTGCTTCATGATTGTGCCTTCCTGATGTGAGGATGCCTTTCTCAGAGTAGGTATGGAAAACATAGAAGTTTTATTATCTTTTATAGAAAGAGGATATGAAACAGATTTGTGCTTTTAAAATGCTGGGGGTTTTAGAAGTGCTGACTAAAGTTCCCTTTCTGAGCTCAAAGGAGCTATGCTATAATTAAATTAGATAAAAAATATATGTCAATATTCTTTTTAAATTCATTAAAATATGTAATTTTTATATGTGTGGTTCAAAACAAAGTGTCTAGCGTGCGAATACATCCAAAAAGGGGAACTAGTAGTAAGTTTTTCACAACACTTGGTGTGAAGGATATTGCCAAATCCTGAAAGTAGGTGTTTTGTAACCCCAACAGCAACGGGAAAGGAAATGTACAGAAGATGGGGGGGGGGGACATTTCATTACACACAGTGGTATGACTCACTGAGACAAGGGAACATTTCATAAAAACATATTTATGTGGCTGAGTTTGGAACATAATCACCCAATACACGAAGAATAGGCAGACTAAATCTCTGCTATTTTTTTTTCCAAGCAAGCCACATTGCATTTGTTGACAACATGCACTCCAAGTTTAATACTCTTTTCTGCTCTGTCCCTCTCTCACTCTCTCACTCTCTCGCTCCTTCTCTCAATTGCCTTTTGTCACAGCCACAGGCAATTATCCATTAGTAGTGAGAAGAAATTCTAAAAAGGAAAGCAGAGGAAAATGGAGGCCTTTTTGCACAGTGCTGATAAGAAACACTGGAGAAATTCCATTTCTCTCTCATTGCAAAACACAAACCGAATCTCTGCTTATTGTGGTCGGAGAGCAGAGATCTGAGAGTTTGACTGATAGCTACAAACTGTTCAAAGTATAACTTATACTTCTTATGGAGTCATTGTGATTTGATGGTCCAGTCATAAGAAATGCTGCCCAAAGGTAGAATCTTGTAGTTGACCAGAAATCTTCAGAAGAAGAGATTAACAAAAGTATTTGCAACAAATCATTTTTATTTCTGTTTTTAGCCTGTAAAGCATCCTGAACTGTCCCTTCAGCTTATCACATTGTCCTGGAAAGCTAAGAGAGAATGTCACAAAACAACAGGAAGTTTCTCAATACTGAGGTTTTGTGGCTGGTTCTGTGTGTATGAGTGTGAAACACATATGTGGGTACGTTTATGTGAAATAAATCTCTGATGAAGAAATCACTTAGGACCATCAGCCACAGATGGTATTTGGTATTTTATCATTTTAGGGGCATTACTCAGTAGCTAGCTTTGTCGTCCTGTAGCCCAAGGGTTGCTGGTTTGATCCCAGCCCGTCAAGCTCATGTCGAGGTGTCCCTAAGCAAGACACCAAACCAAAAGCCTAATTGCTCCTGATGGGTGGTTGAGCTTCTGCCATCAGTGCTTGAATGTGTGTGTGAATGTGACGTACATGGAAAGTGCTTCGGTTAAACAGTACAAAAAATTTACCAAATTCTGCATTGCACCACTATGTGTATGTCATCGTTGTGGTTATGACCCTGTTTCACAGCAAAATGTGGCATAGTTAATAAATTAAAATCTTTGTTTATATACTAATACACTGTTGTGCTATTTTCATTCTACTTAGCTCAATTTTAGGCATGTGTTTTCTTTGTTTTGCAAGTGTGTGTGTGTGTGTGGGGGGGGCTGTCAGCCTGAGAACACGAGAAAACAGAGATTTGTATCTGCTACATCCTGATAGTGTCTGTTCTAATTCCAGCCATGTTTTTCCAATCCTAATCAATCGGCACCGTCTTGTTCAGGGATAATTTGCATTACTCCACATCTTGGTTAAGTCTTTCAGCCTTGATGGTGCCCACAAAGCAGTGTTGCACACTGAGATGTCTTCAGACTCTCAGAAGCTTGTGATGAAATTATTTACTGTAGATTATAGAATATAAAATTTTTTGTAATCTTAAATTGAAGAAACACTATTCTTAAATTACACCACAATTTGTAGACTTTGTTTCTTACAGATTGCTGAACCTCTGCTCACCTTTATAACAGAGACACCTTAGAGAGTCATGTTACTGATCTGGGGCCAATTAATCCAATTAGTTGCAACAGTTAGCCCTTTCATCTGGCACTGCTTCCCTTCCAGCTTCCAGGTGCATTTATTCCAACGTTTTTAAGATGTGTTGACGCTGTCAATATTTAAGATTATCTAAACATTTTTTTAAATGCTGAAACGATTCACTTTTGACATTTGATGGGTATTTTATGTTCTTTCGGGAATATAGTTTGATAAGATTTGTAAATCTGTGTGTTCTGTTACTTGCATTTCACACAGCAATATAACTTTTGTTGTAAGATTGTATAATGATGTTTAATATGTGATGAATTTGCTTTAATTGCAACAAAACTATGTCCATTGCTTTTCTGTTAACAGAAAGTAATATGTTTCTTCTAAATACAGAGAGACGTGGATACAGGCATGCTGTCTAGGACATGATTACATTGATTTAAAAGTCCATACTTGTGTGATGGTGAGTCCTAAAAATATTCTCCACTTTCCACCACAATTATGCTTGTATTGTGAGGTTCTGACTAATTATTGAATTTGGAAGCAGATTGACCTAATATCAGATGTATAATATGTTGGATAATTGCTTCCATCTGCCAACTTTCCTTTTTTGCTTTTCATACATGACCAATGAACTGGCAATCATCATCTCCTTGACTCTTTGGAAGACTTTAAATCTTTTAATAAAACTGTGTAGGATAAAAACAAAATACAGCATATTCCAACAGCTGCCCAGAAATATTGTGCATGGAGTCCTCATCCAAACATTTAAAATGCCATGCCGGTGATGTCTTGATCTCATTACCTTAAGTCTCTTGGAACGGAATGTTTTTTTTCTTTTTTTTTTTCTTTTTTTGTTACAAGGTATGAAATTATGTCATTCAAGAATAATACTTTGCAATTTGTCTCCCTGACAGGTTTTTTCATGATGACATCCACATGGGTGTCAGTGATTGTTATTCTGGTTGTATTTACGAATGGAGTGAGGAATGGTAAGTGTAATTTTAAAAAAGAAATCTAAATGGAAATATCTAACCATCGGTTCCAAAGACAGCAGTGATCTCTTGCTCCCCTTGCCTTGCCTTCAAATTCTTCCTTATGTCCAAAGCTTTGATCTTAGTAAAAGACTGGACATTTGGAATTATAAAAAAAACTTTACATTTAACATAGTCTTTTTTTTGGTCTTTTTTTTGTTTTTTTTAAGAGGATGGCACACAGCCATGTGCGAAGGTCCACACATCCAGCTCAGTGGTGCCTCTGGGGTCATCTGTAACGGCCACCTGTGTCGTCAGAGAGGACTGCCTTCTGGTTGTTGGACAAGCTGTTCATATCGAATGGCGCCTTGATAATCGCTTTATTCCCAGCAGCCCTGCGGCCAATGAGAGTGACAGGGTCTTCAGGGTTGTTATATCAAGCTTCAATTACACCAGGGCAGTCCTCACCTGCAATATCCAGGCATCTCAACAAGTTGTTGCTGGAGTGGACATTCGAGCTGGATGTAAGAAAGATTTCTAGTTCTTTTACAGTTTTATTTATTAGAGTTAAGGCAGTTATGCAGTTAAGGCAGTAAAAGTAATATTTCATGTGTTTGATGGAGCCAAATATAAAAAAAGAAAGAAAATAAGAACAAAGAGAGGAATGTTTATAATCCATCCATGAATATGCAAAAGAAATTTTCTTTCCTGATTACATAGGTCAGGAAAGACAGCACTGCACATCCTTTTGTAGTAAAGTTTATATTCAGTACCTGCTTTTATCATTAGATCCACCAGAATCACCACAAAACCTCAGCTGTCAGACAAACCTCACCAACCCCCACACCCTGACCTGTAGATGGGACCCTGGGCCGCAGGAAACCCACCTTCCCACAAAGTACACCCTTCACACTGAGATATGGTAAAACTATGCTTCTAACTATGAATGCTCTGAAAAAGGTTGTGAGAAAGCAAATGTCATTATGGTGTTAGCTATGTTTAGTGTGTCATTTACTAAATATATCTCTCCTACATCATGATTTCACCATTTCAGGGATTTAAACAAGAACTATACTTATGAGCCACCACCAGGGGTCCACTACTACGTCATCACTCGCTTTGACTTCATTCTGTTTGCTGAAATGAAAATACATGTAAAAGCTGAGAATGACCTTGGAGAGGCAACTTCAGTACCCATCATTTTGGAGCCAATTAGTGCAGGTGAGAATTTAGATAAAATATAAACATTTCTTTATAAACACGACTGTTTCCAACGGGCACTATTCTCAGATTTTAACTTACTGGACATTGTATTGAAATATTAAAATGTCTGTCTTTGTAATTTGATTCAATCTGTTGGTTTCCATTGCTTGGCTATTACTCTTTATGAATTGGCTTGTATGAATACTGATTGGATGACAATACAAATTAAACTTAACTAAATTGATCAATAGAAATATAGTGGAATACAAGAAAGTAATTCATTTAGCAGCATCCTTGTTTGTTTAAATTAGAGTGGAATAACTTGAGAAATATGTTAATTTTTTTCTTTATTATGTACAAAATAGGATATTTTCTTTAATATCCAGATGGTTAGAAAACTCTTTGAGGATTATAAGAATACCTTCAGTACTGCACCAAAGTGTTCCTCTGGCTTTTTAAAGGTCATCTCTTATTTTTGTTAAAGCTTGATGCTTATCTCCATAATTACAACATGAAGGCACAAACTATGTTTCAAACGTCTCCTTTCTTGTGCATAGATTAGAAAAATACTAAAATGATCAGAGACAAATCTCAGTTCTGTAGGAGTTTTAATTGTTTTAATCTTCTTTTTTTTTTCAAATCAGCTAAGTTTGATCAACCCAACATTGTTCAAATGGTGCCAGAAAGGTTGGGCTGTCTGAGTCTAAGCTGGAGTTTGTCCCCGCAGCAGGACTGGATGCGTCACAACAGTCTAAATCTGGAAGTTCGCCTTAAAACCGCTGACAGCAGTCAGTTGAGTGATCAGACCGTAAGTTTAAGTAAACTTATGTTATTAAGAGGTAAAAACTTGCAGTTATCTCACTTTTTAATGCACCTTATACAGTATTAGAGTCTGCTGTGATTTGTGATGTTGTCTACTACATTTTGTGGTTCGTGCTAGATCCTCATGAAACGTGTACCACCAGATGACCGTGTGCCATCCAGACCTGTGAAGCAGTGTCGCCTCCTTCATGGGACTCGGTATTTGGCTCAGATTAGAGTCAGATACCAGCAGAGCCCCTGGAGCGAGTGGAGCAGCAGCCACTCTGGAGTCACCTTGGAGAGCGGTAGGGCTCAGATCAATTCAGAGTAACACAATCACTTAAACATTTTCCCAATCTGTTGCCTTTCATTCCTTTTTCCTGGTCTTTTCAGTATATGCAAATGCCATGTTCTGCATCTCCCATTGCTCTGCTCTGCAGACGAGGCTGAATTGAAGTATTAAGTTTTGTTGCACACTCCGGCAGTGGATCCATAGAGCTGTCTTGTATAGCAAAGTTTTACTTTCAAAAGAGTTAGAAGAGCAGTTCAGGCTTTTGACAAGCTGCCATGCTTACATTCATATCTTTTCTCTCAGCTCCCACTGGACATTTAGACACGTGGATGAAGGTATCAGGGGATACCACTCCCACACAACTCAACATACAACTGTTCTGGAAGGTACACTCATCAGTGTTAAGCATCCATCAATAACTGTTTGTACTTCCAGTGATATTTTGGGTGGACATTGTCCTCAATTTATACCTAACTTTTTATTTCTTTTGTTCTCTGTTAGCCATCAAAACAATACCGTGCAAACAGCCTGAATGTATCATATACCATCTCACTGCAAAAACTGCGTGGTAAAGAGGGAAAAATCTGCTCTACAAGTGAGAATTACTGCACTTTCAAACTTCCTGAGAAAGTAAAGAAGGTGTATCTGTATGCAGTGAATGGAGTGGGAAAATCCTACCCCAATGAAGTTCGCATTTACCAATGCAAAGGTGACTGACAACTTTAGAAAAAGAAAAATTCAAGTGGTTTGGAAAAATTTTTTTATTATATATA
>JBAMHW010000006.1:10487034-10505834 GCA_037177495.1 Rhadinocentrus ornatus | reverse complement strand
ATAATTTTTGTGTGATTTTGTTGTCGGCACATTTAACTATGTAAAGAACAAAGTGTTTAATAAGAATAGTTCATTCATTCAGATCTAGGATGTGTTATTTTAATGTTCCTTTTATTTTTTTGAGTAGTGTATATCAGTGCTGTCAGATTATTAACATTTTCAATATGATTAATCACAGCTTTCAAATTGATCACAAATTTTAAATGATTTCAAAATAACTAATCATCATTCACAACTATCCCTGAATTTTGCCCATTTTTACTTTCAACTTTGTACTTTGTATCAACAGAATGCCGATGAAAGAGCTGATGCTACATATATTTAGTGTTAACTGACCTTCCCTTGGATAAACGTAAGATGTCCAAGGGTCAGTAAATGCAGCATGTAATGTACTTTATGTTGTTCTAAATCATCTCTATCATGTTCTAGATCATAATGCAGAATTCAGATATCATCATCTCACCAACCGTCTCCATGCTGATAATATCTGTCATAAAACCTCCAGATGTGACGACTGAAGTTAAACAGCCAACATTGATGAAGAAACTTTTTTTACACGTTTTTCTTCACTTTTTACACTTTTCTTGGTCAGTGCTCCTGCATGGCCCCCATCAGAACTTTTCTAGACCTGCCCCAGCATAGCTGAAATATATATCTTTTCTACAGTTACATCCTTTCATCAGTCACTGTGTTATTCTTTTGGTCACTACCCAAATCTAGGGACCATAGGTTGAAACATAGATAGACTAGTAAATTAAAAGTTTTGCCTTTCAGCTCAGCTCTCTTTTCATCACAACTGACTAAAAGCACCATCCTGCCATCACAACTAAGTTATTGCATTTTATTTGATTAATTTCAAAGACAGTTATAACAATTTTCTTTTAAATTTATTTTTTATTTGTTTTCTTTAGAAACAGAGTTGCATAAGTTGTTTCTCATCATATTATAAAAACATGAAAATGTTCTCAATAATAAAATTAAGATTTCATTTATTTATTTAACATTTTATGCTTCCCGAGTTTTATTGCAGTTCAATACACTGAGCACGAAAGATGCTCCTTTGAATCTTTGAAGGCACGCAGTGGTTGAAAATCTTGTCTCGCGTGTACGTTCTCACGTCACTATGCTGCGATTGGCTAATTTATTCGTGGCCTGGCAACCAGAAGAGGCTTTACCAAACAGTCAGATCCCCCTACTAGCAACAAGCTAGCTACATCCTCTAGCTGCTTTCATTTTGGGAGGGAAATTCGGCCCTTCAAAACACCACCATGTCTTCAAGGACTTTGCCGCTACTTTTTATTAATCTCGGCGGGGAAATGCTGTACATCTTGGACCAGCGACTTCGAGCTCAAAATATACCCGCTGACAAGGCTAAGAAAGGTAGCTAGCATAGCAGCTATTCGGCTATAAACATAAATGTCACTTTGTTGCAGTAAAGGCTAATGTAACACCGCGATTAGCCCACATTCATTTTCAGTGTGTTCATCTACTGGTTGTTATAGTGGTAAGTATAGTTGATTTAGAAAATATTATGAACACGAGTTAAGGGTTAACATTAATTTTTCAGTACACTATTTTTTATATATCCACATTGACTACAACTGGTGTTGTACAGGACGAGTATTTAACAGCTCAGAACAAATTACATTGTGAAATTGACACCTCTGCTATCTATATAAAGGAATCTGTTCTTTTAGTCAAGGATTCTCTCGCCTCCACAAAATTATATTAAGTTCTATATAGAGTTCTTAAAACTACATTTCATGCAATCTGGCAATGTAATTAACCAATACGATTTTCAAGACAGAAATTAATGGTGTATCTCCCTTGAATATATTAAGTTTCCACAATAGCTGCCTGGATAGAGGAGGACAGAAAAAGAGGTATTACTACAAGATTCAGTCTGATCATGCGCTTTTGCATTAGTAGCTTTTTGCTCTGCTTTGGCCTAGCTGAAATCAGTGCGCTGCATAAACAATAATGTTTGATAAGTGGACTATAGATGAGTAGTCATATACACCAGCTCCAGTCATGTTAAGTAGTTGAACCACACTCATGTTCACAATCACAAACTTCCTTGGATTTAATTACCTTAATTGTATAACCACCTTATTTGTGAATTCTTTGCTTCAGTGTAAAGAACCTCATTAAGAGCTCATGCAGGTTTTTATTCAAGTTTTATCTCTTGTTAACAAACCAAAATCTATTCAACTGTTTTTTTGCATTTATCAAGACCCTTCTCCAAGCTGATCACGTTTCTCTTATTCATCACCTGGTGAATTGTTGTTCTTTGCTCTCTCTCCCTCCCACTTATTTCCTTATGCGTAAGCTCAACTGCTGCAAATCCAGAAAAAATATTAATTCTTTAAGTTAAGTTTAGTTCACTTGTGATAAAGATTGTAGTTAGTTGCATCATTGATCCAGAGGAGGAATAACAACAGACCTGCTGCCAAAATTGGAGACTACTAATGTCTTACTATGCTGCTGCTTTTTCAGGTCCTTTGGGGTTAAGTTCTAAATAGAAATCCTTTTGTAAACATATAGAATGCTTATCTGCCTGCTTTTGAGCTTCCAACATGGAAAGTACTTTTGTCTAACTTTAATTAACTGTTTGTGGATTTTTTTGTTTGTTTGTTTGTTTTTGTTGTTTTTGTATTGGTTGATTTTGACAAGTTATGAATGACATCATCACCACCATGTTCAACAAAAAGTTCCTGGAGGAGCTTTTCAAACCACAGGAGCTTTATTCTAAGAAGGCCCTGAGGACTGTGTTTGACAGGCTGGCCCATGCATCTATAATGAGACTCAATCAAGCTAGTATGGATAAGGTAAGTCATTGCATGCACAGATTAATTTTTTTGCTTGTTTATGCATTTTTTCCTTGTTAATGACTCTTAATTACATACAGAATTATGTTTTAAGATCAAATCATCATAAATCTATAGATTAATTAATCTGCTATATTAGTGATATATTTGTTTGTTTATCTTTATATTTCATCACCTTTTTTGATGTAATACGGTGAAACTGCATTGCAGCACCATTTTTATTCACTGTACTGTATGTGGCTCCCTCTGCTGTTTATTATACAACAGCATGCATTAATTATCAATGGATGACTCAGTGAAGTTGGGTATCTGTCTTTTTTTGCAGCTCTATGACTTGATGACCATGGCCTTCAAATATCAGGTGCTTCTCTGTTCCCGGCCAAAAGACATCCTTCTCGTCTCGTTCAACCACATGGATGCAATCAAAGACTTTGTCAAAGATACTCCCAGTATTCTCAGCCAGGTTGACGAAACTTATCAACAGCTCATAGAGGTACAAAATGTGGGACTTCACCGTTGTTGCGTTTGACAGTTTTGTTATTGACACATATTCAATGGAAGTGTGCCACAATGATTTTTTTCCCTCCTTCTTATTCTGTTATTATAATACACATTCAACTACATAACAAAATGAAAACAAAACATTTTGTTTTGGTGCCCCATGCTTCTGCCTGTAGAGTCCAAGCTACTTTTTATAGCAGTTAAGACTATTTATTTACTGTTTTATTTATTTATTTATACATTTTAGATGTATACACCCTTGTCTGTTGGTGAATTCCAGCTGATCAGACAAACCCTTCTTATCTTCTTCCAAGACATGCATATAAGGGTAAGTCTATTGTTTTAACATAGGAAAAGAATTATTATTATATTTTTTAACATGCCTTTCTTAGTCATCATTCTTCTCTTCAGGTGTCTATTTTCCTGAAAGATAAAGTGCAGAACTCAAACGGCCGTTTTGTGCTTCCCACCAGTGGTCCTGTGCCCCAAGGAACACAAGTCCCTGGCTTGATAAGGTTCTTTAGTTCACTTTTCTTATCTTTCAAAACAAAACACACTTCACCGAGCAGATATCTGTGACTGAAATTGAATAAGTGGTTTTTCATATAATCTTTAAGCTATTGTTGTTAAATGCAGTGATCTGATCATAAATAGGCCTTATCTGTGGCTAAGTGCATTAAAGATGTTTTTTTTGTTTTTGTTTTGTAACAAACATTTGACTTGAAATTTAAATGAGCTGCATGTTTAACTTGGATAAAAACTTTAGGATTTTATTTGCTAAGTGAAGCGGTCACCAATTTTTCAGGGTCCCTTTTCATTGACAACAATAATGTAAGTAACTATAGATAAAACCATGTCAGTGGCAATAGTAATTATCAGTTCCTCTGCTATAATGTCAGGCGCTTCAAAACAGGAAACTCTGCAAACTACTTCAATGAGACAGGTGCTGCATTAGAAAAACAACTCTATTTACGACAGTTAAGTAGTTTATTTTCAATACAACATACAACAAACTGTGGTCTCGCTTCATTACCCACTATTGACCATTACTTGACCATTTCCTCGTCAAGCCTAGGGCAAGATTTGCCTCATCATATTTTCTTGGCTTTTTATTTTTGGTAGTTAAAATCTCTGTTGCTGATTCATCATTGTTTGCAAATTGGTACTTTCACGAATTTGTGATTGCAAAAACTATAAAGGCGGATATATTTTTACGCTGCATCTGCGTGCAGCCGGCTACGATGTAGCTGACGCTGGTGAGTTTGCTTTCGCACTCGAGCGTAGGGGGTGTCATGTTGCAGTTTCTTCTCCTAACCTGAAGGTGGCAGCAGGGGTGGTATTGGCCGGTAAACTCACCAGGTCGGAGTTAATTTGATGATTAACTTCAGTTCGGTAGGTATTTTCTGTTTTAAAACAACAATGGCGTCCAGTATGGTTAAGTGTTTTTATTAGTTTGTGGAAGAAAATTAATAAATAATTCGATCAGCCTGCCATCAGCTTGATCCACTGGTTATTGTTTTTAGAAACGGTGGTTACCACACAAATTCAGCTACAAGATCCAGATATCCGGCAACACAGGGGTACTTCCGCGTCAACCGTCTGCGTAGCAGGGGTGCACGTCAGGTCTGGAAGAGGTGCGGGTCGAGCCTCTGCGAAGCTACGCAGAGCCTACAGCGGTGACACGAACGCAGACGACTCGCAAGCATATATCCGCCTTAAGTTTTAGTTTGCCTTGCCCCCACCCCCACAAACCCGCTTTGTTTTCTCATTTGGTCATTTTAGGATTTTTAGCTGTTCTGGTGAAGAACTGAATCGGCTGCAGTTCAACAACGGAGGGAACTTCACTCCTGCGCTTCGGGAAGGATCCTTTGAGATTTTTGGTGATAGGGTCACAAAACTTGGCACAAACATGTAAGATGCTCTAAACACCACATATGTAAACATGACTTTGTGTTTTATGCTCTGGCAGTTTTTATTCAAACCAGGAGCTGTTTGAAGGGTTAAATTTCAGAGAATTTAAATTAGTGTAGATGTCACCTCTCATCCTGGATCTTTGATAAGTCCATGTTACACATGCTTTATTGATGTTATAGTGAGAATGATATATAGAAGATATACTTTGGGAATTGGAATTTTGATATCTATTGCTAAATAACAAGTTTGAAGTCTATGAACCACATATTAAAAATAAAACGTTTGTTTTTTTGATGCCTATGTTGACTGATGCTCATTCTCTATTTTTCATCTTTTCATTCAGGTACAGTGTAAGCCGCCCTGTGGAAACTCACATGTCTGGTACAGCTAAACATTCTACTCAGCACACAAAGGTGACACATTAATGATTATACCCCAAAAGAAATGTTTATACAAGCATACGTTGCTTTGGTACATGATACTATAATTGTGTGTGACTTCCTGATGTAGCATTATCAGGAGCAGGAACTTGGATTCGAGGTATTGAATTGTGATTAAACAATAATACATTTAAGTGAACAAACTATTTCCTGTCAACAGGTCAGTGCTGCTCCTAACCCTCTGGCTAAAGAGGAATTAAATTTGTTGGCCAAGTTAATGGGAGGATTAGAAGTTCAGAAACCAGGAAACACAGACAGTGGCTTCCGAGTAAACCTTTTTGCCACTGATGAAGAAGAAAAGTAAGTCTCAGGATGTGCACTGTAGAACAATTAATAAAATGATACTGCTATTATCCCATGTGGAAAGGATTACTATTTAACTTGAATTCAACAAAACTAACTTTGTAACTCTTTTTTTTTAACACAGAGAAGCATTAATATCAAGACCTGATGAGCTTTCATATGGAGTTATAAACATCCAAGCAACAAAGGTAACAAATACTCAGTGTGTGCTCCAAACTTTCTGAAGAGAAGAGTGACAAGTCAAGTATTAATCCCACACTAATCTGACTTTTGCAGCACAATTTCAATCAAAAATAGGGGTCATTTCCAGTCTGTTGGACATTGCAGATTACAGACTACTGTATCTCAGAGTTGTGCTCAAGCACAGGACAGTTTTGTCCCAATTATCACTGAACAAACTTTGTCTAATCTCAGATTAGGTGTACTGATTAGAGATTACTCTGCTACATGGCCTTGATGTGGTTGAGCTACTGTGTTCTTGCCAGCCAACATGAGTCCAGATTTCACGATGACTTTTTTTTAACTAAAGTCTAACAAATCTAACTAAAGTCTAACAAAGTCTTTTAGTATGCACTGGCCCCGACATATCAGCCCCACAGCTGATAGGCTCTCTTTTGCTCCGTTGCCAGCCCTCCGGATTGGACTTTAGTCCAACAGACTATAGTCAATGATCAAGGATCTGAGTCTTTGCCTGTCTAACAGGATTTAGGATAATCAGGTATAACTCCTGAGATTACCACTACGGCACAGTGACTGTTGGATAACGTTGTCTTTCAGGACCAGCAGGCCAATGCAGAACTAGCCAAAATCATGGGAGAATTCACAGAGTCTGGAGACCAGTCCACTGGTGCTAGCAGCAAAGGAGACGACCTTTTGGCCATGATGGATGGTCTGTGACACGGTCAGCCCGACAGACATACTCCAAGAGTGAAACAGCATGGTCAACACTCAACCACCGAAGTTCAATCTGCAGTCTCTACCTGCAAATGCGCTGCCGTAGCCTCACACTCAGCCAGAAGACTTTCTTCTTAGGGTGCATTTAAGATACAGATGAGAGCAGATGCTACCTTTTGTTGGCAGATGAGCAGCTGTTCATTTGCATCTAACAACAAAAAATATGTGGTGAGCAAAGCTACAAACTGTACGAAGGTATAATAGTAGGTTTGTTGTAAACTAGGAGGTTTCAGTTCAACAAAATATACAGTAGGCATATATCTGTGTGTTTAACATGTATATGTGGTAATAGCAAAGCATCTGTTCATGGTGCTTTTTTAACATCTGTCCTGTGTAAAATAAACATTAATTTCTATAATTTCACACATTAGCTCTTTATCACAAATATTGCATTACAATTTTTATTTCCAGGCTAATGCCTCATAATTTTATGATGGTTTACTTAACATTTTGTTCTTATTATAAGTTTCTTATCGGTTCACAGAGTAAAAGGGGAGGTTAGTAATTATTTCTATATTCTAATCAAGAGCTTAAATGACACGATAAGAAAATCAAAAGAAACCCAAGTGCCCTTCAAGTTTGTTTAAAAAATGTTAAAAGAGTACAAGGATCAACTTAAAAGCATATTCCTTTGCCCTGCGATGTCCATGACTGTTAAGATAAGGCATAGAAATGTTTTTCTTCGTGAGTGCAGTGGTATAACACAGAGCAATGCATTGTGTGAAGCTGATGAAATATGTAAATAATTTTATTGCAAAATGGATTTATTGAATTTAATCCTTTCTTTGTATAGGGAAGTGCATATTGCTGCAATTGTTAAATTATTGAATGTGCATTTTAGTATTTATAATAGATTTAATTAGACATGTATTTTGCATTGACACAATGTTGAATTATGTTATAAAAATTGAATAATTGCAACAAAAAACTGTTTATTACACTTAATAAGATCTAACAGAAGAGGGAGCTGTTTGATCTTTGTAAACATGGGATTGTATGTTTGTGTGAATTAACTGCTACGTCGTTTTGCAATGTTTTCAGTGCACCACTGCATTCCCTTTAGTAAAAAAGAAGCTAAATGACATCAAGCTAACTTCATTTCCATAGGAGTCCAGGAATCAGATATACAAAAAAAAAAAGTCTTATTATGTTTATGTGTACTTAAGTGATCATTAACAGCAACATGCTTTATTATCACAATGATTTCTTGCCTCCAGTA
This sequence comes from Rhadinocentrus ornatus, assembly GCA_037177495.1. Classification (NCBI taxonomy): domain Eukaryota; kingdom Metazoa; phylum Chordata; class Actinopteri; order Atheriniformes; family Melanotaeniidae; genus Rhadinocentrus; species Rhadinocentrus ornatus. The sequence goes on along the minus strand of JBAMHW010000006.1, from coordinate 10,497,675 downwards.
CAGACCTACAATGAAAATTACCATGGCAACAGCAAAAAGTAAAATGCATGTTTTAGTTTTGTGTCTGCACGCGCACGGTCCGCCTGCAGACAAGTCAATGTGAAACTGTCTGCACTCCCCCATTCAGCCACACACACACACAAACAAAGTGCATACCATGGAGGCAAGCATGCTGAGACATTTCTCTGAATTGATCTGGGGGGGGAGGATTCTTGTGGTCTTCCCAATAATCTCACCAAAAAGACACCAATAACACTTGGTGCCCTGAGGATATGGCCTACTTACAAAACAAACAGAAACCAGAGCTCCTGCCAATCATTCTGCAAGGCTCTTCACAGAAGTTATCAGAACTTACTAGAAAGTATTTTATAATGAATTTTGCAAGTTTGCAATATGAACATTTTATTTTTTCCAATTTGAAATAGACAATATTGTTAAAACAATAATACATTGAAAGGCTTTTTTCCCCCAGTAAAGTTAAAAACTTCTACAAAGGGGAGATTTTAAATTGCTATTCAGGCACAATGTATTTTACTGATAATAGAGAGTGTGCTTGTAAACTCAAATCTGTCTTTTAGCATGTCAGATATTTCTTTCCCAGAACCTTTGTTTTAGTTATGACTCAGTTTCCTCTTTAAAAAGTGCGGGCAGGACACTGTAAAGCCACAGCTTGACATGTGTTTCTTGTGGCTATTAGCATGCTCTGCTGAGTCAAGACAGGAAGAAAAGTGCAACTCAAACAAGTATCTGCCATTTAGGTTGCCCTCTTTGTGTCTGCTGTATCTGCCCACTGGTTGGAAAGTGGTAGCTGTGGGTGGAATGAAAGATTAATCAGTGAGTCTAAATTGGGAATATAGGTGGGCTCTCCTAAATGTCAGTCACCCCAAGGTTTGTTTGCAGATAAATGAGTAAGAAACTGACTTTTTAGAAAGCTCAGTCTGTGGTTATGTGCTGAAAGAAATTACACCAACACTCATTTTAACACACAGGTAGCATTCTATGTGCAGGTGGAATCTATTTTGTAGAACAGCAATTCCCAACCCTGGTCCTCAAGGTCCACTATCCTACAGGTCTTCGATGTCTCCTCATGCAACACACCTGATTCAAATTAAATGGATCTCTGACAAGCTCTGCACAAGTCTGCTAATGAGCCATTAATTTGAATCAGGTGTGTTGCAGCAGGGAGCCATCTAAAACCTGCAGGATAGTGGAGCTTGAGGACCAGGGTTGGGGACCTCTGTTGTAGAACATGCAATAAACTGATCAGATAACTGATTACTAAATTAGTTTGCCATATAGTTTTCCTAAATTTAGTGCATGTAGCAAAAATGTATATTTCTTTGAAAAAAATTACATTCAGGTAGAAACTCTGAATTCCTTGGAGATTGAATAAGGCTTGTGAGACGTAACTTTGCATTCTTGAGATTAATTACTGCTGAGACCCTTTAAAACTATTTTTGTTCAGTCAACCTGTCTTGTAATTTATTTGCATCTTATCTTTTTTATTGTTGGTTTTCATCTCTCTCATTATACTTTCTGCATAATTTAAGTGTCTAAAATAAAATTTAATAATTTTCACCTAAATGTTTTTGAATAATTATCTACCTGTGTAGGTATTTGAGCCCATGTCTCCTTAGATCCTTGGACCTGTGCCCAGGAAGCTCATTCAGTAATCTTTCCATGGAATTTAATGTGGAAGACACAAATATATTGTTGCATGCACCCAGAAATTTGCAAATAGTGTCTCTTAGAAGACATGAATACAATGTTAACATTTTGAATTTTTCCCATACAAGCTATCATGATGTAATGAATTCATTCAGCAACTTTTTATTATGCAAATAATTTCATCATCAGTGTGCAAACGTTTACTAGGAAACGACCGACTGTTTGCATTGGTGGATCGCAGCTGTCAATCAAAGAAATGCTTGTGCGTCACTTCCGTTGTCAGGTGGCGCTGTCGCTGTGGAAAGATGCGATCAGCGAGGAGCGGAGGCTTTTCCTTAATTGCTCATTTCAGCAACAGAGGCTAAGCAACCCAAAACCAAACATCTGTGGTCTCTCCTGGTAAAACGTCAGGTCCCGTAAATATACCACAGCGTTTACCCAAGAAATGCCCATGTTTTAAGGAGACAGCGAAAATCTTACCCGGCGGTTTTGGCTTGAGGTAAGTGAGGTGGTGACTGCGTTGCTATCTAGCTTTCTGGCACTGTTAGCCAGCTGTAATGTTACCTACTTTGTTTAAATGGCCTCTCTGCTGCCCTACAGACTCCGGCTTTGCGTTAGCTAACGCCGCTCGCCAACGACCATATTTAAGCCTTTCGGGTATGCGGGAGTACACGTTAAAGTGGACGTAATCTTGCTAGCTGCTGCTTTGTCTAGTTTGCACCGAAAGACTAACTCCTTGTGTTGTGTGTCTCTTTGTGTGGCCAGTGAGCCCGAAGCTGCAGTAGCGTATTTAGCCGAGGAATTCAGTTAGCTATGCGGTCGTACTAAGTTTGTATGTGTTCCCAAGATTAGTTCAGTGATATCATTATACGCGAATATACAACCTTAGTTGAGATAAACAGTTTAGTGGATTTAGTACATCAGTCACGTGTATATTATAACGATGTAACGCGGTGAATGACGTGTTTTAAACAGTGGTCTTTGCAAATGCATAAGTTGGCTGGTTATGTCCAAGTGGCAAGAAATAACGAGCAGCATTTTACTTTTAAAAACGTTTTACTCTCGTGCCCTTTACATTTCTCGTTGCCAGAACGGAGTGTCCAGACCTTGTGGGCGTAAAATGGCATGAAACGATGCACGCATTTCTAATTGTTTTCGTCAGGTGATTTACAGCGTGACCTTGTGTCCGTAGCATGGTCGTGTGGTCAAGGGCATTGTTGTTGCACCAACGTGTAGTTTACAGCTGCATTAATTTGAAACCAACTGAATAAGCAATCGTGTGACAGCATTCAAGTAAAAAGAGTCCAACCCGTATGTGTTTATGTATTTGTTTGTATAATCTAATCTCATTGGCACCCCCTCCTTCTAATCCATCTTTGTTTACTACCTGCACAAAAGCGTTATATGTCCATCTTGCAACTGCCGGTCAAGCTCTTCTTGCAGAGCCAGACAAGTGGTATAGAGTCTGGGTGGATGGATTTCGAGACACATACGTGGTCGTTTTGTTCTGATACTATTTAAGGAGCCCACATTTCTCGTGGGCACTGGCAGCGTGTCTCTCCTCCTTTTGTGTGATATGATTCAGAAGCTGGATCTGTTCTTGTCCTCCCTCTGGTACAGGCAGAGGCAGTCTTACTTGCCAGATCACTGGCTGAGTAGAGAGGCACAGCGGTGTCAGAAAAGGACAGCTGTGTGCTGTCATCTCGCTGATGTCATTTAGGTCGGTGTGCAGTAGTTGCTTACGTTGACCTTTGCTTTTAAGCTGTATCTAGCATTGCTTCCACAACACTGCAGCTGGTTTTTAGTTGGTAGATGAATAGCTTTGGGTCCATTTATTGAGTGCCCTGTTGCATTTTTTGTCAATGAGTCAGTTAAGTGTTTTCAGTCCAAGGTGCAAGGATTGCCATGTGTTCTTTTAACCGATTGTGCAGCTAAACAAAAATGCATATGTTGTACAGTGCCTGCCAGGTTTGGCTCAGACTTTTTATTTTAGTTGTCAGTTTTTAATGTGTTTGTCTAGCAACACTGGAAGCCATGTATATTGTCATATGCTGGAAGACAAATAATTTCCCAGTCTCATGAATTGCACCATCTGATTATCCACTTCTTTGCATACTCTAGAGTAAGATGTAAGATGCTCTCTTACTATTTATTGGCATCGTGACTTTGTGTCACTATGACTTGTGCCATAAATGACAAAAAAAAACAAAAAAACTCAGCTCATCAGACTTAGTGTAGGCGATGACAAGTGGAGATGGAGACAGATGGGTGAGAGACATGATGATGACACTGTCTGCTGTCTGGGATCACAAAAAGCCGCATGGAAGTGAGAATTATTACCAGCCCTTACTGACTGTCAACTGTCCTGGCTCCTCTGTGCCCAAAAATACCAACTGGCGACTGTCACACGATTAGTTTTAAACAGTCTATTTGGTTTTTGGGAGACAAACAAAGGACTTGTTCCACTTAAGGAATGGATTATATTTTCTGAGTCTTGTGTGCCTGCTAGCTTTCCCCTTATGTCTAACTTGCAGCTTGAGATGCTGAAACGTTTTCTGAAGCACTAGTAAATTAAAATATGCAAACTACTGCTGATATTTTTCCTTTTTAGACATGTGACTTCTGCTTCCTTGTTTTTAAATATTACTTCTATGATTCTATGATGGTGTGATGCATATTGTGGAGGTTAGGGAACAACAACCTTCAGCCAGGGTTATCACCTGGATATTTAAGCATTTCTGATCCAATGAAAACCTGGGACGACAACAAGGTGAATCATTCCTCTCAGTTCAGGGAACTACTTCCCTATTACGGGAAACGGATAGGGTTTCATCACATAGGAACTCAGCAAACAAAGCATACCTCTCACTCTCTGATTTCTGGAAGGTAGGTCAGATCGGTTGTGCCAGTTAGAGAGGCTTGTATAATGACAATGTGTTACACTGTCACTGGTTCTACTGACATGTGAATCTACTTTATCATAGTTCACAGCCTTGGTATTTTCACCTTTCAGCCTTGTTAGAACATGCATGTCCTTTCAGAGGAAGGTCTGCAAAGATAAGCTGGCTGCATAGATTCTGAGATAAAGCAGGCAGATTAAAAGCAGGAGGATTTTCTAAACCCATGTCCACTGCTGCAGGAAAAGCTAAAGATTAGAGAATCAAATTAAAATGCTTCTGTTTAAAGAATCTTGTGCTAGTAGGCTCTGATGCTTTGGTTTGCATGCAAAGCCCGCTAGCACAAGCTTTGCATGCAAGTGCATTTAATTTTAAATTGCAGATTGTGGCACATTCACTTTTCCCAGTAGGGAGATTGAATCTGAGGTGTTGCCCTTGACGCCAGGAGCCATTATTCTAAATGGAGCTGTAATAGCCTCACATTCACACTGAGGTGTGCAAATGTGAGGGGAGGGACATTTAAAATGGGGTAGGTGGAGCTGCCCTGAGGTTTACCTCTTTTTGCCTTTTTTTTTTTTTAAACAAATTTTTGTTCTCTTAACCAGCCTGCTTAAAATCTGTCTTAAGTTTATCCTTTATTTTTAAACACTCTTGATGAATAGTTATAAAAAAACATAATAATTGGAGAAGGTTTTGGCTGTTTTTTTTTCCTGTCATTCATTTATAGTTTGTTTTTTTGTTGCCGTACATATGCAGATACACTTTCCCTTTTAGGTTGACTATCTTTATCCCATGAATTAATCAGATTTGTTCCCCTGTAGTGCTCCAGTATGTCCAAGCGACGCTTGTCGGAGAGGGGGGCTGGAGAGACATCAGGCAGGGCCAGCAAGCTGCAATGCCCTGGGATATCCGGCACTAATGCCAAGAGAGCCGGCCCCTTCATCCTTGGTATGGAAGGTTTTAAGTTTTAGCTCAACCATTTTGCATTAATGTATTACCCAAGCAATTTAAAAGAATTGGAAACCTGTTATAAACCTTTGTATGGATGAAAAATCTATTCAGTGCACATTGTTACAATTAGAAGGGTGTGTAAGTGTATGTAATATGGGAAAGGTGTGTGAGTGTGTGTGTAAGTTGTGGGGTGTCTTTGTTTCTACACTGTAGGCCTATGTATGCCTGAGACAAGAATGTAAAATATTTTGCTGATCCCCATGGCATTGGCCAGAAAAGGCCGCAGTCTGTGTTGGGGCAAGGTTGTTTCCTTCCTGTGGAAAACGCTTTCTCTCTCTCGTACTCTAAAATGTGTACACTGCTATACAACTCTTCCACCATCTGCAATACTTGGTGCCAAAGAAAACATTACGCTAAGGGGTGTTAATGGGGACATGCACATGCAGTCCTTAATGAGTTGCAGTGTGAGCACACACTCCAGCATGCAGGCTGCCTTTTGGTCATGCAGCTGTTCTTTTTTTTTTTTTTTTTTTACTCCTTACAGGGCCTCGCCTGGGCAACTCACCAGTACCGAGTATAGTGCAGTGTCTGGCCAGGAAAGATGGCACCGACGACTTCTATCAGCTCAAAGTAAATCTATTCGTGTCATCCCATTTTTGTGTGTTTGTGTATGTTTTTCTTTTTTGCTTTTGTTTAAGCTCACTATTCAGTTATAATTGAGCCATTTGACCTTCCATGGGTGTGAATTTTATGGACCCTCTTTTATTCTGGCACAAACAAAACTTGAGCGAGGCAGCCAGTTTACTGGGGCTATCCAGTGCTTCTCAAACAGCGAAGTGAGCTATAGAGCTATATAGGTAGCGCCCCACCTGGAACGTCAACTTTTAACCCTGTAATCATGTTGTGAGTCCATGCGAGACCTTTCCCTCATATATATGACCACAGCACCTCTGTGTCTACTGCACAGCCTTATAGACTTCCATTGAAATGTGGGTCACTGTTAAACTGCAATCCTGCTTTGCTCTGTCCACACCAAATCATAATTTCCTTCTTAATTCTGTTCAGATATAACGTAATTTCACTTTTTCAGACACTAAAAATGTTCACTGTTACAACTGTTGATTAGCTCTTCTTTGTTTCTTTCTCTGATCCTGCTTGCTCGCTTGCCTTGTGACCTTTTGTTCTGTTGTCATGTGTGGTTACGCTAGATTCTGACACTGGAGGAGCGAGTGGACTCTGCCGGGGAGACTCAGGAGGAGAGGCAGGGGAAGATGCTGCTGCACACAGAATATTCTCTTCTCTCTCTGCTGCACAACCAGGATGGGGTGGTCCACCATCATGGCCTCTTTCAGGTAAACTTAGATGTGTAAACATTTGACATCAGTTTCAGGTTTATTTCTCAGCACTGTGTGGGTCAGCATGCTCTGCAGTTGAGCACGGTAAATACAGCATCACCACGTAGGAGAAAGTTCTGTCACTTTATTTTAAGAATATGGTTTAACAGTTCATGTCTTATCAGCTCAGTAATCTCAGCAGCAAGCTTGTCATTAGCCCAGCCAGCTGCTATATGTTGTTTCAATAGAGAAGTGGAAGCAAACTTAAAATCTATATTTTTCTGCAGTTTTCTGTTTGGATTCACAACAAAACCCTTTCCTCACCTGCCTTTCCATCTGCCTCCTCCTCTGACTTTACTATTGTTCCATCAAACTTCCCCCTTTCACTGCATTTTCTCTCTTTTGTCTCTTTTCCCCGTCCGGCCTATTCCACTCTGCTGGTGATCTCAGAATAGCAGCATTGAGCCATGCAGCCTGATTCATTTAGAACTGCGATATTGATTGGATTGTTATAGTGCATCTCCTGTGTCAGAGAGCTGGTTCATGATGTACTTTTTCACATCTGCTGACTGCATCTAAAATTAAACTGTCAACTTGATACAGAATTCAATAATCAAGAAGTGGTGACCCTGTTTAAGCTGTGTTTGGAAATAGTTTTTGTCATTTGTTACCACCCACTGTGACCAGGTAAATTTCTTATTTTTGTGCTCTAAGGATGGCATTTCTTCTCCTTTAGTGTGTCTTTCTAACCTGAATGAATCCAATTCATTGTCCAGTTTAAGACCGGAATCTCTTCTTTGTGTTGTATTTTCTGGATGCCGCATCATATATTGATCGAATAAAGCTGGAAAGTGCATCTAAAAAACATTAACAATTCTCTTATAAAATGGCACCTTCCCAAAGGCTATTTCTCACTCTTCTTTTTGTTCAATGTTCCCAGGATCGAGCCTATGAAATAGTTGAGGACATGGAGGCCAACAAAGTGCGCAAGATGAAGAAGCGGATTTGCCTTGTGTTGGACTGCCTATGTGCTCATGATTTCAGTGACAAGACAGTTGATCTAATAAACCTGCAGCATTATGTGATAAAGGAGAAGCGACTGAGTGAGCGGGAGGCCATTGTCATCTTCTATGATGTGGTGCGTGTGGTGGAGGCCCTCCATAAGGTAAGCCAGAGATGGAATTTGGTAGACTAAAAATAGTTTGACTTCTTTAAAAGGGTCTTTTTCATTGTACCATCCTCAGTGTGCATGTGCAAAAAAATATGCATGAATAATGCATTTTTCATCAAAGGAGAAACTTTTGTACTGCAGTGTTTTGATTTAACTCTAGGAGAAATTGCCTTGTTATTGTTTGCTGGTTGAACTTCTTTCTGATTACTCATTTCAAAAGCTTGCCTGCCACTCCCAGAAACAAACCGATTCTTGTGATACCAGTGATTCACAAAACACAATGTGACTATTGGTCTTTTTCTCCTTCCTGTCTGCAGAAAAACATCGTGCACAGAGACCTGAAGCTGGGAAACATGGTGCTGAACAAACGGTAAGACAATGCTCAATCACTCATCCGGGCTTGTCAATCAGTTCACTGGCAAATAATGAATCCCACACACAGTAATGTGCAAGGGGCCTCAGTGGCCCGAACTGCCTGTATCCAGTGTGTATTATGCTTTAAACCCAGAGGTCACATTCTTGGACTAAGAGCGAGATCAATCGGAGGAACCTAAAGTCCTGCTCTCTTGTGCTGAAATCTGAGGCTTGAGTAATGGTTAATGATGCATTTCCCATGGTTGGCTTGTTGGACATGGCATTTTGTATCACGGAACAAAAAAAATAACATTGGTTTTGTTTTCAGAGGGATGTTTTGGATATTTTTTCAGGTTGTGGCCACTTGAGTAATGTTACAATGCACGCAGGAGCCTGGTGAAGTGCGTCTCGGGGGCTGCAGTTAAGATAGGCTAAGTAGGATGGAAAAACGCTCATCTATAAACCTTCTCCAATCACCTTTTGCAAAGGATGTATGAATTAGATAATCTGTGTGTCCAAGAAGTTAGAAATACTATTTCTCTTTAGAAATTTCTTTGGTAATCATTAAGCTTAAGAGAAATCATCCTGATATTGCATTAAAGATATGGTTGGTTCTTTAAAAAAAACGAGGTGTGCAGCCATAGATTATATGACTGAAGCTGACACACACTATTCCTGATGTCGAATCTACAGAGAGCCTGCATTTTTACCTATGAAAGAGGCTCATGCCGTTGTGAATGTTGATTGTTGCTCTGTGTTTACAGAACTAGAAGGATGGTTGAGGTTTCCATACAACTCTTTAGTTTCTGCTTGTACTTCCAACAGTAGTGACCAACTGGAAGGTCAGACTATGTTTGAATGGACAATAATGACTGTTATAACATCAATTACTTTTAGTGAAGTTGGTTCAGCTTCACATTTTGGATTAATTATGATATATTTTGTTTCACAGCAACCTAATGAAAAGTCAGTGTTCTCTGTTTACATGGCTTAGTAACAGCTTAGTTGTTTAATAGTTGCAGTGTGTAGTTGTATTTAAGGGAAGTGCATGAGTAGAGTGTGTTGCTATGCTGAATATAAATGAAGGCAATGATTATTCTTATATTTACTTGAAGTATGCTTGCGTCATCCACAAGTTTGGATCATCCGAGTCATCACGCCAATAATCCAGCTACTTCTTATACACGGTCAGAGTTTTGTGCATTAAAAATGTCAAACGCTCAACTTATCTCTATCTACTTCCGTACATACTCTACGTCTTCTGCATCAGCAGCCTTAACGCCCATCAGCAGCAGCAGTAGTTGCAGTAGTAGTGTTGGTGGTGATGAAACAGTAGAGGAGGGTGGTGGAGAGAGAAGCAGACAAGCGGAACACTCCGTCCCAGCTGGAGACAAAAGAGAAGCCTGCCACAGGCCCCATAGCTCAGAGCTGACTCACACTGCAATGAAAGTCACACACACGCACATTCTTAGGTACATGTGTGCACCCATAGTCATCATTTATTTAGCCTTTATTCTGTTTTTGTTTTCACTGAAATCCCTTTACTGCTTGTATTGTCCTTCTAGTGAATCACCTTTGCAATACACTTCACTTTCCCATCTCCTTTATTCGTTATACTTCCACATTTGCAAATTTCCATGCTACTCCATCCCAGATGTGTGTGAATGTACAGTCAGTGTGGGAAGAACATAGTCAAATTAGAGACTCCCTCCAAAATACCTTGTCCTCCAATGCTGTTTTTCATCACTTTCATCACAAAATCATCTAAACACTCAACAATTTATTCAAGAATGATGTGATTTCCTCTTGCAGAACCAGCTGTTATGAAAGCAGGATGTTATAAATAAATTTGCATTGTATATTTCATTTTTTCATGCGTTCCTAAATCTATTGCGTTTTTTTTAAATTGACATCTGTGTATTTATGTTTTGTTTTTGTTTTTTTTATGCAATTAATCAAAAAAAGAGAATTCACTCTAGAATTATCTGCATTATGCATTTTTACACATGGTATTAGAAAATGATCATAGTTTAATGATACCATCACACAAAGCATCAAAACATCTCATTAAAACACTTCAAATAACAACCAGCTGACTTTTAAGGACCATGTTGCCTCGGTTACCTGGTCTTGCTGTTTTGCTCTCTACAACATCAGGAAGATCAGACCCTACCTGACTAATCACAAGACCCAGCTCCTGGTCCAGGCTCTGGTTATTTCACGCATTGACTACTGCAACTCCTTACTGGCAGGCCTGCCTGCTTGC
>JBAMHW010000006.1:10471429-10486934 GCA_037177495.1 Rhadinocentrus ornatus | reverse complement strand
TGAATTCTTGCTTGTGTTGTTCTTACTCTCAGATGTAAGTCGCTTTGGATAAAAGCGTCTGCCAAATGACTGTAGAAAAGAATAAATGATCAGTCTGGAACAGTTCTGAGAAGTCATAATTGCTGGTCTCTGTAGAAGTTCGTCCTCTTTTCTCGTTAGCTGGTGCATTTTCATCAGAATGTTGCAGGACGGGAAGGAGAAGTCATTGGGGTTGTTTAGGTCTCTGGTTTCCTGACTTATCCGGGGTCATGTGACCAGGAAGCATAGACGGTGATGTCTCTCTGCAGTCCTCAGGGACCCGTGCCTCACGAGGCAAACATGCAATTTCATTTATTCAATCTCCGGTGCAAGAATAGAAGCCTGGGTCGTGATGCGCACAAACAAAAGAACAGACTGCTTCATAAAAGAACCTTTTATGTTGAGGGTCCTTGAAACATCACACTCTGCTTTTATGCCCCCATCCTTATGCAGTTCAAAAGTCCACTGTTTGTTATTAGCCTTAAATTGTATAAACTGTTGAAAAGGTTTACACATGTAAAGAAGAATGTTGGAAATGATGTAGAATAAATGTTCTCCAGAGAGGTTTAAGATTGAAACATTTGGTTGAAAATTGAGTGTTCAACAGGAATCCGCTCCAGACACTGTAATGGGAGCAGGGTGTGAAAGTGAGAGAGAATAGGGAAGCTGTTGACCTCAGGCTTTTCAGAAAGCGGATGTAGGTGAAAAGCGTGATCCAGAAAAGACCCAGCCTGTAGACGGTGGCTGCTTTTGTGTGCGCTCATGTGCCTTCAGTGTGATTATCCTGTGTGTGCTGGTTTGGTTTGGGAGAAAATGTGTGGGTGCACTTAAAGTTGCACGTTACAGTGCATATTTCACATCTTCTTGAGCTTTATATATATTAAATTGCCAACACGTTACTGTGCAGGCTTAGTCATCTCAACAATTATCAAAAACCTCAGGCTGACTCATATGTTTGTTAAAGTGCATCTTTTTTTTTTGTTTTGTTTCCTGCTGCTGAAAGAGCACAGTTCATGGTCCTATAGCTTTAGTTTCAATATATCATAAATAAACTAAATTTAATTTGATGACCTATTTTGTAGTGCCACATTGTTTCAATAGGCCAAATTAATTCAAAGCACTAGAGCACCAGTATGTCTGAAGTCATCTTGCTCTTAATGTGCAATACAGTGTTGATCATTAAATTACTCAGATCAGAGCTCACATAATAAAAGAGTTCATACATTATTATAGGAAATGTATGAATGTATGCAGTATATCCTCTGTGCAGGGTTCTATGAATGAATGAAATTAAAAATATTTCATTCCTCCCAGATGGAGATTGCAAATGGAATCTATGGAGTTTGGAGACATGCTGTTGGAAGTAGATAATATTTAGATTATGTCAGTCTGTGTGAGTTATCTGTGCTTACAGGAGAATTTTTTATCTTTTCTGTACATGTAACATTAAATGTACCAAGTGCTGATTATCTGCACAGTAAAACTCTAGCTTAAAATTCATACTTCATCCTAAGCTTAAAGAAATACTGAATGAGATGCATTTGTCTATGAGTAACACATTTTGTGTTATCCTATGTATAAAATATGTATTAATCAGATATGTTTTTGTGTGTTGAAAGGACTCATCGCATCACCATTACCAACTTCTGCCTGGGAAAACACCTGGTGAGCGAGGACGACCTGCTGAAAGACCAGAGAGGAAGTCCAGCCTACATCAGCCCTGATGTACTAAGCGGTGAGTGATTAGTATATGTTGCGTGTATGTTCTTTTTGAAGATGTTGTCTGCAAAGTTGCGTTTTAGACAGCCATGAACAGTCTGACATAACATAAAGCTTCTCTCTGACATGTATTTGTTGGAAGAGGCTGACTATCCCACTGGTTTTTGACACTTTCAAAAAACCAGTCTCCTCACCACCTGCTTGAGCTGTAATTGACCATACACATGTGTGAAAACCTACTGTAAGAGGTGAAGGAAAGATTGTGAAGTGTTTTATTTACAAGGGAAACACAATGGTTCGTTGTCTTTGCCAAAACTGTAGAGTAGCTCTGGTTAGAGAAGTTGCTCTTATTTATTTGGTTACAGAGGGTTCTGGGATTATGTTAAGTGGATTGCGTAATGTTTAGCAGCCTTATGTTTGATTTTTCAATTATTGAGCAACCCAAAGGAGGTTGTGTTGCAATCTTGGACTAGCAAAAGGAAGAAATAGATATTTTTTGTCTCTTTGTGTAATCATGGTGATGCTGCATTTTCTCATGCATGCTCTCTGCAAAGGAAGCTGCTCTCTTTGTGAAACAGTCTGCTTAAAAAAAAAACAACCAAAAAAAACAAGAAATCGGTCATTGTTCAGCTTCTCAAGGTGCACATACGAGTACCACACACCAGTAACACAGATGCTTGAGCATGCTCTACCACAGAAGCTGTTAATTGCATCAGTTTAATCAAGGATTTCCTGAGCAGCTGATTATCCTGGACTGCGTACAAGATTTAGAGGGATTTAAGACGTGCATCTTTCCCATCTAACCAGTTTAAAACTGTAAATAAAACCCCTGCGTACATATCGCCATAACGTGACAGGCACACAATTAAACGGAGCTTCAGTGACTCATGCATGGATGACTCACTAGAGGGGAAACTACTCCCATCTACTCCCATCCCCCGCCTGTGTGTGTGTGTCACAAGCTTTAACATGATTGCCGGCTGCTATTGCTGCCGTCTCCCTGGCTGTAACACTGCCTATGGTAATGCACGGCCATGATTCTCCACCCTCATCAGTTCCAGTTTATTAATTTTAGGCCCACAGCTGGTTTATTGTCTCAGATTTCATTTGAAAAAAGCTCTCCCATTTTAAAAGTGTGGTTTGTACTGAGAATTTCTAAGAAACAATGGATGTGAAGTTCTTGCTTGGATATGTTTGTTTGCCATGTTAATCATTGGATTGGGTGACTTAACAGGGGCTGGACTTTTAAAATGCTTTCTGACTCTTGAGTCACACAGAGAAAAATTGTCATGGCACCAAATAAATGTCAAACTCTGCATTTGTCTGCTTATTCTGTCCATAGTTTGTTGTTATAGAGAACAGACCATAACCCCCTGTTCTACTTGTCTTCAGGTCGACCGTACCGTGGTAAACCCAGTGACATGTGGGCTCTTGGCGTGGTCTTGTTCACCATGCTGTATGGCCAGTTCCCCTTTTACGACAGCATACCTCAAGAACTTTTTCGTAAAATCAAGGCTGCAGAGTACTCCATCCCAGAGTGAGTATTTCACTTCCTTGGAATTTGTTTGAAAGTGGTGGAGTTGCACAATTATTTATTTTTTTATTCACAATACTAAAAGATGGAAATTAACTGAAATTGTTCTTATACTGACTCCCCACATTTTTCATTCAAACAAATTGTTTTTGTGTTCATAGCCAGTTTTATGACTTACTCATCTTCAGTTCCTTAAGATTTCTTAAGTTCTTAAGATCTTTTTTTTTATGCATTTGACATTTGCATCAAGTTTAGCTCTAAAACATTTGCATTTCAATCTTTTAGAATATGTGACATTTTTGCTTTTCCCTTCCTCCTCCTTTCTTACAGAGACGGTCGTGTGTCAGAAAACACAGTTTGCCTCATCCGAAAGCTGCTTGTTTTGGACCCTCAGCAGAGGCTGACTGCAGGAGAAGTGCTGGAGTCGCTCAGTGCGATCATTGCCTCATGGTAACTGCTCCCTCTTTTGGATGTTTGAAAAACTACATCACGATGTGCCACTTGTTTGGTCATTTGATTTTGTATGAAGGGTTGGACAATCTTAATTTGCAGTGTGGATGATTGTAATTGCACAAATCATTAAGCTCATCTATGTTAAATTGCTTAACATGTTGTGTTTAACTAATCACAGGCAGTCTGTTTCATCCATGAGTGGCCCTCTGCAGGTTGTTCCAGATATTGACGATCAGGTCAATCAACCAGAGCATTTGCAAGAGGTAGGATCTCTGAAGATGTCGTCCTCTTACAGGCCCAAATAATAAATGTGTTGGTTATCTTGAGCATGCCTGATGATATGCTAACATGTTTAACTATTAAGCTTAAAATAAAACAATGCATTCCACCTGTAATAGACACCATATTTTTTATTATATATATATATTTTTTTTATTTTTATTTTTTTTTCTTCTTTCTTTTTTTAACCCAGTAATGATGGCAAAGTGAACTCAATTCATTTTCTTTGCCCAGGCCAAGGTGATTGAAGAGTCTTCACAGTACGAGTTTGAGAACTACATGCGCCAGCAACTGCTGCTGGCTGAAGAAAAGAACACTATCCATGAAACCAAGAGCTTTCTCACCAAGCGCCAGTTTGGCAGCATCCCACCTGTAAGGCGTTTAGGCCACGATGCCCAACCCGTCAGCCCGCTAGATGCTGCCATCCTTGCTCAGCGTTTCCTTCGGAAATAGCGCCCCAGCACCCACTCCAGTCTCCCTGGTCTCCTCAGGAAGTAAACCAGAAAGGACTAAGGAGGGGAAGCCACAAAACGTAATTGGCATACAGGGATCTGCCTGAGCAGATCAACAGACAACCCTCAATGTGGGTTTTGGCAAGCCAGGTGGAGCAGACATAGAATTGGCACCAGAACAAATTGCCAACTCAGAGCTTCACGTCCCCTGTGTGGATTCACTCTGAAATATGGAGGGGCCTGGAGGACACTCTGAACCAATGGTTCCTCATCTTCTGGGTGCCCATAAGTCAGATCTCACTGTGCAACAAGCCTGATGGCACAGTCACAGAAGGCTCTGCCAGTAGTGTTGAAGAAACTATTAACCCCCATGCTCCTCCTCCTTTCACATGTCCCTAGTGTAACACTTTGCCCTCAATTCTGGGTCCGCCGAGCAATACAGGTCCAGAATTATGTAGCAACCCCTTCCCTTCATAGTGGTTCAAGGTATTGCTTCGAGTCCAGTCACTTGATCACGGATGTCACTTCTATATACCTTCATTCCATCTTCCTGCTCTCACTCCTTCCTCTTCCTCTGTCTTGAAATGATGCTCATCCTGTCCAAAACTCTGGCTTCAAATCAATCTACCTCTCTGTCTCTCTTCTCTGTTGGTAAACCATGCTCACTGTTCTGAGACAAGGGATTGTAACAATGGAGTCTTGATGCCACCAGTGACATAAAGCATTAATGTTTTCTGTCAGAGTGAAAATATTTGAAACCTTTTTGCTGGTTTCTAAAGATCTGAATAAGCTGTTTATAATTTACCTGAATAAGTAGCATTTTATCCCTATAGTTGCTGAAGAGAGAACTGAAGATCAGTGTGCGTGTGCACACATCCTTGGATATTTACAGAATGCATTGTCTCCTGCTTTTACTCATCCCTGTGGAAATCTATTTTAACATCTAGGCAGCTACTGTGAGATACCTGGAAGTCACAATGCCAAGAACTGAATGGGTAAAACTGTTGGATCCTCCATGCCAAGGCGTATACATGGTAACTCTTCCTCAGTGCTGCTGTAATGATGATCAGGCACTGGTATGTTTCTGCTGCCAAAAATTCCTGTCTTAAATTACTCTTAGCCAAGGAAACTGGTACTTACAGGCTCATTCAGAATTAAATGGCTTCCAGGTAGCTTCCCTGTTCCGTCTACACAGACGAATCATGGGACAAGTGTTTCTCAGTATGAATGAATTCTACGCTTCGATACATCTGCAGTATCTATGACTGTGTGTGTGTGTGTGTGTGTGTGTGTGTGTGTGTGTGTGTGTGTGTGTGTTTAGGCCAGGCGAAATAAGAGTCTGCAGAGCTGTCAAACTTTTAACCCTCTTGACACTCTCTGACCTTTTTAAGCTATCCTCCAATCATCACCATGTTCTGTTACCTGGCCTGCCTCAGTGGCAGACACTGTGAAAACCAGTGCAGGCTCTGCTTAGATGGAGCTTTGGCTGAATGTTTTTTTTTTTTATTGTAATGACATGAATGCTTTGTTATTGGAAATGGTCATATCTGTTGCCACTCTAAAGTCCATCTCTTAAACGCATCTTGTACATGCTTGTTTTATCTTACTTTGTAGGCTCTTTGAGATTAACAGGTGGCTGATAATCGATACTGTAATATTTCATAGGTAAATTAAAATACAAAGTCAGAAATTCATAAGTTAAGGGTTTGCTCTGCCTTTTTGGTGCATTCTTCTTTTATGATCGTGAATCTTTAAACCATGGCAATGCTACTAACCAGTGACTGTTAAGCATTAGTACAATGCATCCTGCCTTTGCGTATTGGTATCTGCTTTAGGCTCTCTAGACTTCTTCCTATTTATATTCTGATTGCATGAACATAGCCTCTGGAAGAATTTCAAATGTCGTTAACTTGTTCCTTTTTTCTTTGTAATTCCATGATAATTTATTTATTCACTTGAGTAACACCCCCACCCCCAACACCATGAGCTTGTATCACAGTAATTGATTGTAGAAAGTTGAAAAGTTTCCTAAACTTAGTCAGAGACGTGGTGTAACTTATGCTGGTTAAACAGGCCCCACATCTCTTTGCTCTCTCAGCTTTAAAATGTTCTTTTTTTTGTATCCTTTTCAGACACATTCATGAAAGAGTAGCATTTTTTTCTTCTTAGAATCATTGAATCATTTTCTTGCCATTTTCCCACAGTTTGTGGACATCTTAAGCTACACTAATATTGAGACTGACTTTTGCATAGATCTATTTTTTAAAAGGAAAAACAAAGTTATTCTCATGTTATTATGATTGATGGGAGGGGGATTTGTAGTGTATTTTTTCTGCCATTCCCCCCAAATCGTCACACAAGGCAGCACACTCTGGTCAGTATGTAAATAATGTACATCATGACTGTGCCAGTCATATTGTATGTACAGTAGTTCTACCCAGTGACTTACCAACTCTTGTTTCAACACATGCCGATTGACGTGTACTTCAGGCCACGTTGGCCATCAACCACCACATCTGGAGCCTAAAATAATATGTAAAGAGAGCTGTTGGCTTTCTCCCACCTAAATGTGAATTCCATGAGTATACAGCAGTATTGTAGTAGTCTAGACTGTTCTTCAGAAAAGGATGTCTTCTTAACTCTGTAGCTTGTGTGTTGGCATTAGGTGACCATCTGTGGGAAGTGTCTTAATGTCATCTTCCACGAGACACAGCTACAGATTAGTAATTGGAGATGGATGTTATCTCTGCCCACCCCCACCAATCAGTGTTTCACTTTCAAGCATGTGGATTGTACCACAATTCATGTTGGTTTTACAGCGTCATATTGGTAGTCTGCATTGTGGACTGAAAAGCATGCTAATAGTTTGAAGTTTAACTCTAGAAATCTGTTGCATAAACCCAATGGGACAATGTGTTGTGAGCTGCTTGGTTGGACATGGGCATCTAAATACATAAAACTGATTATTTGTACAGATGAAAAACACGTTTGTATAAAAAAAAAAAAGAAAAACATATTTTTCTACTTCATCAGATCTCTACATGCATGTCAGCAATAAACTTTGATATGGAAACATTATCTTGTGTTCTGTCATGAGTGAATGTTTACATTTTTCCACTAGGTGGTGCAATTTCTTTAAAAAAAAAATCAGTTGGACGCACCAGCAATGTCTCTTTAAGGAGATAATACTGAATGTTTGTCTTTACTGGCCTCTAGATATTTCTTTTTATTTATGTGGACAACATTATCATCGGGAAATGGCTACACTGTGTCTAACGCTTTTGCACAGTATGCATATAGCCTGAGCAGAATGAATGACTGTGTGTCTATGCTGCCTCCCTTGCGGTGAGTAAAGTTTGATGTCAGACTGAGGCCGATGTGCTCAAACAGGAAACCTCCCGCTGTCTGACAACCAATCTGTACTCCGTGGGCTTCTCTGCCGATTTCCCCCGCCTTACCTCAGGTATATGAATGGATGCACATCCTCCTGTTCCAGCTATTAATTTCATTAGAGATCATGACTTGCAGGCCAGAAGATCCCCACAAGGACACCCCTTCATGGGCAGACCTAACAGAGTCAACCTTTGACAATGACAACCGATGCATGAAAAAATTTGCAGAAGCGCTACGTGATCATACGCTTACATAATACTTAGAAGGGAGTTCTAAATTACATTTCCCACCCTTCTGTGTGTCTATTGGACAGCTTGTGTAATGGGTCATCAAGTCTAAAGATCACAGAGGTCAAAGTTCCACAGATGCTTTGTCCCCACAAATTACAACCAGCTGTGGCCTTGAGGAGGGCCTTCCTGTCTTCATGTGTATGTCAAACAAACAAATGCTCATTAAATACTGCGTAAGACCTCTGCAATGTTACTGTTTAATTACCTCACAGTGACACATTTCACTAGAGAAGAGCAGAGCTCATGCAGCTGGACATGGATAACAAAGGCTAAACATATGCACATTTCCAGATGTCTAACAGTATCTAACAATCTCTAAGTTTTCCTGGTAGCAATGCATTTCATTTAAATAAGTCTGTTTTAAAACAAATCTATTAGTGCACAGCTGCATCAGCCATGTAATGGTGGTTTATGGTTGTTGACGTGTGAATGTGTTTCAAACTGTCAGGCCTGAGATTTAATGGCATCTCCTACAGAGAACTTAAACCAAACACACAAAACCAAATTTCTGCTTTATGTGAAATTTCACGTATTGCAACATCCACACAGTAGAGTCCACATCAAATACAACCCCAAATCTTAAAGAAAAACAAGAAAAAGATCCAATTTAGATTTACTCTGATTTCTTTGCGGCAGTATTTACCCAAGATACTATTTTTTTTTCTCTTCATCGTTGCCATCTTTTCATTTGTTAGTATAATATCAACTACTGCCCTTGCACTGCACAAATCCACACAAGCGAGAGAAAAACGTCGTTCTGTAGAAGTCTTATCCAATGTCCCGTTCGATAAAATGCTGAACAAGCATTTCCGTTTGTTTAGAGTCAAACACACCTAAGGAGAAGAGATGATGAGCTTAGCAGCATTACAGTTTGCATAACAGACACACTGAACTGAGTTCATTTTTGTTGGCAAGTGGTTGTGGCTACAAAACGGGGCCCCACATGAGTGGGAGAACATCTGCTAAAGGTTTCTATTTAATTATTTCACATCTTGTTCAGTCTTAAACAGATGATAAAACAGAAGATCTAAAAATCTATTCACAGTACTGTTAACCACAATGAGCAGCTACAAAAACACATCATTTGTTGGAAGTATCCAGATAATCTTTACATTTACATTACAAAACTCTGAAATCAGTGTTACTGTTCTATTAAAAGCCTCCAGGCATGATATAGACGTAAGACAATAAAACAAATGAAGGAATATCATTGTCATGTTTTCTACACATTGAAGCAAAAACATCACACACTGATTTGCATGAAGCTGGAAAACTGGAGCCAGCAGGAGACTTTGTTGTGGCAAAATGCACATGGTGCACAACTGAGCTAACCAAATCTAATTTAGATCAAAAGTGTTCTCCTTTGCTCAATAAACTTCTTGTCTCAACTAATTGCTCACACCCACACACACACACATTATATATATATATGTGTATGTTTGTGTGTGTGTGTAAATGAAAGGCTGAATTTGCATTAGTTTGTGATGTCTAATTGAATTCCTATATCCAATTGGAGGCTGTCATTTGGACACACAGGCCAGGCAAGTTTCTACATTCAAACTGTGGAAACGGCATCTACAATTATATTTCCTTCAATTTCTAAGTCTCCCAGCTAATTGTTAAACATGTCATGTCTGCTTCAGCTCTTGTGTTTGGATGGGTTGGATTCAGATTAGGTTCAGATTTTGACATAATACTCATTTGTTTTTTTGTATTATTATTTATTTATTTTGCAAATCTTGCATTCAATTACCCAGTAAAGTCTGTCTTTTTTTACTTTTATTCTTTCTCCTCTAGATTTGATAGGTTTTAGCTAAACTAAGCTAAATATAAGCGGTCATTAATGTTTGAAAATGGAGGTAATGGGATGGGAATGCATTCCTTACATAGCGGTGCTCCCAAACATCCCAAAAATGTGGTGTTGCAACGCCCCCTCAAATTTTCCAAGATAGAAAAGTCCCAATCTCATATGGCAACATTAAGTTGTTTTTATTTGTGTCTTTATGCAGAGCTAAGCTAAATGGTCTGTACTTATATTGTGCTTTTTTCCAAAGCACTTTACAGTATACATCACATTCACCTATTCACACACTGACATGAACTCAACTTGGCCGAGGATCGAACCACCAACCCTCCGGCTACTAGACAACCGCGCTACCTTGCTGAGCCATGCAGCCCCCATAAGCTAAGACACTACTAGTTCCTAAATGTATACGTTCTTTCAGATCTTAGTAACCACAAGTCAGCTAAGTAACATTTTCCTTTTGTCATTAACACTCAGAAATCTGGTTGCAATGTAAGTTTAATTCCTGCCTGTAGAGTTTCAATATCAAAGTCATGCTGACCCAGAGCTCAACCTCTTATCGTCATAATCATATGAAATTAATTGGCGTCCATGTGGCTTGAAGATTTTTCACAGCTGCTCTGTTTCTCTACAGTGACCCAGTCCTGCTCCGTAAAACAAACACTTCTGCTTCTTGTCTTGACATTTTGGGACTTTCATATATTCTTTCACTTGCCTTTAGTATGTTTGCATTTGACATGATGCAGGAGGGTTGAATCAGTCTTTTCATATTTTGCCTACATATGGCTTTATTCAGGGTTGTGAAATAACCTCTCATATATCTCAACGGGATGATGCTGAGAAGAGCCAGGCCAGCTGACGGGGGGGACTAATCTGACAAGGTTTTTGTCACACTTTGTCCTTTGACTCCATGTGAAAACAAATTTTCAAACAGTCTTCTATATCTTACTGATTCCTTCATCTCCTTCTTCCTCTCTTCAGCGTCTCACCCCATCTATCAGGAACTGAGTGAGAAATCCAACATGGCACAAGAGCTAGTCATTTTCAAACTCCCCGCTAACTCTGAACATCTGGTCCTGAGGGGCGGAGGACGACCATGTCAATGGGAACCCTTGTCTCCCCTGTCAACACCATGAGAACGACCCTCCACAAGGTGAACAAGGAGGCGTGTGTGTGTAATGAATGTGAGTGTGTGTGTGGGGACTGAGTATTTTGACTGGAATGGCCTTTAACAGGCATAATTTAGACTCATTAATACTGTGTGTTTGTTGAAGTAGCTACTGTAATTTAAATGGATAGTTTTCTTCCATCTTGCCTCAAAATAAACCACTAAATGTGTGTATCATGGAGGTGATTTGGCTAGACAGCATACAATTTATTGCAAAACAAATGCTTGGATTACTTTTTAATGAAAGACTGATGAAGTAATAGGATGCAAACTAATATTTCCGCTCAAGTCATTAGTAAGTCAACACACAATGCAGCGATTCATTATATTCATATACTGAATAAGAGGAAAAATAAGGATTTTCTACAGGAAGGTTACAAACTCGCTCTCTTTTCTTCATCTGCGCATCATATCACCAGATGGAACGTGTTAACTTATTAATTCAGTGTCTTACTGTGCTGTGTGAACTGGTAAAGAAGAGCTTGAAAGGTCTTGAAAGGTCTGTGTGCTTAAATATTTCCACGAGTCCGTCTGTGCAGATCTTTCAGTTGCCAAGAGGAAGATTTATTTAATAACAGTTTAACTTTATAGCTATAATATTTCATTTTATGGACTCACTGAGGTGAAAGCCCCAGTGACAGTCGAATGTTTACATTTTAGAGTCAGTATTAATCATGTGTGCAGCTCACATTTACCTGCTTTCATCTCAGTGACTGTTAGAAGTAGAAGCTGGAAGGAAAACGCAACTTCTCCACCACTTATGCCATAATCACTCTGTTTGATAAAGTGTATATAAGGTTTATGTTTGTTAAAAAAATAAATAAAAGGTTTCCATTGTGTTTTTGGCTGTGATGGACTATCAGCCTCTTCAGGTTGTTTTATCTGCACACACACTGTTGAACATGGATGGAAATGTGGGTTGAAGCATTTTGCCCAAGGGCACTTGGCATAACCAGCTACTCTGAACACCTGAGGCCCAGGTTTTCTGTTTTATAGTTGTCTTGTACTTCAGGGTTGCCATTAGAATGGGACTTTCCACCATGTGATGAGGTTATTTGATGTTACATTATAGTTTATATGTGCAAAAATTTAAGACTTTAAATGAGCAACAAATTACCTATAATTTTAAGCAGTGTATTGAAGTTATTAACAGAACACAGCTTTTTGCCAGCAGAGTCCTTCGTTTTCACCAGTTCTTTGTTTAAAAGCCATTTCAAAAACATGTGAATGTTCATATGCTGTCTGTCAGAACAGTCTTGGATTTTCCTCCACTGAATAAACCTTCTTTTTAGTTAAAAATATTCCTCCAAAAAGAGGGATAAGATCAGTGTCGATTGTTTTGTTTCTGTTTTTCCTTGAAAGATCTATAAATGGCTCTATGTGAGGTTTAACTTTTGGTTTAGATTTTGTTTGTTTTTGGTCTGAGTTGCTGCCACTCAAGTGTGACACCCAGTGGTTTCCAAAGTTTTTACAGTTTATTACCCCTTTAAATATAATGAGAATAACAGAGTCTGTTAAAAATGGACTGAGTGATGATGTTTCGTTTCGCATAAATTCCAAACATTGAAATATGGTAGAATAAGTAGAATCGGCCCCGGGGTTACAGTTCCTGCTGTTTAAATGTTAAAGAAAGAAACAAGAAAAAAACAACAACAACACTGCACCAAATATGAATGTGCACAGTCCACAAAATGATCCCACACTGACCAGTTGTGGATAGAGGGAGTGTTGGCTTGGGAAAGGAGCTGATGTCCATTGCCAGTAATTACGGCTCTTGCAGCTGTCCCCACTCAGCATAGTCAGCACAGAAAAATCTGCTAATGTTTGGTGCTTTCAGGGAAACTCTGCTGTTAGTCTGCACATTGCTGTCCCTAATGCCATTTAGGTTCACGACACATTTCCTCCCAGAGTCAGAGATGCCACCGAAGCTGATAGTAGACTTCCCTGCAAAAGTTCCTGCAAAACTTAGATTGATGTTTCTATTTAAACAGACATAAAGACTATGTGAGAGCTCAGTTTTTCTCAAGGGGGAGTTCTATTGTGAACAATATAAACTGTCCAGCCAAACAGCTGACCAATCTCTTGTTTTGGATCCTAAACATTTTTGTCACATACTGACACAAGCAGGTGCTATCCAGAGCAAAGAGGGGCCCATTCTTCTAAAACAGTTATTCTGCTTTTGCTTTAAGGTTAGCTGTTTGACTTTTATCCCATACTTTAAGTACACTCACAAAAATGTACAACAGCTGTAGTTTGCTAGTCATATCCACCATTAAAAAAACAGACAATTACACTTCTTACATGCAGTTATGGCATCAATTGTGTGGGTGTGCAACAGCTGGATCGTTTACAGAAATCAAGTGATTTCTCTTGATATCTGAGACACATGTTAATGAAAATAAAGCCCACCAGCACTGATTTAAGCAACCACAAGGCTTTTTGTTAATCATTGTTCCTGTAAAATGATACCAGATTTACCAAAACGTAAAAAATTTCTGCCTTTCTCATCCTCCCCCTCTTTTTCCTCAAATTCCTCCTACTCCTTCATCTTGTATCTAGTGGCAGCAAATGCCCTCTGGGTTTCCTCTCAACGCCAGTTCAAAAGTGAGTTGGTGTGTAGGCGGTCGACATATGCTTCTTTCTCTTTCTGTTTGCAGCAAATATTTTCCCCAATCAAAGAGTCGAACTTCAGAGCACAATCTAATCACTGGAAGTCAATCACTATGACTCACATCAAAGTACAGGATGAAGGAGATGAGTTAAGACAAGGACAGTTCATGTCTTTGCTTAAAATGTGTCCAGAAGCGCATGACACCCTAAAGCAGGTCATAGCTTTTGCAAGAAGCTACACTGAGGCATTGGTGCTAACATGGAGATAAATTTAAAAGCAATAAAAGTTTACAATCTTTTTTTAGTTTACCTCCAGATCACTGATTCAAGTACGAGTCATGTACAAATGATTCTAAAGAATCAAGAGAAATATAATGTGCATAATGGATTAATCTAATCCATATTACCTTAGTGGGACCATAATGGCCAATTGTTAAGAAAAAAAATGATAGATCCCAAAACATACCCATAATGGGATTTTGCAGAGCCAAAGTATTGCTGTATTGTATGCACCATGTGAGGATGATTTAGGGTTTTGACTAAACTGGATGCACAAAGAAACAAAACTGCCTCCACCTTTACTTTCCTGCCTTTCCTCCAACAGCTCATCTATAAATCTTTGATTAATTTAATTAAAGATACACATGGGGGAAGTTTTCTCTCCTTCTGGGTGCCATTTTGTTTAGCTTTTTTAGAGGTTGGAATAATCAGGTATGATTTCTTATCTCAGACTTCCACACAAAAAAATGTTTCTGTTGTGTCAGTAATATGGAGCTCAGTGGATGTTCAAACATACCACCCACCTCCTGGTACAGACCAAAGTTATCTCTCACCTTGACTGCTGCAGGGAAGAATGTGCATTGTGGAGCTTTAGATTTTCCTCCACAAAACAAAAACACAATTTTGTGCTAAAAAGAAAAGAAAATGTTTACACAAAGATAAGGTTGAGATCAGAATCCACGTTGCTTTGCTTTTCTGAAGGACTACAAGATTTCACTTTTGGTTTTGGACCTGTGTGTTGTTCTGTAGACTGAGATTCTGCTGCTTTAGTGTAGATCAGTAGTGAGATTGATAATTTCAGGCAAGGTTTTTGTGTACAAGACAATTCCCAGTTCTTTACATGAACAAAAGCATTATAGCGGGGAAGAAAAAGCATTAAAAAGTAGGATATGCAAAAATGATAAAATCATGTAAAATAACTAAATTAAATCAAAATGATTAAAAGTAAGCATCAATGTAAGCTCAAAAATACCATGAAAATTTCTAGCATAGGCTCTTGAGAAAAGAATGTTTTTAACCTGGATTTAAAAATGTCTACATTTGGTGATAGTTTTATCTCCACTTGCAGTTTGTTCCATTTGTTTGCAGCATAACAGGTAAATGCTGCTTCTCCATGTTTAGTCTGGACTCTGGTCTGGACTAGCTGACCTGAGTCCTGCTAGGTTTATATTCTCTGAACATATTACAGATGTATTCTGGGCTTAAACCATTCTGGGATTTGTAAATGATTGGTAGGGTTTAAAATGTGTTCTGTGACTGACTGGAAGCCAGGATAAAGATTTTAAAACTGGTGTGATGTGTTCAGATTACTTAGTCCTGGTTAAAACTCTAGCAGCAGCATCTGGATGAGCTGCAGCTGTTTAATGTTCTTTTTAGGAAGTCCTGTTAAAAGACCATTACAGTAACTAGTCTACTGGAGATGAATGCATGGATCGGTTTCTCCTGTTTTTTTCATGGGGGACAAAACTTTAAGTTCTGTTGATGTCTTAAAATTCACCTTATATA
>JBAMHW010000006.1:10413931-10457708 GCA_037177495.1 Rhadinocentrus ornatus | reverse complement strand
TTTATTTATTTATTTATTTATTTATTTATTTATTTATTTATTTATTTATTTATTTATTTATTTATTTATTTATTCTTCCAAGCTGCTGTGGCTTATTTTCTTTTTCTAATAGTGTTTCTTGACCTTTTTGTGAACAAGAAAGATTAAAACAGCGTTGCTGTTTTGTGATAGGTTCAGATTTTTATGCGTAAACTGAATTTGGACCTCTGAAAAGAACTAAGGGTGCCTACTCTACAGTGTAGTGTGTACTTTTGGTGTGTGGGAATCAGAGTATGGTGAGGTGAAGGCTGAAAGAAAAGCACCTTTTAAACTGTGTTTAAAGTTAACCTTTCTGATGAATTACATGTAGTAGAGATCAAGTCATTGTTATCCTCCCCCTATTTCAATGACCAATACCAACATAATGTTAAAGGGAAATGTAGAGGGGTTATTCATTTTGCAATGTTGGCTTAACCTCATTGCATTAGAGGTAAATTGTGTCCATGATAAAAGGCCTAATTTACACTATTTATACTTTGGAAGCAAATTTGAGACTTTGATAAGTATTTTCTATACATGTTTTTTTTTATTTCCTATTTGGTCTATCACAGTTATCTGAGCTCTTGTCTGTCCATAATTTTCCCTCTTTTCTCTTGCTTGTGATGCTACACGATTTATCAGCGTTTGTATATTTTCAGAAGTCCTTCAGCAAAGTGTTTGTAAATCATCAGTTTGCAATGCTGCCATTAACAAATAGGTTAAACAAGATGATAAAAACCAGGTCAATGGTTGAAGTGGTTTGGCTGCATGCAGAGTCAAAGAAGAAGAAATGTTTGAATATGGCAACCATCAACGTTACTGTCAATTTATCAATGTTCTCTGTGTCTTTGTCTATCTCTGTATTGTTGTGATGGACAGACAACCAAACTGGCTCCAGCTTTCTGTGGGGCTGATGCCTTTATCAAACCATAATCACTACTGCTGTTGTTTTAGTGTCAACCTCAAATTTGATACTGTAGAAGTGTTATTGGCCATGATTGTGCCACGTAATAGTTTCTGAAAAACAGCTGTCAGGGTTGAAACATGCTGGCAGCAATTTCCCTACCTTGGCAGCTCAGTATGTCATTACAGTGACATTTAACAGAGCTACTGAAAAGTGTAATGTGTTAAACCATTTATTTATTTTTTAAAAGTAGAGATTTTGCCAGAGACGTTTTAGATTATGTGTAATTCATGCATTTTATGCTTTCAGTTTTTATGAGGAATGGCATTTTTCAGCAATGATGCACATTTTAATACAACAACCTTTCATCTACTCTTAGCATGTTTATTATTCTTTATGTTTAGACTGCTTTGTTGATATCATCTAAACTTGAAACAGAATGATTAATGTAAGCAGAACGTCACTGTAATATTTTGACTTTCCTTCTCAAAATGGAAAACAGTGTTTTAGTGACTCAGCACCACTGATAAAGATTTTTCAGTAAATTCACTAAGGAAGCTATAAACACAGTGCAGCATTGTTCTGGCTTATTTTGGGCTATGCACTAAGCATCTTTTATAGTTTCCTGCAAAAGAAAGCCCATCATTATGCCTCACATGTAAACATATGGGGAGTTTTGGTGTTGCTAGGAGGGGTGCTACAGGCAGAAGTGAACAGAAGTGGAAATAATTATTCATTATCTTGGACTTCAGCTGAACGTTTTCCTCACTGCTACGTTAAGCTCTTTTTGTGCTACAGGCAATCAGTGAATTATTATGGGTTGCTGTTAATAGACCCGTTGTAGGACCTAATCTGAGCTTGCAAAGGATTCAACTGCAGGGTTTTACCCCAACATCCCCTGAATCCATCACTTTAGGACTGAAAAAGGCAGTGGATCAGTCACATAGTTTCCTTTAACACAAAAAGCCATGCTTAATTATGCAAAGGAAGATGGGTTTATAAAAGAACTGTTTCAGCTGTGGCATGCTGCACAGTCTGTAATGTTAATCAGATGTGAACAGTTTCACAAATAGAAACAGTATTCAAGGGCAATGGTAGTGCTCCCTCAGTCTATGTGAGCAGTCTTGTAAAGTTTTCAAAGTGCAGTAATGTTTAACTATAAACAGGAGCTCAGAAGAGGGTGGAGACATGCTCATTCAAGACAATGATCGGACAAAGACAGTCTGAAAATACAATTGAGGATAACAGAATGAATTAAGGGAGCTTCTGTATTGTGGCAGCTAGATGCAATTACACAATAAAATAAAACCAGAGCACAGAAAAGAAGAGGAAAAAAAATAGAAATCAAACTTTTAAGTGCATTAAAAATAAAAAAAAGACATTTTTGAAGATAATTTTAAAACAGAAAACACTGCTATTTCAGACCAGGCATTTTGTAAGCACAATAACCTTGATTGATTGATTAAGGTGTTTTATTTCAGACATTTTAACAAAACACAAAATAAGACATATCCTGTCATACAGGGGATGACAAAACAAATGTAATAAAAACAAATGAACACAAATAATCAAGCCCTCAGAGTTCAATCAGCCCATTATGCTTCAATTTCATGTGTTTCATCTAACATGTGGTGTTACTGCTACATTTATTTATTGATTGATTGATTTATTGATTTATTCATTCATTCATTCATTGAGTAGTGTGTAACTACCACATGTAGCTAATTGAATTACACAAACATGTTGGGATATTTCTTCTCACATCTAATAAAAAGAGGAGGTGGATGGCTTAATGGTGTTGCTAATTGATAATCCATCCAATAGCCACTTATTTATTTTAGTGTTGTCTAAAGTAATATTAGGAAAAACAACCACAAACCACTGCTGTCCGCACAAGCTGCCATGCTAACATGACTAAAGGGATGGAACTTGTGATGCTGAGAATGGCTTTACATTCCTGTATCATAATGATTTTAAGACAATATTATTTCCTGTTTGGGAAGGAATGCCGTTAGCATGTACATATAACTTGTTTAAAGTTCTGGTAGCGCCCTTTAAACCAGGGTTGTTATTGTTAAAACATGCTTAGGCTCACATCTTATGGTATCTTACTGCTATAAACTGAGTTGAAGAGATGAGAAAGTCTGAAAAGACACTATGAAACTAAAAAGAGAATTTTGTCAACTTGTCAAGTTGTTGAAATGTTGTAAAATCTATCTGCTCCTCCTTCATCCATGTCATCCCTGTCAGGCCCTCTGTGTTGAGTGACAGAAGAGAGGGGCAGTGGTGAGCTGGACACATGGGTCCTCGCCCTAAAACTGGTCTTACTGTCATTTGTGTGGATGGATTGCCTCTATACTCCCCCCACAGAAATGTTTCCTGTCCCAGGCTTCCCACCGAAAACCAAAACATACCTTTCCATCCAGTCTGCTTTTTATTCAACACTGCAAGGGAGCACTGGAAGCAAGATGTGGTTAACAGAGAATGGAGTTGTGGCTGTTACAGGATCCTCCTGACCTTTACAGGATGAGTCCAAACTATAAAACATATATACAACAAACTCACAAAGGACTGCTCAGCATCAGGTTATATTCATTTAATTTTTGCAGTGCAGAAATACACCAAACCTGATTCCAAATTTTAACCAAATTACTTTTAATTTTCACATATCAGAGTTACAACAGTTGCTTCAAACCAGAAAGAGTTGAAGTTTTCAAGTAGCCAAATTACTAATGAGAAACCTCCTTGGATTATGAATCTTAAAGTTTAACTAAATATTGTTTTTTAGCTGCCAAGAAGCTAAACCTGTTACTCTTTTTTTTAAAGCCACTATTAAATGATATTAGATAATGAAGTGTTTTTCTATTATTTGCCTTGCTCTTCATATCACCACTGGTATGTGGCCCGGCAGGGACAAAAGTAGTTTTGTTGGTATTCTTAATTATATTTTAGAGCTTGTAATTTCTTGGAAAATTATTTGAAAATGCAGATGGCTCATAGATATCTGCAAACTTTAATACAAATGGACATCAGGTGTAATCCAACTCTTCAACTAGATAGACTTTTCTAGTTTATTCTAGACTCCAAACCAGGTTGTTGGAGATGTTCTTGCACGTCTACAAGTGCATGTGTTAAATTATTTATATACAGGGAGTGGAAAATCACAGCAGGAAGGAGATCAGACTTATGATCACAAACCATAAGATGTGCACAGGAGCTCCCTGCTCTTGGATCCCATCGGCCCCATAAAGCATCTTCTCCTGGCAAATGCCTCTAGTTAACATTTTACGGGAGGGCACTGGGGCCAAAGACAGAGACATGTGCTTTCATGCACTGGAAAGAAGGTGTGGGAAGCACCTGAAGAAACAGACTAGACCAAATCTATCTACAGGTCCTCAAAAGGAGTTTTAATGAGCAGTGTGTGATGCCAACGTGTTTGTACACTGACAAGCTTGATAATAACTGACATTAAACATGACAAGGAAAATGTTTTCTCTCCTCCCTCTATTTGTCTTCACTTATTCTCTTTTTTTTTATCAACACTGTCAAATGACTTATCTCTTTGCAGCTCATATTTTAAATTTGATATGCCCATATGTTTTCAATTTTACAAAAAGAGTGATGTGAAGCCTCTCGGGGCATCCCCATAGGATTTTCATTTCACTGTTGAGTGAACACATGAGTCATCTAAGGGTGGTGCTTGTCTTTGTTTTATTTTTTAAACCTTATTTGTAATATTTCCATCTGAATACTCAGATTATTGGCTGAAATAAGGGTGAAAATCACTACTTACTTCTAAATGTGTTGTGTAGCACTCTTTTTTTTAAATGTGTTGTGATCGTCTGGAGTTCAAACAGCATATTTCATATCTTTATTTTCTTTGATTTGTGCCAAACCCAGTCTTTTATCAGAGGTTATCATCCACTGTTCATTCACACAGCTTCACCAACAAAGCCCTGCATGCAACCTTTGGAAAATGACTGGGTGAGGCAGCTCTATCATGAAACACTGCAAATATTAATATAGGTTAAAAACTGTGGTTAGCTTGTGTTACTATAAAACCTGTTTGGGCCAAATTGCTTCACTTCATCCCAGCAGTGAGCTTTGTGAACGAGTGCTATCTTGTTTAAATCTCACCACCACCACAGTCTTCACACATAGACACCCTCACTTCTTGTTTCATCCTTTCCCACCTGCAGGCAGACCCTCCCCAGTCATAAACCACAAATCCCACCATGTTTCTGCCTCCTCAACAGGTTATCATACAGTATTTCCATTTAATGCTGCACTGGCAAGCTTAAGTTCATAATCCAGGAAGAGTCTTACTTGAAAGTTATTTGTGCTGTGTGATTACTGTGCTCTCTTTTTAATTTAAGCCTAATTTCCCCCTTTCTCTAATTCACATTGTATTCTTGTGGGTTTTCTTTCCTTCCTCTAAGTCTCCCCCTTTACCTACCATGATCATAGAGTGAGTGGAGTATAAATCAGCCCCAGGGACAGGTGGACGTCAGCCAGGCGTGAAAAGATCCAGGCAGGAATGTGATCACTGATGGAGCACAGACAAAGATTTAAATCCTGGCATAAAGGGAATGGATTTTAACCAAAACCCCTTCCTCAGCCCCAGCAGCTGCTCCTTAGTGATGCAGCTAACAGAATGGGTCATCGTAGAGATGCCTTTTCCTTTTCTTTTCTTTTAGTTTATTTTTTGTTTGCTTCCAAGCTTCATAAGAGAGGAAAAACGAGCAGTTGGAAGATGTTTCATTCGGAGTGAAAGCCCAGTGGGTGCAATATGCAATGCAATTTCATCTCAAGAGTGTATCCTATGATTTTCACAGGCAGACTGCTCAGGTTAGTGAGCGGGTTAATGAGTGAAACATGTGGGATCTGGACCAAGATGTGCTTTCACGCCCCAGCAGGGTGTAGCACAACAGCTCTGCTCTAACAGTGAACCTCTGGAAGAGTAAAATGAACTCTTGATTTCACCACGCTTGGCTTTTCTTCCCTATTTTCTCATGCAGTATGAGCAACACTAATGAGAAATGTCACTATGCCCTCCTTAGTGCATGGTTTAAATAAAATTTGGTCAAGACAGAGCATGGTGGCCAGGAAGATTTCCAGCTGAACCCGCTGAGATGAAGTACAGATTAGGAAATGCTGAGAGTAAAACTGTTTGCACAGTGTGTGCAATGAATTTAAATACGTGAAATGCACATCACTGTCAGGGTCAGTTCAGCTGTGTAGTCAGGTTATTGATTGAAATCTGTTCTGAAGACAGACAGAGTTTTTATATAGCTCACAGCTGTTTGCAATTAGCATGTCAACTCTTTCGGGGCAGCAGCTGAAGTATTATCATGATTACATGTTTGCCATGTTCTATGTGAGGCTGCTTTTACCAAAATCCTACAATGTTCTCATCAAAGCTCACACTGTAGCAAGGGGAGGAGAGAAATCCCTGTAATAGCTTGCAAATGTTTGTAGCATGTTTAAACTGAAATTCAAAACATTAAGCAGCTTAAAACTTGTCATTATATTGTCAGCACCTTGGCAGCACAAGCCCACAATTGAGTCACATATACATTTTTCTGTATATGACACACTGCATGCTCGCA
Organism: Rhadinocentrus ornatus; assembly: GCA_037177495.1. Taxonomy (NCBI): domain Eukaryota; kingdom Metazoa; phylum Chordata; class Actinopteri; order Atheriniformes; family Melanotaeniidae; genus Rhadinocentrus; species Rhadinocentrus ornatus. The sequence goes on along the minus strand of JBAMHW010000006.1, from coordinate 10,451,177 downwards.
CTGCACTGCCTAAGTGTTTAACAAAGGAGTCAATTTTATCTCCCTCTGGGGAATTTATGAGCTTGCACAGATACCTACATCTGTGCAGAATTAAAAGGCTACTACATTGCATAAAAGATACTTTACACTTTACACTTTGAGCTCAATCTAAATTACTTACTTGGCCCAACCCTCCCAGTTTGCAGATTTAAGGTGTCCCTTTTCTTTTTGAGATAAAGAAGTAGTGGTCTAACTTTCCAAATCGCCCCCAGTGCCCCGTTTGTAGGGCTAGTTGACCACCAGAACTTGATCTCTTAAAAAAATGTCCCTCTTTCTATGATTTCATTTTACTTTTGCAAAATTGAGTGATAGGACCAAGGTAAGGGATTGGAATTAGCCTAGTTGTACATTTCTCATGACAAATAAGTGTCATTTTGACCTCTGAAAACCCTTTTGTGATCCACCATGACAGTGACATTAATGGATTTAAATTTACTGATCTGTTCATGATCAACTTTTATGAACCAATTCAACTTAAAGCAAATGTGCTTATTTCTTTTACTGTAAAGCTCATATTTGAAAAGAAGTGAAGAGGAGAAAGAGTTGGGCTGGCTAAACACACAGAGGAGTTTTTTGATGGATGGAATAGAATTTGTCTCCTGGACAAATATGACAACCCTCTTAAATGTTACAGGTGACTTCCTATAACATTGCTTAAAAAAAGTACAAAATGAACAACTTCTTATTACTTAACAGTAAGAAAACAGTGTTGGCTCTATTTTATCCATCTTGAGTTACTCTCACTTTGTCCATTCTTAAAACACACACGCGCGCACACACACACACACACAAAAGATCTGCCTTCAAGTATTTCTTGGTCCAGTCCTAACTCTTCATCTTCTAATAGATATGTTTTGGCTGTCTTTACCTTGGCTATGTAACTGAGACTGAACAAGAATGGGTTCCTGATGATAAAATATTTTATGGTTAATTTGTGCTATTCTATATCTAATTTATCAATATATGAAGCATACTTCAAATATATTTTAAATATTACATTTTGTATTATAAGGCTTCGCCCTCCCTTATTACATATCATCTGAAAATGATTGATTCCAGATGGTAAGTTTACATGAGGTTCTTCTCAAATTCAAGGATGCTTCTTTGGTAGGATGGGTCCCTTGTTCTAGGAAAGTGTCCTTACTTTATTTCAAAATCAAACAAAGTTACAAGTAACAAAATCATCCAGTGTTACCTAACTGCCGTTCATATTGGCAAAACACATCAACACATTAAAATTTTTGATTATATGATGGCAAAAAAAATATTGATAAACTTTTACATTTATCTTCCGATCTTTACATTCTGTGCTGCAGACTCTTTTTGATGGGACACCGATTTTAATTATGCACTTTCCTGGCTCCATCATTGCTCTGCAGCATCCCGGGATAGCTATATGAGGATATCTGGCCACTCTCTTCATTGTCCAGTAAATACTGTATATGGATAATTTCCAGCTCACAGATGTGCATCAATAGTCCTTTAAACTGGACTATTCAGTGCATTGATTTAATGAATCTTGTTGGACTGCATCACTTCATCTATAACACTTCTACACAGCAAACATGGCCAACATGGAATAACAAAACACAATACCTACATTTTGCCTGCTCTTTTTTTTTCTAGATAGCTTTTATATTGCTGTGTTTTGTCACAGCATGTGAGCTCACCCAGCAATGTCTAGAACTGTGCTCCATGCTGAGACAAAATGTTGTCATGCAGTGCAGAACATAAGAATGAACAGGTTTTAGAGCACAATGCTGCAGTTGTTTTATTTCGTCTGAAAGGGCCAAGAGACTGGTTTTGTCCAAATGCAACCAAATCTGCCAACCTGCACATCCAAAGCACACTGATTAACAAGCCGTATGTTGTTTATTTAGAATGGCAACTTAGCATTCAGAAGCCTTGGTTATGAAGCACTTCACCATTATATAACATGTTTAATGGTAAGGTTTTGGGCTGCTGCTATTTGGATGCATTTGGACAGAGCCGTGTTTGACGCAAGCTGACTACTGGCTTGAGTTTCATGTTTCCAGATAGAGAGCAAAACTGATTGTGGCATTTAATGCAAATAAATGCATCTCCTCAAAAGTTTTTCCATCTCATCAGATGTTTGCATGCAGGAGAGAAAAAACAAATCCAAGCTACAGCTACTCATTCACAACACAGCATCTTTGTCCTGGTTGTTTTCTTGTCACACTGGACTACGCACGGAAAGACTTGGGCTAATTTGCCTGAGGTTATGTTTTTGCTTTTTTCCTTAACAACAAAGGGAGAGTCCCCCCCCCCCCCCCTTCCCCACGCACCCACACCACACCACAACACACACACACCGCAGCTCTCCTCCCTCCCCTCTTACTTGAGCTTGCCCTTTTTAGGCTGTTCCTCTTTTTTTCCATCTGAAAGAGGGATAGTATGACGGCTTTTCCTGCTTCTTGTGGACTGGAGCGGGGAGTGCGAAAACTCACTTACTCCGTCTCCAACTCTGAGAGGAAGTTACCACCTCTTCCCCAGACTCTGTGCACACACACACACTCAGGCAGAGACACACACGCTCTTCAGGACTTAACCACAGCAGCAACCGTGAAAATCTCAGGGCTGCTTGTAATGAGTTTTGGAGGGAAAGAAGACTGAGATTTGCATTCTGTCTGAGGCTCTCTGTGTGGACTGAACAACTTTGGGGGGTCGTTTTACTCTCATCACTCACCGGGTGAGTTTGACAGTTTGTTTCAGTGTATGTGCAGTACCATAGAAACCCCTGAAATGTTGTAGCCCACTGTTAGAGTTGAAATGCTTTGCTGATCATTAAAACTTAAGGTTAAGCAGGTTTCTTTAGGGAAAACTTCCTTATGCTAAAAGTTGAATCTTCTTCTTTTTTTTTATGCATAAGCTTCTTCAAGGTTTCGCATCATGTGATTTACAAGTTCTTACTGTGATTGTTCAGTTTCAGTATGGTGTGTTAAATATGACAAAGAGGTGAGAGCGCTTGTGAAACAAAAATCCACTTCTACACGTAATGCTCATGATAACAACTATACGTTATCTTATGGTTATTGTATGTTATTTGTGATTACCAGCACTGACTGAAGCTGAATATTCAAATCCACCCAAACAGGGTTAGTGCATCATTATGGAGTCCTGCTAGATACGTGTGCTTTCAATTTGTAATAGGTGAACCGATGCCAAATAAGGGTTGAAGCAGCATTAGTTGTGTCCAAACAGGAGAGCCGGGATAATGCTTTCCTGTGCAGCTGCAGGTTATATTATAAGTTTGCAGTCATCAGTTACTTGACGCCTTGTAACAATAAAAGCAAACATCCTGCTGTTTTGGGTTTTTCTGAAGTCTCGAAAAACAGGTAATACAATGGGAGAAATTACAGGATTTAAAAAAACTGTCCACATGCACATGGCTCTAGTTACAATCTAACTTTTCTTTCTTCTTTTTTTAAAACAGAAGCTCATAGAAACATTCTTACGTTACAGCAGCTGACCATATGCTTCCACCCTTGTATCTTTTCCCTGTCTCCACTGGATCTTTGCAGTTAACACATCTTATCGTAGAAAAAGTGAAGTGTGGGAGGAGAGAGGTGATGGGTGGAGGCTGGGCAGGGCTAAGTGGATCTCTGTGGTCACCATTAATTTACACTATCAGAGTGAGCAGATGAAGTTTAGCTGCACCTTCTCTAGTCAATATGATAACCCTCCATTGGATGAGTGTGAAAGTTAGTTAAATAACTTCTCCAAGGCTGACTGGAGAAGTCTTGACTTCTGTATGACCTCTTTGTTCTATTTGAGTAAACAGTCTTTCCTTTGCCTAAAACCTCACTGCTTCATTCATCAGTCAGTCTTATCTGTCCCGAGGATGGTTGTTAACTTATTCTATTTACCCAGAGGTCAAAGGTGTGACAGGGATTTGACTTGCTTGTCTAAACTCCCATGGTACCAATCCGTTTTATACAGAAAGCTTCATCCCAGTTAAAGTCAGGGTAAAACTGAGAAAAGAAGGAATCCCACACAGAAAGCAATAACCAAGAATTAAAGTCAACCTTCCACAAGAAAACGGGGTAAAAAGTGCAGTTATTCTTTTTTTTTGTTTTTTGTTTTTAATTACTGTTTACACATTAGCAAAAAGCATGCGATGATGCTTTATTGTGAGGACTAAATATATACACTTGAAAGTGGGTGGATAAGCAAGCTCACAAATGAGCTTTATTACATGGTTGTATTATATTTTCTGGAGCAATACAACCATAAAACATTCTCATTTAAAGTTGCTTTGCTACATGAAATTCTCTTATTTTTCTAGTTCTCACAGCATAGTGTAAAAAGAGCATCATTACCTTAATAGGATTTAAATTTCTGATTACAATTAGAACGATTGCTAATCTGTGAATCTTTGGCTGATATGAATTGTAATATGAATATAACCACATTCACATGCGATAATGTACAAAGTCATAATGTACGCAGGTGTTTCTGCCAAGAATTTATCTTACTGCCACCTCCGTGCTTTCCTAATTAAAAACAACAAACTTTACAGGTTGACAAATCCTGATCTGAGATCCTTTTGATCAGATTTTTGTTGGTTCTTCTTTCATCTCAACTTAAAATAAAAGATAAAAGATGAGCTTGTGAGGTTTTTTACTTATTTATTTATTTTTCCATTGAAAAATCTGTAAAGAGTGTGGCCACATTGGTTTAATTATATCAAATCTTGTCTCGTTTTATCTGGTTAAGCATCCTACCCTATTTGCAATATGCAGGCTGTGATGACTCCTAAAAACATGCTCCTGTGGCATCAAGTAGGTCAGAACTGGAAAGCACCTGAGGGCCTCAGCAAGAGTTTGGTTGTCTCCACTTAAACAATGTGATCAATAGATAGTTCATCAACTTACCTGTTAAGTGTTTCCTGTGTAAAACAACAACTAAAACATTGATGCAAATAAGAATGCCATTTCTCTAAAAGCTCTCCAAAATGCCAAAAAAATAAAATAAAATTTAAACCTTGAAAACAGAGCCAATAGAGGTATTAAAGTCAAGTTTAATCTGAGACCATCTGATTTTTAATATGCTCTATTGTTAATACCTTTGTTACAGGAAAAACATCCACTTTTATTTTATACTTGTCCACATTGAAGCTTTTCAACTGTGAAAATAATCTTTTTAACTTGTCAAAGTCCTAGATGAGTTTGACCAGTCACATACAACATATATCTAAGAAAAAGCAAATAGAAGAATCTATTTATGAGTAACTAAAATGCTTTGATAATAGTTTTATAGAGCATGAAGTCATACCAGGTCAGATGATCATCACTGGATCTGTTAGGCCCCAGGCTATTATAAACACCCAGTCCCTAAACAGTCTTTAAAACACCAGCCTGTTTACTTCTAATTGCAACTGCTGGTTTCTGCTTTTATTTAACTAGTTATAGATTTTATGGGGAATATTATAATAAAAAATACACTCAAAAACAGATTTAAACAGTGTAATAAGTTAGCCTTAAATTAATTGCAGAAAGAAGAATGTTTTTACAGAATCAATTTAGCTATAAAGAGTTTTAATACATCAGTGCCTTGAAACATATACAGGTACTTGCACTTAAAAACATGTATGTGTTTAAATAGCTACTAAACGTATCCTGCATTTCTTTGCAGATTCAGGTCAGCACATTCCCAGGCAAAAGATTCATTTTTAAAGTGACCAGTAGAGGCAGTGGAGGGGCAAATGTGACTAGTTTCCCAACGTTCTTGATCCACAATGCAACAGCTTTAACTTTTTCTGCTGTGATCATCACATTAACCAATTAATTTTTTAATGTTAATTTTACATCCTGCAAATTTTCTGTGCAATCCCAGTTTGCTTGTGTTCCCCCATCTGGTAACAGACATGTCAATAAAATAAGTAAGCATGACAAAAAATTACACAGGCCCAGTCCAAATGAGTGTGAAATTATGAAGCATTCTGGCCCTTGCAGGACTCAAAGCTTCTAGTACAGCTCCACTGTCTCTGACACCCCATGGCTTATAGTGTCTGAGAGATGTTTGACATGTTAAACCAGTTTTAGTTTGCCTTAGTTGGATGCACATAGAAACACACAGTTGCAACCATCCAAACTTTCATCTGGTACCATACAAGCAGCTGGACATGCAAAATGACAAGCATGAAAATACAGCAACACACACAAATGCGGTTTAATATTCACAAATGTCAAGATTTTTGTGTTGTGAGAGCATTTGCTACAACTTTGTATTACATTTGTCAGAAGCATTATTAGAAATGAGGGTTTTGCCACGATTAAAAGCATTACTCACCAGACACAACAGTCAGCAGCCACTGCGATGTACTGCTTTTTTTTTTAGGTGGTACACTTGTTTTAGACCAATTCCCCAAAAGCCATCACACAACTTGTTTTTCCCCTCCTTGTGAGTAATAGCTTTAGATCTTCTGCCATCCTTTTTTAATCTCAATTTTTCTTAGACATTTCAATGTTTTTTTGTTTGGCAAGTTTATTTACCTATTCTTATTGTAAAAATGTGATTATAATGGCATAATGACAAAAATTTTGTTATTCTTTTTTTAACTATTTGCTACTGGTTGTGAGTAAAAGACAGTAAAGGCCACTAACTCACAGCAACTGAATCTATGCAAGCAGCCTTTATTAGACTTTCTTAACACAAGTACAGTCCTGTCATAACAACTCTTCTAAAATCTAACTGAATTTCACTCTGTTCATGGATAATAGAAAGTGGGTTTTTCTGGACCCTATCATAGAAAAGGCAAACATATGTTTTGTGTGACAGGGTAATAAGCTTTGTGTAATTGATACAGTATGTGATGTTTTTGTGCTGCTGGATGGTTGCCAAGATCGATGTAAAGGGTGAGATCATTGCTCTATTTTTGGAGCTTTGAATTTGGGATGCTGTAAATACCTCTATGCTTTAGAGCAGGGGTATCACACTTTAGTCCTTGAGGGCCACAATTCTGCAGGTTTTTGTTGTTTTCCTGCTCCAACACATCTGATTCCCATCAAATGGATCCAACAGCCTTTTGTCAACTTTTGCACAAAGACCCATTAATTTCAGTTAGGTGTGTTGGAGCAGTGAAAAACCAAAACCTGCTGGATAGTGGCCTTGAGGATCAGAGATTGATACCTGTGCTTTAGAGCATAACAGAAAAATGTTCGTTTGAACTGGTTTGAATGCACAGGAGCACACATGGACAACAAGTGTCAACATACTAAGATATACTATACACACATGTGCATATACAAATAAACCATGACAGCAAACACAAATACTCTGTTTAAATCTGGCTTCCAGCTGCCATAAGCTTGATTTGCTTCAAAGTACCTTGATGATGTCTGCATGAGGATGAAACTCTGGATGTCTCTTTTTGATTTACATAGTAAAGTATTCTGAATCGGACTCACATCTGGAAAACATCTGGTTGCTATTAATCACTTGCCCTAACCCCCAGCTCAGCTCTATTACCTGGCATAGCTGACAAAACATGGTCTTCACGGGACAAGCAGTGTGCTGTGGTTCACTTTTAATGAAAAAAAGAGATTCATTTCTTTTATTTTTCTTTGCTTTCAGCCAAGCTGGAGTCACATTGGCTGAGTCATGTTGACTTTATAACCCCACTGTTGTTGAAAAGTACAAAGTCTGCAGTTAAATAATAACTGGCCGACAAAGTCTGATTGGGTTTATTCTATGTTTACTCTTGGAAATGTTTTTGTCCTTGCAAGAGAAGCTATTGAGTCTATATCAAATAAAGTGCATGGCCAAAGATTAATAAGTCAACATGTAAAACAAAGCTTTCTTTCAGCTCAATATCAGACACAGAAATATATTCAAGAAGTTTAGATAGGATCAAAATATGTGCAGGAGTAGAAATTTCAGTTTTGGTGCTGCACAAAAAGGCTCATTCTATCTGAACGTATAGCTCATTCAAACCCAATCAAGAGCAAACCAGATGAAGTCTGGATGAATCTTAAGTTTACATTCTCTGGCAGCTGAATTTGAATCATTGTCATTTAAACTCAAATTATCCTAAAAAGCAATCCAAGTATTTTTTGGAAAGCAAAAGTAATTAATGACTTGTTTTGTGTGATGGCTAAACAGTCTTTTCAAGGTCCAGTCATGTAATAGTTGTGGAGCTTTAAATTAGCACTTTCGAGCCTAAGAGTTCAGGGTTCTGTTTTAGGGTCAAGGGGCCTAGGGAGTTTTATAAAGCCTAACATACCTTCCTGAGCTGTCTCTCTGGTGTTTTCTCACAGCAGACGAGAATGCTGAAATGATGTAACAGCCAGCTGGTGTTTGGCAGGCAGGTCAAAAATCATGTTGTAATTCCTCTGTTGCAAATGGCAAAGTTGATTAACTTCGAAGTTAACTGATGATCAGCTCCTCGGTGTTTTGTCTAGAGGCTAATCTGAAAAGCTGTTGTTTCTAAGAAGCTTTGCCAATGTTTACATGTTAGTTGTCATTACTGGTTACAGTGCTGCATTAATATGTTCATCTTGTTCCCGACACTTATTTTGTATGTACCCATTACTGTGCAGGTAGAACACAGAAAGTTTTCCTTGTGCTTTTATACTCAACTATAAAATAGTTGTGAAGTGTGAAGTAGTTTCTCAGCTCCATGATGCTGCAGGGGAATGCCAGCTCCAGAATGTACGGAAAAGATGTCAATGTGCCATCAAAATAAGTCAGCACAAACAAACTAGATTTACCAAAACCACCCACAGGTCCTTTAGTGTGCACAACAAAGGGTTAATAAGTATAAAAAGGTTCTAAACGTCCAAACACACCTAATGCCACCATACAGCCTTCATCTGCATCATCTACATGTTGAAGTGTCCTTGGGCAAGATACTTAACCCCACGTTGCCTCCCGGTGTGCCTATCAGGGTAGTAGTGTGTGCATGGGTAATTGTGACAAGTAGTGTAAAGTGCTTTGAGTGGTCGAGCTGACTGGATAAGTACAAGTCCATTTACCATTTAGATCTAACAGTATGTTCAGCTTAAAAAACACAAGAGCTTGATGTCAAGAGGATCAGAGAATAAAACACACCCTTACTTTCTCCAGAGTTCCAGCCCTTCAGAAGCTGAAGAAAACTTGTGAATACGTCAACAATAAATTACTTTCACCCTGCTGACCTTTATGAATGCTTTTACAGACACTGTAAACAGAACTTTTGGTTTGGGGCACAGTTCTGTTTACCAAGTGGAACATAATCGCCTGGACCTCTGCTCTGTTGGGGAGAACTTGAACTTCCATTATGTTTTAGAGCTTTGGGACCATTCTTTGATTTGATGACAGGTGCGGTAAATGGCATTTGAAGCCATCTAGCAGACATTTTTGTGATACAGTTTCAGTTTCTTTGGCAGTTTGTAGATCGTTTTTAATGTTGTATCAGCTGCTTAGAGAATTTCTTCATGAGTAAGAGAATAAGTCGAGCCAAGGCAGAACTCGGATCAGTATATTTATTTAAGTTAAGCTTGCAGTCTTTCAGAATGTAATCTGCAAGCTGAAAATAGTAAATTAAAAGACCCAGATTTGTGTGTTTGAAGCTGCACATCATTAAGTCCAGACAATTTCTTCAGTAGCAACCACAGAATCAAAGCAGAAACATGTTAATGAACACAATCAAAACCAAAGACACTAGCTGCTATAAATTCTAATGGCAGCCCCTGTGATCTTGTTCGCTGGGGAGACCCGGCATGGACTTAAAACAATGAAATGCGATTAAATATAAACACAGCTATTTTCTTCCATTGAAGTTACGTCCCATGCAAACCTCATTTGTAGCAGCCTCACAGAAAATTGAGGTATTAAAAATATTCTGTCCCTACTGTAGTTTAGAATGAGTCATTACTATTAGGAAATAACACAGACTGGCTCCCTTGTGTAATCTGACCTTTTCATAGATTGTGTGTGAATCAAATGTGGCTTGACTCCCTGCATAGATTCCTCTGAAAGGTTATGACTTTGATTTCTTCATCTTGGAAGAGTAGCATTGTGGTTGGATGGTTTATGAAATTTATATTACTGGGACAAGGACTTCTATTTCATAACAATTTTGTTTTGATGGTCTGCATCTGTCAAGACTGATGTAGTAGTCAATACAGTTCTGTAACTGAAGGAGTAGACGTTGGTGTTGTAGTTTTGGTGGTTCGGTCTGATCTCATTGTAACATTTGACACCATTGAGCACATCTTACCACAAAGACTTATAGGAAATATCATCATAACCAAAAGGGATTGCTTTGGGCTTGTTTAATTCATACCTATCAAGTAACTTCCAGTTTCCACAAAAATGAAGTCTCTTCCAAAGTTTTTCATGTTGTTCTACAGGGTTCTGACATCAGACCAATTCTCTTTACTCTATATAAGTTTCCTTTAAGCAGTATCATTTGACAACATACCTTACATTTCCATTGTTATGCTGATGACGTCCAGCTGTAATAACTAGTTACAGAAGTTAGAGGCTCGACTTGGATACATAAATACCTTGATGATGAGTAATTTTCCATTTCTGAACTCAGGCAACACCAAAGTCATTCACTTGATCCTGAAAACCTCTGAGAATCTTTGGCTAAACCTGTAGCTCTGGATGGCATCGCTTTGGTTTTCATGTACTTTTGTGAAGATACTTGGAGTCGTTTTTATATATCTGTTGTTTAGTTAACCTAATAAACAGTGCTTCTTAAGAGTTATTTTAACTCTAAGTTTATATAAATTCTTGAACATTTTTATGTTCATTGTCAATGTTGAGAGTATGCATCAATTTTGTGATGATAGATGTGTTTCCTGTATCTGGATTGATTGCCTATAAAATCTAAAAAACTATTTAAATGTGTCTTATTATATATAAAGCCTTCAATGGCAGATCACTGTGAAAACAACAAGATCTTAATGACCTTTATTATCCTGCAGGAGCTCTTTGCCCTCGTAGTCAAGGCTTAGGACCCTTATACACCAAGTCTGCAATGAATGGTCAGAAACATCTGGACCCCGACAGTCCATCACTGATGACTAATTTTATCCCATTTAACTGTTTCACTGGTGCACTTTTCTGTGGAAATTTGAATATTCTCTTTGTCAATGTTCTGCTTTGGGATGCAGTTGTGCTAGAAAATTGCCATATAAATCAATTTGAGTTGAGTTAAACTGTGCTAATAAATCACGTCAATGACATCTGTGTACAGCTGGCAGATCAGTCTTGCTCAAATTAGACAATAGCAATGATGCTAAAGGAAGTCTCTGACAAAGCTGATATCCCTGCAGAAAGGGACAGGCCCTGGGAGAAGGAAGAGCAATTGTGGTAATCTCCAAGTGGATAACAACAAAATATCACGCTACACTTACAGTTTCCTTTCACTTTGCCTCTCCAGCCAAACCAAAGCAAACAGTCCCTGTCAGAAATAGTGCTTGACCTCTGCCCAGGCCACAACAACATGGCATGCTTATGTGGGTTTCCATGTAACTCGACATAAATAGCTCATTGCGGACTGGCAAATGTAATAAAACTTAGTTGCTTCTTTGTTACCAGAGTAAAATTTTGTTTTCATTTTCTATGACATAAAGAAATGTTTTTCTCTACACTGTTAAAAATGTGCATGGATGAGTAAAAGGATGGATTATTTGATAGTCTGCAGCATACAAAGGACTCAGGAAGAGGATGCCTGAGTGTTTAACCTGAGGATATGAAGCCAGGAAAGAGCAGATGATAAGCTAGAAGAGAAAAAATAGGACTAAACATTAACGTCACAGGACATCAGTCGTGGCAGAGATGTGGGCTGCGGCACGTTTTGCCAGATCAGTGAGAAATTTGTAGGAAGCTGCTTTTTATCTTTTAGTTTGAATAAAATCAAAGCCTAAATTTACAGAGCCCACTGAATGGATTTTAGTTATGTTTTCCACAAAAGCATACTTGTCATTTTAGCTAGTCTGCATAACTACGGCAGTTGTTTAGCTGCAGCTGATCTCTTGAGTTAAATAAATCGGCCGTAATAATGTGTTGTCATTAGGGCATTTAGTTTTCTTTACAATATTCAATAATGTATTTGAGTAACACGTAACATAACTAAGTAATACATCAAATCACAAATGCAATGACTATAATTGAAGGTCTAATTTTTAAGGCTGTAGATCTGCAATAAGTAGAGTAAACTGGGTCAGTTGGAGAAAATAAATGACTGTTGAGCCATCTGATCTGATGGAGTACAAACTTCAGCACAGGAGAAGCAGGTCTGTTAATAATTTCCTTGTTTGGGTAAAACAAGAACACAAGAAAACAACAGGGCCACAAGATAATTAGATAATTAGTGTTTTGATAGGCTTTAAACAGGTCTCCAACTAACCACAAGTTACAGATTCTTTAGACATGAAGCTCAATTTAGCTGAATTCCAGTGTGAGAAGGATTTTTGCTAAAGATGTCCAATCATTTGTTTTGTTTTGTCCTTGGCTTGACGGATGTCATTTTAGCTGTTCACTTTATTACCTCTGAGACAAAAAACAAAACATCTCATCAAAAGTCTCTGTTGGATATCCAGCTTGGGTAGTGATTAATAGATTCCATTAGACTGCAGGAGAGAGGAAATGAACTTGGTCATAATTAAAAAAAAATAAAAATAAATGGTGGAAGTTTGCCTGGAGGACAGTGCAAAGGTTCTTCCCAACTGTGAGGCGCATAAACAAAAGGCCATCGTTTTCCTCCACAGGGGGTTGAGGGGGTGGCCTGGAAACCAAGTTGCCATAGTGACCGTACTGTCAGTCAGCCCCGGAGCGTCATATCAGTCAGGCACTGTGTAAAGCACATACGATCTGCCAAGAAGTGAGATTAAAATCTGCTCAGGAAAGCACAGAGGCTCTGTTAGACCAACTGCAGCTGGCAGAGGAGCTTTTTACTAAACACAACCACAAGTTAGAAAACTTCAGAGCTCAGCATTTTTAAAAAAAAAAAGTTATCAAGCTTTTCTAAATGTTAACAAGTGATCCTGCAGGTTTATTTACTTATCAGACCTGGTTTCTACGTCCACCTTTTTTACAGTCTGTGACTCGCTCCAGCTGTGATGATGGTAATCATGTAAAAACTAACGGCCCTCAACATCAGCTTTCTGTACATTACTCCATTATCTAACTCTGTGCAGAAAGATGTGGTAACATGATGACTATATGAATCACAGATGAAAATAATGTCCCTTTATAGGAGGCCTTTTAAAATTTAGTTGATATTATAATATTATTCTTTGCTAAACAATAACCAAATAATTTGAAAGGATAAGGATGGAAAAGTATTAGACAGGAAAGCTAACGGCTACTCACAACAGGGAAAGATGAGAAATTAGGCAAGTTTTCACCATCCAATTCAAACCTCAAAAATGTAAAGCAAATAATGATTGAAGACTTGGTTGTGGACTTTTTCACGGTGTTAACTTTACATCAGTTATTTTTCTGTGCATTTTCTTGACTGCAGAATGTCTATGTTGCAAAATGATAGCTGCATGGACAGTGTTATGCAGATCTAGTGTGAGTATAAGTCTGAAACAAAATTAACAAGAAATTGAAATCTACACTATAGCATCCATTTGAAGTGTCTTTATAAGTGTTAAGATTTGAGCTTTTTTAGAAAGGAAAAAGTTTTCTCATTCCAAGTAGCTGTTATCTTGTCTCCCCTATCTACTGCAAGTGTCTGTCTGTCCATGAGTACTTCACACAGTCCCATGCAATTACAAAAGCAGTCTGTAATGCCCTTAATTTTAATTTACTCATAAAACATTTAAATATAAAGGTATTAATCACTTTTATTTTTGCGCTGCAACACATAACCTGCACATTTGAGCATTTGCAGCCTCTGTGCATTCTAAAGACTGAAAAGCCTGTCTCTGGTCTCCTGCTGGACAGCGTATCCTGCAAAAGGCCTGTCGTTGTTTGCATTGCAGACACCTCAGTGAGTTTGGATCTAATGTAGCTTGACGTCTGTATGTGTGTGTGTGTGTTTGCTCTTGTCTCAGGGTGGCCAAATGAACTGTTTAGCCTGAGGACGAATTGTCACAGGCCTCGATCCAACAGCAAGGCAGAGAGAGACAGAGAGCAGCGTGATCATTCTGCATCGGTTCTGAAGCTTTTCTTCACATTATGAGCTGGGACTGAAAACTTGTTTGGGGTTTTAATTTTGTGGTAAGTTTTATACTTCATCTATAGTCTGGTTTGTGTTTACTTCTGCTTTTACAAGAAAATATTTGCTGTGTTTTAAAGTTCATTAGTGGACCACATTACATATGGTTTACATGTGTGTGGTTTTATGCTTGAATTTCTTTCTAAAAACTGCATCAGCAAATGAGGAAAAATGTGACATAAATCACTGAGCTAGTCACATCATGATACCGATCAGGCACTGAAGTTATCAGTGGGTGCAATTATGAGGTAAATGCAAACATAAACATGTGGTTTGTGCAATTTGAGGACATCCATATGACCGGTACATAGGAACAGTTGCATGTGGTTTAACTTAGAGAACAGTGCACACATGTTGGATAGGTAGGTCCTCTGCGTTAGTCACCATTGGACATGAAGATAATGCCTTTTCCACAGCTGGCCACAACACAAAGCACATTTTAAAGAGGAATGACTCCAACATTAATTGGAAAGATTAAACACCTGTGGTTTGAACTGGCCTGTTTTGTATGCTGCTATTTAAATGTTGCTACAATATGATGTCATTAGGTTAGAGAGATGGGAACTGTTGATGAATTGGCAAAGCTCAGAAAAAAGCCAGAGTCAGCAGAGAAGTCCCACAAGGTGAATGAGGATAGGAGCTGCAAAGCTTAATCACAGAAAGACCAAACAGTACAAGATGACCCTGCTATGATGCTCCATGCAGGGAAATCCAACAAATGTTTTCTATTAGATGAGAAATGGAAGAAAGTATTTCTGGAGAAAAAAAAACACCTTCATAGAATAATAAACCTGAACCACGGGGTTCAAGGGAGTTGTAGAAGTTAGGAGGAACGGATACAAACACAATAGAAGTCATCAGACTCACAGGACGATGGACCACTTAAATGTCACGGACACAGCATCCAAACAATACAACACACTGACTTTTCCCTCTGGGTTTCACAAATTGATTCAGGAGTCCCATCTGACAGGAAGGTGTCCTTTGTGACCACTTGGAAAATTGACTTTTGACCTCATTTATAGAGGGTTGCCATGGTTCAAAGAGAAAGACAGAGGCATAGAACCATGTGCCAAGTGCATTATGATGATCCCAGATGAAGGCAGTACTTAGGAGGGACACAGAGAAGCTTTTGTTGGAGACTTGGAGGCCTCGTCCCACCCACCCAGAGGCATACGAAGAAGTCAGTGGGTTTGACATTCAGACACTGCGCTTAATGCAACACTGGAGAAAAAGAGCATTGGGGAAATATTTCAAAGATTTTAAACACATGGAGGAGCTTTGATGGGTGTCCAGTTGTATTATGTGGCAAAGTCAAATTGAATATGGTGTGGCGTGTGCTTTCTGTTTTTCAGGAGCGAAAAAGTGAAGTCAGAATCACCATGGATGTCAAAAAAAAAGAGATGGATCTCCTAAGCAACAGCATAGCTGCATTTGCACACATCAAAGGTAAGATAAAGTTCAACATAGAACAATGTGTATGATGTCGAGAGACACACTCATAACTCTATCTGATGTCTGTTTGGCTCCTTTCTTTAGCAAATCCAGAAAGTTTTGGCCTTTACTTTGTGCTTGGAGTGTGTTTCGGCCTGGTGCTGACACTCTGCCTCCTGGTCATCCGCATCTCCTGTAAACCACGGACCAATGTGGACCCTTCCACACCTGAGAAGAAACACCTCAAGGAAGTCAGTGAGGAGGACGAGGAGAGTGATGATGATGAAGATGAAGAGGTGGAAAATGTAGAGGTGCCGGTCTTGTTGCCCAGCACTGAAATCCCTGTTGGTAATCATAACAGCCAGTCGGATGGGACGCTGAGTGTGAACGTATTCACTTCAGCTGAGGAGCTGGAGCGTGCGCAGCGGCTGGAGGAGAGAGAACGCATCATACGGGAGATCTGGAGGAACGGCCAGCCCGATATTCTGGGGACAGGAACTGGGACTATTGGAAGAGTGCATTACTACTAAGATGCACGAGGCTACAAGGGAAACACTGTAAGCTCTGAGGAGCTACATAGACCTTTTGTTGGGCCTGGTGTCCTTGAAGCCTGAGAGCCTGTGTTTGATACAAAGTGACTTGTGGAACAGTAAATAAGCCATGATGACACATTTGATATTATTGGCTCTGACGGAGCTGAACTTTGAAATATTGCACTTTCTCTGTAGCATCTTATGTTATATTTTAACTGACTACACATAACTGAACCAAGAGATGTCTTAACGGCTCATTTTCCTTTGTGGGCATGGTGAAGTATTAGTGTGCAAGCTGAAGGACTTTTGGAGTAATCTTTCTATTAAAATATTTGGTGCTTAAAATCAGAAACAAATAGTGTTTGTGTGTATGTGTTCATTAAAAAATGAAAGCAATAATAAGGGCAAAGCACTGCTTGTTGAACTGATGACTGCAGGAAAAGCAATACTCAAACAAAAACACAGAGTTACTGTTAAATGAAAATTATTTGTTTGATTAAACATATAGTCTGGTCTGGGGCTCAGATATATATACAGTGTTAAGTAAAACCATTTAAATAGGTCTATTTTTGGTAAATGTTTGCACGACTTCAACAAAGGAAATGACTAAATTACTTATTTCAAGCTAAATTAATCTACTATTTTTATAAATAATGTCAGACAAACGAGAGGAAGCCTGGACAAGTCCCCCTCGTGACATTTGTAATTAATTTTATTTCTCATATAAGCTTTAGGTCAAACAAATAGAAACAAAGTTTCTGGGAACAATAAAACTGTGCGGTGATAGTTGTTTTTATAAGCTTGGTGGAGTCAGACTGTACATCTGTCAGACAGGATGTCTTAACAACAAAGCAAATTTATTTAGTTAGTTCATTATTGTTCAATAAAACGTGAAATGGATAAACAGCAGAGCCTTAAAAAGTCGACAACGGCTGTGGCGTGCAGGCTATCAAGCGCACCCTCGTGTGAAGGCGGCCCGCTCTATCTGTGCACACCTGTCGCCCTCTGCTGCTTCTACTGCGGGAATATTTCCAACAAACACCTGCTATTTTCAAGTCAGTCTAACATAAGATAGCCTATTTTAATGTGCTGATATAAAACTACGTCTCTGCTGCCCGTAACGTCGATCTAACAACAAGAAGACAAGCTGCAGGTCTGACATCTCTGCTGCTGACAACCTGGACCAACTACGCTTCACTCCTTCCAGGTACCAGCGGTTTATTTCAACAAGTCTAATGTCAAGCGTGGTTTTGGTCTTTTTAAAGGCACTGTTCAGAGTTTGGGAATGTTTTTTATTTTGCAGAAGATAACCCACTTTGGCTTCTGGTCTACTAAATTTAGTTAATGTTAACTGTTGAAGCGATTTGAAGCATGTGTGCTTTCTGCAATCAGCATTGAAACACTTCATAGGGCTGATAAGTGTGGGTGTGGTGTTTTCTAAATGTCAGCCAGCTTATCCTGTTGCCTTTGCAGTATGTCTAAAAGTCCGATTACTGTCTGATGTTATGCAACTGCTAATCTGACAGCTGTTGCCAGTAAACGCTTCCTAATGTTGAATGCTTTTGCTATTATAAAATGCTGGCTGCTGATTACTTCCCTGTATAACACCTGCTGCCAGTTTCCTTCTCTGTGCACCAGTCAATCACAGCATGGAGAACTCGTCCCTAGACAGCTTTGGCATCCAGGTTTACTGTAGTGGCTGATTGGTGAATCGAGCTTGCAGCTTATTTCTGCTTTAATTTTGCTGACCTGTGCCATTAATGCGATATAAGGATGCTCGTGAAATGCTTTCCTACAGTGGCTGAACTCATTTCCCCTAACTTACATAATGATGATGATGATGGTGATGTTATGGGTTGAACTGTGGCCTACTGTGTATTTGATTTTTAATTTCTACTTTTTAAAATTGGCTTAATTGGAAACTCAGCATGCATTTAGTTGGACATAAACTAGGTAAACGTTTTCAGTTTGCTGCTCCTAATGTTTCAGCTCTTGCCCGTAGATTTATGGTCATTTGTTTCTCTTTACTGCAGCAAGAGTCATTGAAGTTAGCTAGATTGTGTATTTTTTGATTGGAAGTGATTTTAAATGGCCAAACCCGAGCCAGCCATGGCTCAGCAGGTAGTACATTCCCTTTTGTTGCCTGTGGTGCCTAGCTTGTCAACAGCCCACATGTAATAGATTTTACAGAATGATTAGTCTTAGGCTCTGTAATGGGGTTTTTGGAGGAGAGTGTTATCACTTTCAAAACTCTGCTGCTCTTTGGTTTGGTGATGCAGGGGAATTATGAGGACAGAGCTGAGAAAGCCAACATCAACTCTCTTCTTGTAATAAATTTGTTCCACGTGAGGTGGCGGACTGTTACGTAGGTAAGCTGCCAGTAAAGACTTGGACAACACTGATGAATATCCCACACCGAGTGAATGTTTGTACTGGGCATTATCACAAGTCAGTCTTCATTTACTAGGAATGGAAGTATGAATTCTTGGCACATCAGTAAAGCCATACAAAGAGGGAAATTTACTAAATACTTATCAGCATTTGGCAAGTATCAACATTCTTTCTGTCAGCCTTCCTGGGGTCAGAAACATCTTGTGCACTTGTACCGAGATGCTAGTGTAGCATTGCATCGGGCCTTGTTTGGAGAAGAAGGCTTAAATACAAACTACTTTTCTTATTACTTTAATAAAATAACGTGTGTTTTTATGCCCATAGAGACATTTCTTTTTACTTACTGTGGGTCCACATACATGGCAGCGGCCATATTAAAGCCACCATTTTCACTATGGTGTCTCTAAATGGACAAACAACTCTGTGTGTGAAGTGAAAATCCACTTAGCTAAGATACCAGGTTTGTTTAATAGGTGCTAGGCCACCGTCTGGGATAAGTAAGTCCTTAAAAGGCACATGGATAAAACCGCACACATGTACACAATTTTGAAGTGGTTACCAGAACTGCCGTCATTGCTGTACCTGAGTCTGCTGGATCCACTCAGACATGTTTATATCTGGAAGAATTTTGGCCACTGTCGATTCACAACTGTGCTTGGCACTGGAAATAATTTCTATGCTCATCTTTACCACTAAATGTCAGTATTTCTTTCACATTTAACCTTTTTTTAAGGTTATGAACAAATGACAAATGAGTGTTTCAGAGGACTTGTTACTACATGCAGTTCTACTGATGTTAGAACCACAATTTTCAGTTATAATAAGCAATGCCATGGTTTTACTGCTTTAGCTATTATGATTTTGTTACGCTCATTTTTTTATTTAATTAGCTAAATGTGATATTAAGCGGAACTGCTGCATATGTAGTTTCAATTGAAATTGTTGCTTAGCAGCCATTATTTTATTATGTCTAATTTAAACTCCGATTTATTTCTTTTTTTATTTTATTTAACGCCTGAGTTCCAAAAATCTTCACTTTTCAACTCCCATTAATCAAAATAGTTTTAAATTCCACCAATGTTATGGTGCACTGAGCTGAGCTGTCATCACCTCGGACCTATAGTATTCCATTTCGGCAGAATGAGTCAGATGTTCGTATGCGGTTTGCTATGATTTACTGACGTGCCTGTAGTCCAAGCAACACTTGTTATTGCTGAGATTATTAAACGATTTAGAGGTCAGTCAAAAAGCATAATGTTCAACTGCGAATGCCGAGCTTTACAAAAAGAGGGCAGGGTTAAGGAGACATGGTCATAATGACAATCATTTAACATAGATTTTAGGAATATAACATTTTTGTGGATTTATCAGGAACTTTGGTGCCTGATGAGCACCAACTGTGGTCCAGATGTGTGCTCTGTGCTGTGTATCTCTACTGATCCTTTCAGTATCACTATCTCTATTGCCACCATTATCATTCAGAGCCAAAACCAAGTCTTCACACTTTGTTGTAAAGATAGTTTAGTCCAAGAATAGTAATGTTAAAGATACCTCTCCCCTCTGGCTCCAATGGTCCAAAAATATTTAATTAATCTCCCTTCAGCCCCGCTTTAATCAACATCAGAGGTGATGAGTCACCATTTTATAAGTGAGTCACTGTTTCTGAGTGACACAAGTTGCCTATTCCACTTAACAGAAAAAAATGACCGCAAACTGTAACATTCCTGCACATTTAGTCAGTTTTAAGTTGTCTTGTAAAGGTCAGGTCCAGACAGATTACATAGATTCCATGATTCAAACTAAATAAATAACAGTAAATAAATAAAGGAATCAGACTATTAAGAGGAGCCTTATACCCATAAGCCTCCCCTTGGCAAAGCAAATTTGTTCGGCACAATAAAGCAACCAGACTGTCATTCTGCTTGCTATGATGCTGGACAGGACAGGTAAAAAAAAAGTTGTCTTGTGAAGGCAAAATCCATTAATGTCAGCAGTTTGCCGAACTCTTAAACATTAAAAAGTTTCTCCCTTTTTTTCTGCTTCTCTATGTTTTGTTCTCTAAAGCAAAGTTACTTTTATCAGGTTATTTCCACCAGTCCTGCAGCACTTCTCTATGTAGGAGAATGGATAAGCAGCGCCCTATAGTGGAGCAATGCAACATTACAGTGATGAAAAATGGGGTGATTATTTTTAAGCTCATATCTTCCAACTCTAAATATACTTGTATCTTTAATCAGTTGAATCATTTTAGATGTAAAATATTTGTTCTTATGAGGGAGAGTTTAGCCATGGATGGACACACTAATGTCATCACCCATGTTAAAACGGTCAACAAAGCAAGTTAGCTTACACAGAAAAGCCAAAATGATAACATGCAAACAGATGCAGCATCCTTTGAATATTTAAACTAGAGTGATAGCAGGACCACAGGACAAACCGATTATTGTGAATAAATTAGTCACAAAAAGTGCCCGAAGAAGAAAACATGCAAGTTGATTATATTGATTTTGTTTTGTGATTTAGCTAGTGGGAGTTCATTATCCCTCCTTGTTACCATGTTCCAGAGTTCTGGCACAAATGAAGAATCCAAAATGCAAGCGGTCACACGCCCGGAGGAGGATGAAACAAAGGTGAAAAAGTCTGAAACCTGAATACCACTAAATAACATTCACAGCCAGAAGAATTAAGATAAAATCTTTCATAGATTTAATTATTAGAAAAGTCACAGGGCTTGATCTTTAATGGGCAGCACAACCAATTGGGCACAAGCAGCAGGGAAGAGGGCGGCTGGGATGAGTTCATTAAGTATGAGGTAGATAAACTTGGAAAAAAAAAAGCTTTTAAGGTTAATGTAACAGGAAGGATTCACTAAAGCTACCATCTTTATGTAGAATGCCTGTTTCTACTACTCAGCAACTACGCTAGAGGCTAAGGCCTGAGTAATGGCTGTATAATGACATGGCTGCTTTCTCTCCTAATTTTAATCCTGCTGAGAACCTGTGAGCTCTTATCAAATGTTTGACGTATTTGAGGGAAGGCATGACATCTCTTTTAACAGCATATAGGAGACCAGTTGCTGGTTAAGCTAAAGATGGCCATGAACAAGACAAACTGAAGTTTTTTTAAAGGTGATTTCTAATTTATG
Source organism: Rhadinocentrus ornatus (assembly GCA_037177495.1). Classification (NCBI taxonomy): domain Eukaryota; kingdom Metazoa; phylum Chordata; class Actinopteri; order Atheriniformes; family Melanotaeniidae; genus Rhadinocentrus; species Rhadinocentrus ornatus. The sequence goes on along the minus strand of JBAMHW010000006.1, from coordinate 10,429,453 downwards.
TAGAAATGATCTGATACCATTTTTTTTTTTCTGTCTGATACCAATTCCGATATCTGTGGTTTAGGTATCTGCTAATACGGATAACGGATCTGATACCTGTTTTCTTTTATTAAGAGGTCTTTTAAATTTATAATTTACATAAAGTATATTTATTATAGACTTTGTTTGATATTGTTACCAGCATAGGTTAAACTATAAAGCATGAATTAACACATGAAAACAATAATTGCCACAAAACTGTAATTATTGAGTAAATGAACTCAAATCAAAGAATTTCTATTGAAAAGAAATTGGACTTAAAGTGAACATTTTCCACGATGGGTGGGCTGGACTTTATTGCAGTGGCTTTCTGGGGAATTTCTCGTGTTTTTTTAAAAATTATTTTATTTATTTTTTAAACGCATTTGCTAGTGTTTGCTGTTGCTGCGGTGCGTAGCGCATTTCCTTTTATGGCAACAACCTCCTCGTGCTCTTTCACAACCCATGATGACAACCCAAATGCTTTATAAAGTTCCTGGTGTCAAATTCGTGCCGTCGTCGGAAACTTCAGCCCCGCATATTAGACATGTTGCTGTTATGTTAATGGGATTTTTTAAGAAGTAATGACGCCAAATTGCTGACATAATGCTAATTCTAAATGATAGCATCAGCGAGTATTTTCGATGCTACTATCAGTGTTGCCCCAACTTTAAATGCACATACTAGAAAATGAGAATAAAAGAATGAGTAGGGAGATTACTAATTTCTAATTTAGCCACTTAATAATTCCATATATATGTTCCTGATAAAGACAAAACTATCTATCTGCTTTGTTTACCAATCAGGTTTAAGCTTTTCAGGAAATAGAAAGTGCTTCAGAAGTAAGAACACAGTTCAACTCCCCTCCATGTAAGCCCAAGTTTTTGACAGTAGTCTTCCTTTATTAACATTAAGGTAACAATTTCTCTTTTTAGATGATTTCTTTGCTCTGTAAAAGACCTCACAATATTTCCCTTTATGTACAGCTACATATATGACAAGTTCCACTGAGGCATTAAAATGAGCCCTCAATAAACCCTACAGTAAAAAACAGTAAGTGTGACAGTGGAGACATAACAGTTTAAAACAAATTATCTTTCAAGCGTAGTCCAGCAGGGACCATTACTTGTGATGTCCAGCATTCAAATAGGCTATGCAACAGCGATGAACAGCATATTATTTTAGAAGTCCTTTTTGAGGATCAGATCTCTCCGGTCCATCAAAGAATGAGCTTGTTCTTATGTCTGTAAATACTTTTAAAAGTAACCCTCACTTGTATATATTCACTGGGGGTGTTGCCCCCCCCCCACACACACACACACACCCTCACCCCCGCCATTCTCTCTCACTTGGTGTCAGATAAATGATCAGTTGATATTTGCGGTCCCCAGCGCCTGCATACCACAGTGTTTGACTAGCAGCTCAATGTCTGTGCTGAGATTAATGCTTCGTCTTCAATGTGTCCACTTCCTCCTGTATGGAGAAAAAACTGTTTATTCATCAATAATAACACAGTAGTCATGATCTTTAGAGGTGCAACTTATTTTTCTTGAGGTAATATGCAGCAGTCTTTGATGTAAAACTAAAGTCATGTCCCACTGACCTGCAGAGCCAAGCGTTTGTTTCTTTCCTCCCTCAGTTCTTCTTTCACTTCCTGCATGTCATGTCTTTTATCAAAAGAGTCAAACACAAAAAAAAGAAAGGGGAAGATGTGGACACGGGTTAGCCTAATGAGCAGACTACTTTGTCGAAAGCCTGTCAAATCAGATAAGTAGTAGACTTTTTTTTTTTCACAGCCAATGTTTTGACTTGTGGATTTTAAAGAAAAGCACAAAGATTTCAAAGATTCTGTATTTGAAATGACAAACTGACCCCTCCATGTTTAATCATCACCAGTTCTACGTGTGTTTTTAGGTTTTATATCAATGCAAATCAAAGAGACTAAAGATACGACAGATTTTCTCTGGAGAGCATGCATGTTTACTGTTTAGGTTTGGATAAATCATTTCCTGAAAACTCAAACGTACACACAACACCAGACAGGAAAACCTCTGGTGTTTTCTGGGGAAGATGAAGAACCGGAGTGTTTTCCGATTTTACAATTAAAGAGATTCATTACTTCATTAAACGCTTCTTGAACTGACTCCATTTTTCTGCTGTTAAAGTAAATTACAAGCCAGAAGTACTCACTCATGTCGTGTTTGAAGTAGCTCCAGCGCCATCCTCAGCTCTTTGATCTCGGCCTGCAGGCTGTCCACAGTTGGTGCATCTTCTTTATGATTCACAATTTTGTTACCCACAACTACTTTAGGTGGTGTTGGTCGTGTTGGAGGCGGCGTCTTGTGCAGAGGTTCAAGCTTCGTGAGTGGCGACAGATTTTCTGTACTCTGCAATGATTTATGTGCATCCTTCAATTATGGGATGTCCTTCCAACAAATTATGGGATGCTTTCATCTAATTTCTATTTGTCACATTCGGATGTCTCTGCTAAATCACACATCTTACTCAAAATTGCTCTCAAGATTTCCTCTTGTTTGCATAGATTTCCAGTGCAGCAAGCTTACTCTGTTTGCACATAAAGCTAGTTTATGTAAAATCTGGTGCTAACCAGATTGCTAAGAACTGAAGGCAAATGCTAATATTAGGGAGAGGTTATGTACTTGAATGTAAGACTATACACAAATCAAAGCTAAAAGCACTCAGTATTTTTTGTCGTGTGGGTCCTAAATACTTGGTTACATGTCCCCTGATGCATAAAAGTCCAAGAGCACAAGTTTTATGAGCGCAGACATGTTTTATGCTTAAGAAAATGTATGAGTGGTCATGTTTGTGGACAAGAGGATTGTGCAAACAGCACTGTGCCCATGCATATGTGCAGTTTTTGGGAATGGCAGAGTTTTGGAGGAGACCATTACAACATCTGAATGTGAAAACGGGCTTAACATCAGTGGGATATTATTTCAAAATTTCTAGAAACACAGGTGATGTATTCCGTCCGTTTTACAAACCTTTTGCGCGATGGGCTGTTGGTCTGATTGTGTTTTTTTTGGTGATGGTTCTGGTTCTGTCTGGTCTGATTGACTCAGTGGCTGCAAAAGAGAAATAGTCAAGTTCATTTGGATAAAGTGCTATCTTTTTTTTAAATTATTATTTATTTATTTTTTTATAATAAAGTGCTATCTTAACGACAAAGTTGAAAATAATAAAATGGTACTTCAGTTAGTTCATTATTTTTCCAGAATGATTTCATAACTCAAGCTGGGCATGAACATGTTGCTGCTTGTGTATTGGATGTGTATTGGAGTGCCTCATAAATGGGGTCTCTATTCTCACTCATATTCATGAACATATTACATGGCTCTCATACAAGTGGAAAGTTTGTCATGTCCTTTTTGTCTTACACTAAAATTCAGCAGTGAAATAGGAGCAATTATTGTAAGATGTGTCCTATAAATAAACCCTGTCTATAAAAACCACCCATGAGGCAGACATTTCAAGTCAGTTTTCTTGAAATGATGAATAAAAAAATGCTTCTATTTCAAAGGATGAAACTTCTTCAAAATTACTTGCTAAGGAAAAAGGAGCTAGAGGTATGTGGCATTGCTGGCAAGTATGCACAAGATACGACAGGAAGTTGTGACACTGTTGCAGAGATCTTAAGCTGCATCTTCAGAAACAGTTACTAACACTACCCTTGTGGTTTACCAGGATGTGAAGTAAGTTATGTTTGTGAAACTCTAACCTATCGTGGAAAAAAATCGAGTTGGGCCCTAGTGAGGACCGTACTTGTGCTGCTGTGACGAGGCCAGATGGTGGTCTCCTCTGTGGGGGTTTGGCTCTGTTTGCTGTAGGATGACTCAGCTTTTCAGCCTGCACATCCAACCCATCAAATCGATCAGCTTCTTCTTTCTCCTCCGGCTGTTTTTGTGAATCAGGAGTTGCATCACCATTGGTTCTACTGAATATAAAACACAATATTTTATTTGTCAATCTAAAAGTAGGGAACATCACAGTGGAAGAAAGTTAGTTAAAACATATTTTGTAAAAGAAGCACAATGAGACTAGGTGAATATGTCAATTTACATTGCACAATCCATAGTTCATGTTTTTAGAGGGGCAAGAATGGTATTTGAATGTGGTTTTCCGGGTGTCTGAATGCTAACTGTTTGCAGGTGCAAAGCAAGGCAGCTGACGTCTTGAAGTCTCTTATTATATGAGTCGTTTTGTCCTGGTGTATAAAAAGTTTCACCACAGATAGAAATACTAAAGTAGTGTGACAGACAGTCAGCAGGAGAAATGCACCAATTTTAAAAGGAAAAATAAAATGCTGTTCAGATTTCTTAGTCAGGATATAAAACATTAAACAAAGCACTTGCAGACCAGTTTTGTCTTAAGTTCTTATGCTGAGTGAACTGTATAACTTTTCATTAAAAAGTACCATTAACTGCAACTGAGGGGGAAAAAGGCAAGAAAGAGTTTCAACTTCCCACTTCAGAGGTACAGTGAATGCATCATGACTTGAAGTTGTAATTGGTGTAGATAAAGATGAGGAGGGTGCATAATTTCACTTTGAGCTGATAATGTTACACAACAGAGCCTAAACAGCTTGTTGAAGGAGATGTTTACAGACTTAGACAGCCACAAGCAAAGTTACAGGGTTTTGTTTTCAGAGTTTTTTTTAAATGAATACTTGCTCACAAGCACAGAACATGTTTTTTTTTCTCATATGTTCCTCTTATTGTTTTTAGATAATCCACTTGCATTTAAAAAAAAAAACTTTGGGTGATACATTTATAAATATTGATATTAATATTTAATTGGAAACAGTTTTTATAACTCTAACAGCCATCCCTTTAAGCCAGGGTTGTTTTTGTTTTCTCTGTTTGGTGTGTGACTGATTGTATGTAGTTTGCTCAGGAAACAGGAAATGGGCTGGTCTCATCTGTTTTGGTCTGATCTGACTCATCCCAGAGTTTCCACTGAGCCACTAAATGCTAGAGATCCTGGCATTCTTCTTTAAGAACTCCATGACAACCAGCGGCGGCAACCAAAACTTTTAACATTTAAAAGGCTCCGTTTGTGGTGCCAGACCAAGGAGGAGAAAATGTTCCTGACCTTTTTTCAAAAGTTTTTGTTTTTGTTTTTTAAAGGTTACAAATTAACTATTTATTTTCCAGAGATTGTTAAATTATTATACAACTGCGATTAGTAATGGGTAAAAACATCAAGTATTCTTTGAGGACTCACCTGGGTAAAACTTTGTTAGGTTTGTCTTTAACTGGAGGTGGACCAGGTTTGTTGAAGGATGGTAGCTTGACTTTGGTTGGAGGATTGCTTCTCAAATCTTTAGGCTCTGGTTTATCATCTGTTAAACAAAAGCATGACATTACTCAATGATGAATTATCAGAATAAAATCAGCCTATAGTGTAATACTAAAAGCCATACACACCTTTTGTCTTTGACAAACCCCCTCTCTCCATTGCTGAAACCTCTGTTTTTACTGAAAGAAAGGTAGTCAGTGTCAGTTTACCTCAAAATACCAAAGGCTGCACTTACACTTTTACAGTGACCGTATTTGGATCATCATGGTATCATCTTCACCGTCCTGTAGGTGAATGAAGCTGGAAATATTTGACATTTTTTAAAAGTAAGCTGAGATTTTAGACAAGATCAATTAACCATCCTTTTCTAGCCAGTGTCACCTGCTTCAAACGATCCCCCTTACATGTGACTAGTTGCTGCAAAACAAGGACTTTCCCACGGAGTCAGTGATGAAGATGCATTGCAATCTTTTTATTTGTGTGAGAATTTTTTTTTATGTGAACTATTTAAAAAAATAAAAATAAATAAAATTAGATACCTGATATTTTTTATTAGTAATGAGGTAATAACACCCCCTATGCCTGACCTGCCGGAATTTTGCCAGTACAGCAAACTGTCTGCAGCTGAAAACTTTGGTGACCCCTGATCATCCCCACCAAGTAGCTCAATTTAACATAATGCATGTTTAATGGCTTCTTTGCCACAAACTAACAATGAGCAGCTGAACTCAGACTTCACTGTTTTTTGACCAAAAAGACCAGACTGGGTCATTTAAGAGGGGCGGGGGTTTAAGGAAACGGGAGCTAGAAGTGAGTTTGTTTTTTGACAGAAAGTGAAGAGGGGCTGAAACGGTACACAGTATCAGAAAATGTATGCTTTTTGTTTCATTAATCATGTAAACCTACGTTAGTAGCCTCTGCTATGATATTCTAAATACATGAATGAGGAAAAATAGCTCTTTTATTAAGGCTTGAAATCTTATGCAGGTGTGGTGTTTCCTGTGATACATCAGCATACTGAAGCAAAGTATTCATCCCCACAGGTTTTTGCCAGAAGCTATAACGCTGCTCTTGAAGAATTGTGGTTTTAATGTAGCTGAAAAGAATGCTAAAGCCATAAAACCGTAACCTTGTTTAAAGGAAGGAATGCTAAACATTTCACATCATATCACAGCTGTATCCAAGAGCCGCACAGCCACTCTTACAAACAGCACCACCAGAAATCTATCACACTGGTGCATTTGAAAAAGAATACAGCCTATGACTTTGCCTCAGAGTGTAAATGGTTTAATATTTTCAGTCTCTGGATACTGAAGATTGTGCCACAGTCGTCTACAGATTGTTATGAAAGTCATTTGCTTATATCAAACAGTTTGTGATGGGAAACCTGGTTACAAAACGGCTGCAGTGCTAAAACCTCAAGGAAAAAAAGGCTATATATGTTCCCTTGTGTTCAGAGCAGTAAAATCACAGATGCATAGTAGAGCAAGTGGAAACACATGAAGCCTACCTTGAGTGCTAAGAACATTGTGCAATATTCCCTCTCAAGCACAGCATCCACAGAGCAGTGGTGGCTAAAGTGCTGCTTCTGGCTGGTTGTGAAAATGTCTGTGACAGAGCTCTCCTCCATCCCTCTCCACCCCCCTGTTTCCTCCAAGTCTTCTGAACTGTGTCACATGACCAGTTTATCCATCCCCCATCGCACTGTAGTCTGAGACATCCTGCGAAGCTCTTAGAATTATATCTTTATATACTGTCAGGAATTATGAATATACACTGATATGAGTTAATTAAGGTGAAAATGCTGAGTAGCGGTTTGTGTAGCAGCATGTTTTTTTTTTTTTGTTTTTTTTTCTCTGCTTGGTTTTGTTGCTAAAGTTCTGAAGAGGGTACACGTTTTGTATGTCATGAAGGAGGGAGTTTGAGCCTTAAAGTCTATGATGCTAAAACAATTTGCATCTTGCATGCAAAAACGTGAGCCACATCCTGTTTTGTGGAACTTGCTCATTCATTTTGTACTTGTTGTTTCAAAGGATGTTGCTGGGTATTGATTATGTGCTGGCTGTACAATATCATGTAGACCATGTTGTATTTAAGTAAAACTATCATTGTGTTTTTTTTAACTGTTTTTTAAATTCCAGTGAGGAGAATTCTTTGAGCGACTACACTCCCAGTTCAGTGAGTTTATTCAGTGGGCAGCCTCAGGGCAAAGAGCCTCTGTCTGTACAGCTCCCTTTGCATGGTGATTATGAATACCTCATATCTACATCTGAACAGACTATGCAACAGATACAGTGGCTGATGAAGCACCATTATGTAGGACATGTTTGACCTACAAAAAAACAAAAACAGACTCTGTGCAGACTCTTTCAACCCCCCCTTAAGTTCTGAAAATCCTGAAACTTTACGCTTATTAACTTGTACAGCCAAAAGAAAAAAAAAAGAAAAAAACATAATTCGGTAACGGCAGCACTTAAAATGATCCATAGCAGTGTCTGGAAAGTATTCATAAATGTCTCCTAAATCTCTGTGTTTTACATTTAGGTAAAATCAGTGCAGTTTTTTTTTATTTTTTTTTTTTATCCTAATGTCTGGAAGTTTAAAGGTAAAGCCACGAATGGGTTTGAAATAGTTTCAATTGTTAATTCAAGGGCTGTTTTATTTGTTTTGATACAGCTTAAACTATGAATGCTGTTAGTATGCTCATCTGCTAAAACAGTCTGCAAAGTGGGAATTATGGCCACAATGCAAAAATACACTTACTGGGACTTACCTGGGAATTTCTTACTGATGGTGCGTACAGGCGGTTGGCTTGTGGTCCCAGACTAAATGGAGGAGAAACAGAAACTTCAGCAGGTTGACTTGGTAAACGTCCTTTCGCATCAAAAGCAGTTCTGATTTACACACTTTTTCCACTGTGGGAAATTTTCAGTGAGTAACAGAGGATATTTATAGACAATCCTTAGTCATAACACCGTATGGGCTACAGAAGCTGACGGAAAATAAAGAAAAAAAAGGTAATTTTATTTTAAGAACATCTCCAAATAATAAAAAAAAGGTTTAAAAGAATTAATGGATTTTACTATCAAACAAGCCCAAGGTTTCATGGCAGTCCAGAAGGATGTTAAATTCCTATTGGGTAGGTTTTTATAGAAGGTCCACTTGAACAAGTATCTGTTCGAGACTATTTTCGTTCACTCACTTGTCTGTCCTTTGGTGGGATCACCATGACAAAGTTGTCCGGAAAGAGGCCGCAGCGGCCGTTTAGCTCTCCCTCCCACCAGCCTTCATCTTCTGCTTCCTTCAGATGGAGATTAAAGTGTCACATTAGAGGCTCAAACATGGCTCTGTCCTTTGGGATGTGAAATTACTGAACAAGAGGTTGCAGTAAGGTCAAGCAAAACGTGTCCTTTTAGAAGCATAAGTTTGAGTAACTCCCACAATTATGCCATTAAGGAAGGTTTACATGTCACATTTATGCTCACTTTGTTTGGTGTAATAATATAGTAGAGTGCCAGTTTTCAGAAAAGTTGTTTGTTTGGCATTTTACTTTACAATAGTTTAACTTCCTGTTTATGTATTGTCAAAATTGGGTTACAAAATGTTTCCAAACCTGACACCAAAAACTGCTTAAGATTCAAATAAAATTTCTGAGATAAACCTTGTTTGTATAATTGCACCTGTCCAGCCATTTAAAGTGACTTATCATATAAAGCTGAATTTGCCTATTAATGCATCATGACACAACCAGGTTGTACAGGATTAGGAGGAAATCGCTGAAGCTAAATTACTAAAAGTATTTATTAACTCTAATCCCACATAAAGCTGTTAAATCTAGTTAAAGCTACTTGAGAATTGAGTTAGTTGCAGTTGAATTTGGAGATCAGATACACTCCAGTCAATGAAACATCTAGCTTTTTTTAATATTTTGCAGAAAAGGGAAGCCTAGTGATTTTTTTTCTGAGATTGAATGTCTCACAGGCAGCAACAACTCTCTGACGACCATCAGTGGCATTTTTTTAAACACACCTCAAGATTTTTTTTTTCTCAAAATGTTAACATTTTGAAGTTTTACATCAGATGTAATTAGCCATGTCAAACTGCCACATTTTTAATGTTTCCATGAAATTCCATTTATCCAGGCTAAAAGTCATCCTTAAATGGTTTAAGTGTTTCAGAGCAGGTATTTAAACTGACTCTCTTGCTCAGTCGGAAGCGAACTGTGAATTGCATGTTGTCTAAACAGCTCTTTACAGAAAGCAGTCTCATGCACCTATAAACACTAAAGGATACGGCCATTTCCCTCAGTTTCAGCCTCAAAGGCCAAATAAGAGCCAGTTCTTTTGTTCTTCTTGTTTTGTATGGTTAAAAGTTTGCAGCAGTTATGACTTCTCTAAACTGCACAGTATGCACCAAGTGGCAAAGGCCACTGTACATCAGTTTGAGAAAGTCTTTCACTCCATCCACAGGGACAGCCTTTGGCACATATTGCAAGCTTATAGAATACCATCAGAGATCTTCCATGCTATTCAAAGCTTTTACAATTTCAAATGCCAAGTTGGGAGCAGTAACATAAATTTTTGAAGTGAAAACTATTAGGATAAGGTATTGGACAAGGATGCCCTTTGTCCAAGACTGGGTCATTTAAGGGGAGTCACGCAAACAACAGCAGAAGATCAGCAATGAGGCATCAGACGGATCATCTTTTACACCCTAGAAGATGCACAGTTTGCAGCTAATTTACCACTGATGTCAGATTCACACCACCACATGCAGGAAAAAACAGACGTCAGCATCTTTGCAGACCAGGTGGGCCTAAAGATCAGCCTGAAGAAAACCGAAGTTATGACCCTCAACATCCCAAATCCTGCTCCAATACAAGTTAATGGTAAACACCTACCAATAACAGAGGAAATTACATATCTCTGCAGCACAGTCGGACATGATGGAGGAGCTGACAATGACATCAAGAATAGACTGAATAAGGCCTGAATTGCTTTCTAAATGTTAAAAGAAATTGTTTGGAGATAAAAACACTACAGCAGTGTTATATACTGTGTTATTACTATAAAGATCTGAACGTTATCAAGCTGTCAACCTCCAGAAGAATACTACGTATCCTCTGGCCAGAAACCATCTCCAATGAAAGGCTGCTTGAAAGATGCAAAGAGAAAAGCATGAAAACTGTTATCGTGCAGCGATGCTGGATTGGGCATGTCCACTGGAAAACCCCCAGGCCACATTACGCGAATAGCTCCTCTCTGGACAGCTGAAGACAAACGCAAATGGGAACGCCCCAAAACACCTGGCTTTAAAGAAAAAACTGCACAGTATAAGAACCTCCTTCCTGCATGCCAGTAAATCCTAAAGACTATCTTGTGCACACAGGTACATGATTTCCTTGAGAGTGAAGCAACTGGTCTTTCTGGTTGAGCAATGTGCTACATTGTACACATAGAACTGCTGTGTATACAAGCAAGGTACACCCGGAGGAGCTTCTTGCCTGCTGAAAGAACAATGCCAGAGGGAAACATGAGAAATGATGCTATTAAATGACAGTAATTCTCAAACCTTGTTCAGTATCACTACAACATCTCCTTTTTTCAGGTCCAACTCATCCTCTGCTTTGGCTTTGTAGTCAAACATGACCTGGCAACACTCAACAGCTGAGGAATGTAGAAGAGATGACATGATTAAGTGACCTTACAGACACTGAGTTTTACATTGCATATATGATTGGAATAAGAGGTTGCTGTAATGATGAATAATCCTTTCCGACTCACAGTACTGACTCATAAGTAGAAAGAGCTTATGACCGACAATGTGGAAATAAGTTATAAACCTTTAACCCTGACGATATTTCTCTCTGATGCAATTCTTTGTATGGTAAATAATACAGTTATTGTAAAAACTCTTTGTCTGACCACACCTAAGCCATACAGATGAAAGCACAGGAATTGCCACTTTTGTCACATTGTGTCAAGATATAAATAAACCAGCCAAACTGTTTTTTAAATGCTGCTCATAAATAGAAACATCTTTATATAAGGCATTTCCTTCTGTGTGCTTAACAAAACAAACAAAAGTATAATTTTTTTATGTATTTTGATTAGACTTGAGAAGCGTGAACTTACAGTTTTTTGCTTTGTTCCTCACACTTGCTCTCTGAGATACCTTTCATGGGATCAAAAACAGCATCAATTAAGTGGGAAACAGTCCATACACGTTTGAGAAAACTTGTTCCTGCAAGACATACCTCCTTATTGAACATGGTGTCAGATAGTTTGGGTCTAATCTTGCCCTCACTGTGCTTTGCATCTGTTTAGACATAAATACTTTCAATTAATCTGGAAAATATGTGAACAAAGAGATTTAACTTGTGACTTAACCACCAACCTTTAGGGGAAACAAAAATTTCTTTGACAAAATTTGATGGAAATGCCCCGACTTTGCCATTTTTCACCCCCATCCACCATCCATCTTCAATCTGCCGTGTGGAAGAAGAAAAAAAGTGAATACAGTAAAAAATTAAATTAAAACATTAAATGGCCACACTTCAATATATTTTATGCCTTGCAGAGATTTAAAATCAGCTTGAGTGAGATATGAATGAATTTTGGCTGAGCAAACATTTCCTCAACACCCTGATTTGGATATAAGCTTTGGCTTTGGTTTCAGGAAATGACACATTGATGTCTTTATTTCTGGGAAACTAAACAATAGTTGACAATATTTTAATATGTCTTCGTCCCAGCAGCTACCAGTTTGCTTTACAAGTTATTTACCAAGTGTAGTTTGCTGCTAGAGAAAGCAAAGTCACTCCTTATCTGAGTCCAATCATTTGAGCTGTGATAAGAAATGCAAGACCTCTGTACCTCTTTGACGATCTCTATGATCTCGCCAACAACCAGCTCCAGCTCGTCTTCATTTTGGGGACTGAAGTGATAGGCTACCTCGCATTTCCTTGTCTGTTTCACCTTCTTTGCTGAAAGAACAAAGGGTCACTAATGCAAAGAAAATAACTCAATCACCCTAAGTCATTGTTTTTTTTCTGTGCAGTGTGATTTAGGTTTTGTGAGGTAACGCTGTGGTAAACACATTTATGATTGGCTTTCTGACCGCACTGTCAATGTGCGTGCATGAACCACAGTAACCACAAGCTTAAATGCCTGTATAAAATACAACCAGTTGTAAAGGGCTTTGTTAAATATTATTGGGGTTGATTCATTTATAAGCCAAGATGAGTAAATAATATTGTAACATGGAGATATTTTAATTACAGTACATTTGGTTTGTGAATTAAATGCAACATAATTCTGTACCAGCTGACATTAATATAATTCAGCTATAAGCAGAAGCCAAATAACTAAGAGTGTCATAGAAAGTAAAATTATTTACAGTGGTGACAATTATCTGCATCAGAAATGTCTAATTTCTCTGTTTGTTCCCAAATATAATATTTAAAAAGGTCTTCCTGAGTTAAAATTTTGCATCATTCTGTTATGGATTAATAATCTTGACATCACTATGAGCTAAGTGTAAGCAGATTCTTCCAAATTTTTAGTTATATCAGAAATAATTTAAATAACTTTGCATTACTTTTTCTGATACTTCTTGGCTCCCTCTTGCTGTCACCAATCAAATACACTGGCACCTCCTGCAATGAAAAGCCAGAATTTAGAGAGATGTAACATAAATGGACAAACACAAACCAAAGGATACCATTAATGATAAAACAGTGTTGGCAAACCTTAACAAAGTTGGCAGGAAAGATGCCTCTTTTCCCCTTCAGCTCCCCCAGCAGCCATCCTTCCTCGCTAGCCTTGGTCACGTTTTTGACCACATCCCCTGTCCTCATTGTGAGCTCGTCACCCATGGTGCCCTCAAAGTCGAGCAGCACCAGCACCTCTGCAGCACATCCATAAATAGGGCAGAAAATTAGATTCTTTACACAGAGGCTGATGCCTCACTATTGATGCATCCTGACATTTCAGAACCAAGACAAACCTCTGAGCAGTGGAGGCTACAGTGAAGGATATGGACTTAGAGTGAATCTAGGTTACTACAGATTAACTTAACACTTTTACTAAATCTGCAAAAAATGCATCTTACAAGCCAGAATTTTCTAGCTAGAGCACAAGATATATGAAGACTGAACAGGACAACAAGCCTAACAAAAATAGTTTGACAAGATGTGTATTCAGTCTATGCAAAGGTGTGCAGTGGACTTCACATACCAAGGCTTTAGTTTCATTTGCATGTCAAATTTTAAATACTTATCAGCAGACCCAAAGCAGCTCCATTCTGTCTCAGCTGTTCTTTGTGTTGAATCTAACTCCTGTATCAAATCTTATTTAAAAAAAAAAAAAATGCAACTGAGAATTAACATATAGAGAAATCCCAAATGCATATTAACAATGACTCACCCATGGTATTTTAAAGTGTTCTTCCTTCGGTTTGACCGTGTAATTACTTCACAAAGCAGCGAACAAATTTCTTAAAAGGAGAACTGAAAGAGTGTGGCTCTGTCTGTCTGAGAGATATGGAAGCCCAGTCCCTTCTTCCTGCTTGTCAAACATTAACATTGAGGAACTTTTCCTCAGGCAAGTCATAGCAAGTCAACAGAAAAGAGTAGGATGGGTCATAGGGCAGGGAGTGAGAGAGAGGAGGAGGAGAGAGATTGAGAGAAACAGGTAAGACTGGTTTACAGTGAGGGAACAAAGCTCTGATGAAGTGGATCATGACAATATAACTAATCTACAACAACAAAAACATTAGAACACTAAAGTCACAATGCATATTTGCATGTTAACACCATCTCCAATCTTTTTACGTCATCTCTTAGTGTCATATTTCTACAGAATATAAATCCAATTAAAAGTACATTTGCAGACAGAATAGGTGTTTGCAATGTTATTTCCTCCTTTAGGTTAAATATTTGGGCATTTTTAAGGAGAAACCTTAAACTAGTAAATAAAGCTGCTTTTAAGTTGCTTCTTATTGAATGAAGACCTTCTCTTTACAGGGTTTCTTTTTGCTCCAAGTAATGTCTTATCAGGCTTGATTATCATATGGAGACTTTTTTTTTTAATTAAATGCTTCCTCTGTTTTCCTCAATACATCTGAATCATGAGAAGTGGAATTTAAAAGTTTAAGTGTCTTTATAATGACAGTGATTAAAAAGCCAAAGAAGGGGTTTGCCAGAGTTTAGACTTTGTTTACTTAAGATGTTTAGACTCTTATAGCACCACTATAAAGCAAAGGCTTTCTAACAGAGATCCCAAATTCATTCTACAGCAATAGCCAATGTATAATAATAACAAAATGGTTTCAGAAACAAAATGAACTTTTTATTTACTTTTCGAGGGGAGACGTTTCTGGTTATCCGGGCTAACTTATATGTAATAGTATCCCAACTTTAACAAAGTTTTTTTTTTTCTCTCTTCCTGCTTTTTTATGTTGACATGTTTACATGACTGTGGCTGTGAAGTCTTTCTTGCAAAGGCTGATTCATAGTGTTGACTCTACTCCGAGCCGATGATGTAGCCAGCACAATTAATAAATGTTATTGCATTTTTTCTTGTCCGCTGGTGTGTGGGTGTGTGTGTTGCTTTGCAAGCAGCTCATGACACTTTGTATTGAGGTTTCTACAGTGTTGACCTTTGTAGTGTATTTCAGAGTTTTTATTGACCATAAAACTCTTCGAACAGCATTTCAATTGCTGCCGGGCTGGTTCTTAAGTGACACTGGGCTGGCCCAATCAAAATTCACCATGCCTTTTTGTTTTGCTCCTTGTGCCAGTGCAATTTATTTGTCAAAAATAAAGATGGCAAAGGTATTTATTTCTCAACCACAGGCCCATGAAACATTGATATGCAGCCCAGTGACTCTTCTTGACTGACACAGGGCTGATCCAATGAGATTCTTGGTTGTGGGTTTAGTAGTAGACTATTTTGGGGGCCTTAAAAAATGTGTTTGAGGCATCTTCTGTGTACTCATGGACAATATACGGAATAACATTTATTACATTTTTTTAAATCTAATATCTTTATGTTATACTAATGCAGCTGTGTGTCTTTGTCAGAGAATCCAATTATTCTGGACCTCTTTTAATCATCATGTAAAGGAAAGAAAGATCTCAGTGAGCAGAGAGGCATTCTGAATGCAGACAAGTGATTTTTG
>JBAMHW010000006.1:10388818-10409093 GCA_037177495.1 Rhadinocentrus ornatus | reverse complement strand
CCTGTCACGATAACAAATTTTGCTGTGCGATAAATTTTCTCAGAAATTATTGCGATAAGCGATAATATTGCGCAAAGTGATAATGTTGTCGTTTTGAAACCATTTTCAACTAATATAATAATATAATAATGCAAGTACACCCTTTTAAAGATCAATAAACTTTCATTTCTAAAGAACATTTTACACTGAAACGGGAAGAAATTTTAAATAACTTAACAAAAACAATAAATAGAACAGACTCTCAGTCTTATTAACAATGAATGAAAACCAAACAACCAAAAACAATAAGTATGATAATAAAGTCTTTGTTCTGTAAACAAAATTGAACTTCAAAAAATATATATATAAAATAAAAAATAGGAAAACCAACAAAACTGCCAGTTGGTACCATTGTATTAAAAAAAGACTAGAAAAAAATATACTTCACATCGTTGCTGTTTGTGAAGCTAAAATATCTCCCCTTATCACTGCGTGTCCGACTGATCTTTGAGCAGTAAGTGAACCTAGTTGGCAGCCCTGTAAAACAAATGCGGCATACCAGCTCGCACAGGCGCTTCACCACGGTCTCGTACTGCAACATGCTGCTGTCAAGTATGACACTAGAGAGATCACTCCGCAAGAAACGAGAGCGTTCAGTTGAGATACTCCATAGTGAAACCTGCTGTCTTACAGTATATGGTAAAGTAAGATAAAAAACAAAACAATAGCAATGATAATCATTGCGGCTGGCAAACTTATTGTCCTCATTTTTTCTCACCGTGCAATTAATTGACTTATTGCTTATCGCGATTGATGTGATAGCTTTTCTACAAAGCTTGGAAAACAGCTTCTTTAGAAAGAAAGAAAATGTGATACCACACTGAAATACCATTTTAGAGTTTTTGAATTTAATTAAAATTCTGCCTCATGGTAGGGGAAGTTGAACCGTTGGGATAAGAAATGCCTCAAAAGCTAGAAAGAAGAAGACTGTATAAGTACACAATTTTGAAGAAGTTACCTGTAGTGCAGTCATTGCTGTACCTGAGGTCGGTTTCAGTAATTATTACACACTACCTTTAAACTTGAACATATCCATGGCTTTGATTTGCTGCTTTTTACTTTTACTCCTGAAAGATATACAAAGAATTATTGTGCTTTTGCATTTCTTTCTGCAGCCATAAGTTTAGTTAACATTCATATTGAGATAACTTTGAACATTTGTTTGATGAATATGCTAACGGGTCAGTCTTTTGTCATAGATGAAAGTATCAGTGTAGTTTGCTTTAAAGATGGTAAGGTGTGTGTTTTTTGTCATATTAGAAGACCACCAGTGTCACCTGTGTGAGCTTAACTTATATGGTCAACAATTACCCGATACTAAACATGTAGTACAGATTTATTTAGTTATGTCTATTGTGCATTTTCTCTCTTTTTTAATGGTGATCTTGGTATATCAGTAATTTACTTATTTTAAGTCTGAATAGAATGTTCTCCAAAATCCCATAATGGTCTGACTCAATAATACACTACTCAGGTCATCAAAGTCTCTCTTTAATTTACCGTCTTAAAGGAAAAAAAAAAAAAAAAAATAAAAGAAAACAATTGCAGCTTTAAAAATTCTCTAAGAAGATCCTCTTTGAACCATCAAACTGGAATCTCTATCTGTTGGCCTGTATTGTACAAAGACCAGCGCACATGGCACACAAGGTATGTAATTAAATTCTATTTTAAACAAAAAAGGTAGTATGCACTGGAAAAAAAAACATATTTTGACTCATTTTCTTTTGTTTGTTACAAACTACAGACTAAATGTTATCTGTTCTTTCATCATTATCCTACAATGCTGCACACAATTTACATACTGTAACTGATAAAATAGTATCAGCTGGATACAACTATGAACAACAGTCTTAGAAAATACATCAACATCTATGGAAATAAAGACACACCATCTATTGCAATCAAACCAGCTTTGAAAAGTACAAAAACTACAAAATAGATCTATGGAGTCGTTGGAGGAGGGGGGATCTCTGTCAGCATTATACTCTGAAGTGGTATCATGACATGAAAAAATTAAGCATAGTTATTGTAAAAAGAAAAACATCTCACTGCAGAATGTTTCATGCGGATGTTAATTATGTTGTCAGCCTAAGATAGATGCATTATCCTTCAGTTAGCTGTAAATGTAAATTGGTTAGGTGTGTGTAATGAGACTGTATACTGTTTTTCACCCTGCGGAGTTGGTCCCATTGACAGATAAGTTGTCTTTTTAAATGTTTTATTTTATTATTATTTTATTTTATCATGAACAGCTCAGTGTACTAAGACATAAGACATAAGCTGATCTGATCATCAAAAAGTAGTTCATTTTTTGGACTGCAAAATACATAAGTTTTTTTTTTCTCTCCAATCACCCCAAAAAGAAACATCTACATATTAGTGCGAAAGATTTCAAACCAAAAAAAGCAAATAAAAAATAATAATAATGGAAAAATGGTAAAACTTCAGCATTTTCATAAGAAATGCCCTAAAACAGTGCTTATTACCAGACACAACCTGAATCCAGATGTACAAGATGGTTTTTATGTCCGCTCGAAGTAGGTTTTCTGCTCTAAAACTGTATCAAAACATTAAAATTTTCATTTTGAAATCATTAGATGAAATCATTGATTTATAGTATATTCTATGAAAAAACAGAAGACTGATAAGATTTTTGTCAGGCTGCTTCACTGCTCAAGTTTTCCCTCTGTCAATTTCTGCCTCTTTGTGGTCCTGTTCTGCCTCCTCGCCTTGCTTGCCACGATGCTCCCTGTTGGCCTGGAACTTATCAAGGGCCCATTTGGGGCTATTCACACTGACACTGCCAGTGGCTTTGCGGATGATGAATCGTGCCCTTCCACGGGAAAGGCTACCCCGTCCCCGCCCTCGGTTGTCCATCCACTTGCACTCGGACTCCTCGTCTCTATCATCGTGCTAAACATTTTTAAAACATAAGAGTGGGGGGGAAGGAAAGGAGGGATGAATATGGTGATCTGATAAGGTGAGGCATGTAGTTTGACAAAGCAGAATTAGGAGACATGAACCAGAACTCTGCAATCCTACCAAGTAGTATTTTTTGCTCTTGGGAGTAAACTCTGGGTCCCAGTATTCACTTTTTGGGTCTACTGCCACATTCACAGGGTTACTGTGTGAACCGTTTCCCTGATAACTGCCTTGATTCCAGCCTCTTCCACGAATTTGTATTTGCTGTAATTAAAGAAGACAATAAACTGAATAGGAGCTAACACAGAGGAAAGAGCAATAATAAAATCTATGCTCCTGTTCAAACTCACAAATCCTCCACGTGGCCATCGTCCTTCAGCTAGTCCTGGTGATTCTCTTTGACTCAGGTGGACCTTGTTAAAGACTTCATCTTTTGACTGAGACTTGTCATGAGTCAAGTTTTTATTATTTTGAGATTTAGAGGATGAGGAAGATGAAGATGAACTGGATCGAGAGTGTTCTTTATCACTTTTCCTATGAAAAGAAAAGAAAATTCAGCCATGTTCAGATATTTATGTTGCAACCTGTGTCAACAGAACTAACCGACATAACTGGAGATGGTTACAAACTTGTAAGTCCAAGGAAGCAGATGCACGTACTTTAATCTCTTGCAATATCTGGAGATGTTTTCCTCTGATCTTCCCCTATTAGAATCTGGGGAATCCTTCATATCTCTCTCCTGATCCTGATTGTAATCTCTTTCATGGGTGCAACATTTTTTACGACGCTCGATGTCTAGACGAAGGTCCAGTGGGTCACCTTTGACTTTTTCCCCGCCGTCCTGAGCAGATCAAAACACAGAACACACCGTCGTGGACAGACTTTGGATAAGCACGTAGACACTAAAAGTCTGCTCTCATCCTGGTGTGAATTAAGAGCCAAACTAGTAGTTTTACCTATTTATAGTACATCCTGAACAATTCTGCAAAGCATTTTCTACCTTTTTTTTTTTTTTCTTAACTTCCAGAGAGCTTTTTGAATATGAAATGAAAATCAACTAGAAAAGACTTCCACTACATCTATCAATTATGTCAAATTTGTGCTTTAAAGTCATTCTTACTAGTATTCAGCTGCATGCCAGCATCCCATTTTTGAGATGATGCATGGATCCAACATCTTTCACCTCATCTTCACATCTTTCATGTTTTTAAATACTTCTAGCAGTTGATTCCAGAGCTTTTCTGACTTTTAAAACTTACAACAATAAGGGGGGAAAAGGTGGGCACTGGTGGTTTTTCTGTTTTTAAGCAGGTTTTAATGAATTTTAGGTTAATTATCACACCATACTGATACAAATAACTGGTAATAGCTGTATGGAGGATGGCAAATCAGTCTGAAACCTTTGAGATATTCTTCGGGAAATAATTGAAAAATATACCAAGGTGCTTTATAGGTATTTGGTAGAAACATGCAAAACCCACCATTATGTCTTTTTGGCAAAAGTAAGACGCAACAATCTGATTGTTCACACCGAGTTTGCAAGGTCTTATATACGAGTTTTTAGCATTTATGTGTTGACTTTGTTTCCATTTATGTCAATAAAGAAAGTATTGGGGATGACTCGGAAAGTTAAACATGTGAATGTAAGCACGTACATGAGGTGCTTGCTGTTATTACAATCCCTTAATTATTACACTGAGTTTTTTTGTTATTTTTATTTTTTATTGTGAATACTTACAAAAATCTTTTAGAGTCCTTTGGACAGCTTTGTCACAAGGGCTTCCATTTCTGACTGAATTTGATATACTGGCCTCAGTCAGGATTTTTCTCACAATAGAAACAATTCACCATGAGGTATTACAACAAACAACAAAGTCAAAATGCCTTTTTAAATTTTTTTTTTCTTTTCTTAGACTTGACCATCTCCCCTCATGGAAAGCCACAGGCTTTGAGTAAGAGCAGTCTACAGGCATCAGACTTGCTGGCTTGTTTGCTGCTGTTTGTCATACTGCTGAGTGTTCAGTCACCTTGTAAGTGCCATCCTCTGAGCTTTTCATCGCCTCAAAAAGTTGAGGGTGTTTCTTAAAAGCACTTGGTGAAACATCAATTCGCCTGTGAGAAAGAAGCATAGTTAAGGCAAGAAAATTAAGATGGCACACCAAACAAAAGAAAAACTGAGCTAAACTGAACCAGAAAGGCAACATGAAACAGAAAAGGGGAAAAGAAAAACCGCAGGGAAAATAAAACTGACCTCCACCAAGCATGAGAAATAATTAAACAAGATAATCTGTTGATTATCTAATAGGAAAGGTGAAAGAAATACCTGCAAGCTTTTTAAAAGAAGACGTGAAGCCACAGCACACTGAAGGTGAGAGGGTCACTCAATAGGCGACTCTACCTGTGTATCTCTGGGCTTTTTCTTGGCTTCGTCTTTTCCTTCTCTGCAGCTTGTCTTTGGTACAAGGTGAATCGCTCGTTTAGAGTCATGCCGGAAGACTGAAAGTGTTGGGCTGAGAGGGGAAATGGTAAGACATAAAATGCTATGGATGTGTTTATTAGACAGCTGTAGATAATGCTGCCTTTACTTCAATGTTTACAGCATTGTACAATGTACATACACGTGTGTCCATAAAGGTTCCTAATTGATTTCCCGGAAATTTCACTCCATAAGACGAAAAGCCCACTGTTTGTATTTCACATCCCTCTCAAAATATAACAAAATATGCTCCTCCTTTTAATCTGAAAAATGCAGTTGTGCTGTAGTTTGCCAAAGACTGGAAAGTTAACTTGAGCATAGTTTGTGTATCTTCAGTGATGCAAATTCAATATTGTGTGCAATTCTAAAAGATGGATTCCTTAATTTTTTTTTATTTATTTAATGGTCATTATTAAAAAAAAATATATAAAATCATGGGAAGACAGATTGTAGAAATGTATGACTTACCTTTGATGTGATGAACAATGGTGACAATATGTTGAGCAAACCGCTCAGATGGACTCCTCTGTGACTGAACAGCCTGAACGTGCTGAAAAATGGAGCGAAATTCCTGATCCTTTTTTGAGGACTGCACGAGGTCCTGAGACAACTGTCGCTCTTCAGCTAAAATATCTGAAGAACTGAAATGATTAGGGGGAAAAAAAACAAACGCTTTAATGGTCATTATTATGGCAAAGTAGGCTGATGTGTTGTTTCTTTATTACAAGCGTTTCCAAAAAAGATGGCACACTGGCTATAATATAAAAAAAGAGAACACAATGATTAGCAAATCTATCAAAGCCCATGTGTAAGTAAAGCAAAACTACATTTAGGTGGTTGAAATTTTATGCTTATAATGTTTTTAAGGAAAATCTAATTTGTAAAATGCCTAAGAAAACACCTTAATATCTAAAAAAGAAACGTGGTGATTTGTCAAAAGGTCAGTTACATTATCAGGTGTTAAAAGGACATCCCCGAGTTTGCAGCGGTAAAGACGAGTTGGGTAAATATTCAAACAATATTATTGAAATACAAGTTTGAATAAAATTTTGTGGTCTTCGTCTTCAACGTATCATCGAAATAATGTTTGTAATGGTTGTAAAACACTGAAAATCACTGTTAAATGAGTGCGATACTCAGTACCTCAATCAGTGCTGTATAAAACCAAACATAATTCTGTTGTGGAAATCATTGCATCATTCCGTAGTACATCTGAAAGCCAACAGCAGTGAGCACTGATCATTTTTGGTCCTTGCTTTATCCACAAGTGAAAGCTGAAACTATGTGCTGGAAAGAGAATAATCACACAGCAACACCCAGAAACGTCACTGCCTTCTCTGGGCCAGAACTCATTAAAGATGGGCTGAGGTGGACGGTCCTTATGGGATTATGGGATTCCTTATGGGAATCATGAAAGCTGATCTTCCGGGCTTATGTGAAGGAGAATCATCAGGCTTCTTATCAGCACACAGTTCCAAAGCTTGTATCTATGTTGGTATGGTGGTGCAGCAGTGCATATGGCATGGATAGGTTGCACACCTGTAAAGTTGTCACTGCACAGAGATCATCAAAATTAGAGTTGTACACAAATGGCTGAAAAATAAAACCAGATTTACTGAATAATCTGACGTCTGTGAGTGTAGGGTAAGATGCATCACATTTCTGTGCACTTTCTAAAACTACAAGGGGGTGTTTCCTCAAAGTGCCCAATTTCCAGCTGTTTTTGATTAAACAGCATCACCTTATAAACACATTTACAGACAGATTAAGGGTCCTGAATCAAACATGCAGGGTAAAGACGACAACCTTGTAAAAACTGTCAGAAGTAGAACCACAACAAAATAAGCTTGTATAAAAGGTAAAAAATTTACATGTTTTTTTGTATTAAACATGTATTGATCATGATTTGGAAATTATTGCCCTTTTTTTCTTACAATTTACACAGCATTGCAACTTTTTTGGAAACAGGGTTGTAGTTACAACACTGTAAGCAAAGAATATTAAATCCGTAAAATGATGCTCACCTCATCAGGCTATCTCCAAGGAAACCCATTCTTACATTAAACTTTGCTTCCTGTTTCCTTGAGGAAACGAGAGGCGAGTCCTCCCCTCTGATCAGAAACATCTCTCTGTCAGAGTTCCGCCTTAGTGGTTGAGCAGAAGATGGGACAGATGGAGATTTTGCCATCTTCCTCATTTTGTAACTCATGTCTGGAGACAGTTCTTCAGGTTTGTCTAACTCCCTGTTAGCAAAGGCAGCAGCAATGGCTGCTGCTTTGTCCTGCTTTCCACTTGGATATGTCTCCCCTGCCATGGTGTCAAGTTCACCATTCGTAAACTGTGAGAAGGCTGCATTCTGCCACTTGCCAAAGCACTCTTGAAAGAGTCTTTGGGCTGAATGAGTGACTTTGCTCTTTGGCTTGGATGTCTCGTCACAGTTATACCAGTCTCTCTGAAGTGATTTTGAAGGAGACTCATGGATCATCTCATCCTCTTCCTTCCCCTCAGCAGACAGAAACGGGGAGGCTTTTAAAAAGCTTTTCAGAGACACCTCACCATCAATGTCCTCTATGTGCTTTCTTGACACTGAGTCAGGGATAACTGCTGATGCTTTGCCATTTACTTTTCCCTTTTCCATATTCACATCAATAGCCTCAGTGCTTTTGCCATTTTCCCAAGAAGATTTAGCTTTTTTGTTTTGCTCCTCCAAAAACCTAAACAATAAAAAGAGAGAGTTGAATCTAAAAAGGCATGCTGCTTGAGATGACTGCACACAATAAAATAACAATTAAAATTTAAAATGTAAAAACAATAAAATTATAATCACTATAAAAACAGTTTGATTTAACAGAATAAATAAGCAGCAACTCGTAAATTAAGTGTAAAATTGGCCTTACTTCCTGAAGGCAATGGAGATTGGAGTTTGATCTCCACCTAGGTATTCTTCAGTGGAGAAGAAGTCAAAGCTGGGAAGCATTGGATTTAGACCTTCATGTGAAGTTTTTTTTGTTGAGGCCATCTGCCATGTGGGGGCACCATTGCTTGTGTCATTTCTGATTATAGTTGGACTACGGTGACTAGTAGTTTGGCTGCTCTGACTCACAGTAACAGTAGAGCTGGCCACGGGACTGTTTTTCTCTGGGCTGCTGCAGTTTATCAGACTGTGCCAGTTCCCCTCAGTTTTCCCACTGCCTGCACCTTCTGCCAATGACCCAACATGCTCTACTTGGTCCTCATCTGCCCCTCCTCCCTTTTGGACTTTGTTTAAGGCTTGTTGTTCCTCTTTAACATCCTTGGAGTTTGGGTTAGCTAGCACCGAGGCTGGCCTGTGTTTGGGGGAGGAGCAATGTGATGAGGAGGAAGAGTGCTGTGATTGTCTGGATAGAGGAGAACAGGATCTGTCAGAGTGATGAGAGTGACCCTTCGGGGGGCTTCCTGAGCGTTTCTGCAGGTTGTGCGATCGTCCTCTTGAGTGATTTAACTGCTGCTGTTGCTGTTGATGCTGCTGCTTCTGAGGATGTTGCTTGTAATTCTTCCAGTTGGGGCGATAGTTGTTGTTATTGTTGTTGTGATTGTAGCCGCCACCCCCACGCTGATAGCGTCCACGTGTAAAGTGGCCCCGTCCTCGGCCCCTAAAGTTGTAGGGCCTCCGGAAGCCGCGGTGATAACCCCGGAACTCCCTGTTGTTCTGGTATCCCCTCTGGTATTTCTTCTCCCGGTTATAAAATGGAGAGTGAGATCTTGATCGAGACCTAGAGCTAAAGAGAAAAACGGGGAAAAGGCCGCATACCATAAAATTCCACAAAGAGCTAAGTTTTACACATGTGATGAATTTAATTCTTTGATGCTTATAGTAATGGCTGTTGTGCTGTGGGAAGTTTTTCTCGCATGATTTAGGCCAACATGTCACTGAGTATTAACACATTTTTAGTGATAATGATCATGTTTATTATAAGGCATTATCATTCATGACTTTTTTTAGCATCATAATGCCGAGTATTTGACATGCTTTATTACCTTAATAAATGTTAAACGATTGTGCTGCCACAACGTTACCAGTGAGGCCACTGACAGCTGGCCTCAGACCACTATACTATTGTGGTCATAGTCTAGTATAAAATATGGGAAAGTATTGTTGTTTTAATTTGGCCTAAATGATAAATAACTGCCAAATTGCATCTTGATGTTCTAATCAGTTTAGATTCACATTATCTGTAAAGAACTCATCCCATTTCCACACCTATGAAAGTCTTAAGACCAGCATGTAAAACCAGGTTTATACTGTGATTTTCTTCCATCCCAGATGAAAGAGCACCATTGTAATATCTTTGATTCTGGGTTTAAAAACCAATAACAAAAGCATACAGTAGTCAGTTGACAGTACTAGGGAAGACGGTCCTACATTTGGTGTACAAGTGACAAATGTTGTAATGGTATGATGACCCAAGACAGCTTGGGACCTACATCTACTGGACCAGCTGCCTAACTGGGAAAAATATAATATAAAAACCAAAATCAAGCTAAGATTTTTATTTGGTTTAGTTGTGGTAGCAGAGGTTTCATCTGTATGAGTTCTCCAGCTCAAACCATGACCACAGCAAGGATGCATCATAGAGAGAATCTGCAGATTTGTAGGTGACCAGCAAACCTATTAACACACAATATCATGTCATTTTTCAGTCTGCCCACTCATACTTCCTACACTCGGTTAATGTGATGCTTTGAATCTGTGTTGCTCTTGAGTCAGAGTTCCATGATTTAGCAGGTGCTGTCTGCAAACAGTTTTCTACAATCAGCAAAAAGGGCTAAAAGAACAAAGTTGACATCAGTCGAGTCAGCAGACAGGGTAACAGTAAAGAAAACTGGTGGCCAGTGTGTGAGTGGAAGTTTTTTTTTTTTTTCTGCTGGCTCAATTGATGGGAATTTCCTTTTGGAAGAATTCCAGCCCCTTTAGTAGCGTTTCGGAGATTTGTGAAACCATTGCCAAGGTGCAAAGAGGCTGTTCTGGCAGCATAAATTGGCCTAACACTGTTGGTTTTCCTTTAAATTAGTCACCTTTCTGCAGGTCAAGTATAAATAGTTTTCTGGTTTCTGGCTCCAACAGTGGAAACTTCAGTGTTATGTGATAGAACCTTTGTAAAACTGCTCCATGTTAACTTAGAGATTAGATATTAAACATGAAGCGTGCTAAATAACATAGTAGCTGAGCAAGCATTTAGGGGAGGCATGACAAATTACAACCAGAAACTCACTTGAAGTTGCTCCTCTTCACATATGGAAAAGACATAAATAAATAATGAGTTATATTCAGTGGCTCTATATCATCTCAAAGTGGCAAAACATATGTTTGTGTATAGCGTGTAGCGGAAGGCCACAAAGGAGTACTGCAAGGAAAAAAGTAGAGCTTCCACAGGGCGGTGATAACTTGGGGTGCAGAGTCACATTCATCCACACGGTGGCTCTGCTGCACTTCTGACAATGCAGTCCTCCAGCCTGAAGCTACAACATAGTCCTGAGATTAAATCACTAGACAGAGTATGTTCACTGTTCCACAAAATCGGTTATTTAACAAGTAAAAATGCTCTTTTCGCTGCTTTTTGCAACTTTTTGCTGGTGGATTGTTTCATGCATTAAGCAGACATCAAAGTAGTTGGTTCGTTTATATGCTTATTACACAAAAAGATCATCTGCAGCAATTATGAAACTAGAATAAAAATCAACCCCTTACTGTTTCCTATTCAAATCTTTACTAAAAGTATAACCTTTGCAAAAAGTTGAATTGCATAAAGAACTGCATGCCAAGATTCTAAAGAAAATTCTAAATTGAAGAAACAAAGTTGTGCCAAAGCACATAGAGGCTCGTTATAAAACCACATTAATAGGCTGAAAAAGCATTTCACTCACCTAGTGTGTTTTTTCATTGGAATACAGAGCGACGGAGAGACAGCAGCGCAAGAGAAGCACTGCACACTCGCAGCAAAAGCTACTGATACTGTGGACAGCTCTGGTGGAGCAGTGAGTCACATGGACCATACAAAGAAGAGAAAAAAGAAAAACCCCTTCTTGAATCCTTTGACTGTGTGTTTTCCACTTACAAGGGCTCTGCAACTATTTTAACAGGATGCTTTGAAAGATAGTTTAGACAATTTATTGGTCTTCCTCACTAAAACTTTGCACATATTATCTTTATCTTGTTTAAGCTTTCAGTGAAAAACATTGCAGCTTGACTGTATGTAAAAAGTTGAAAAGCAAAGCACTAACTTAGGTGTCTTGTCTTGCTGAATGTTGTATACATCTGTAGACTGTGGCTTGTTTATCAGTGTGTGAATGTGTGTGTGAATTGGTGAATGTGATGTATCATGTAAAGCGCTTTGGGTATCATTCCAGGTAAAGTAAAGCGCTATATAAATACGGACCGTTTACCATTTGTTTAATTAGTGGCTGAGGTGAAAGACTTGTTTACCGTTCACTCTATCTTTGCAATTTTGACAACATATAAATATGTCTTCATGATAATTTTAATAAAGCACAACACTGCCAGGAAATAAGCTAGCCTGTCATTTTACTACTATACCAGTCATTCTGCCAGAAACGGCAAAGGCATCAAGAAACCTCACGGTTTCTTCCAAACAGACACGCATCACCGTTTACACAGGAAACAAAGAATAAATGTTACCTTAGTGATTAAAGGCTTGATAAATATTTAGATCTGCCCCCAAGTAATGAAATGACTTCTAACTTAATATAGCTTGACTTGACTAAACTCTCCTATCGGCATCGGAACTCTCTCCCTCAAACATTAATTTCCTCTTTAACTGGAGCCAACTCCAGAGTTTGAGTTAGACTCACATCCATTATAATGCTACCAGCTTTGTCTAGTCACATTGGAGCCAAACTCATAAAAAGGATTAGGCGAGGTCTTCAAAAGGCCAGTCAGATGATGCATAGGCAACAAATAAATCTATAATTAGTCATTAATTTGCATCCCAAAACAATTCCCTCATAAAAAAGTACAAATGTTTTTTCAGAGTTCAGGTTGTTAATTTACTTGAAATTTATTTTAGTCATGATAATAGAATCATTAAATTTTATTAAGGGTTGTGTGAATATAAACATTTTTATTCATTTGTAAATCCTCTTAAGAATTAGTTTTCAACATAGTTTTAACCATTCAGACGCAGTACCATGTGGGCATCTCCAACAATCAAGAAAGATTCTTTTGATTTTATTCAACCTCAAAACAGCAAGCAGGTCTCACAGCAAAGAGAATTTTTTCATACCTGTAACGATGCTTCCTGGACCGAGACCTGGAACGACTTCTTGAGCGAGACGTCGAACGGGATCTTGATCGGGACCTCGATCGGCTCCGAGATTTAGAAGCAGATTTTGTGGATCTCGACATCACTGCACTCGGCCCACCTCAGGCTGTCACACAAAAGTGTGATACAGTTGAGTTAGGACTGTTGGGGGGGTATGCAAGAATAGGAAGTACATATGTTAAAAAAAATAGAGAAGCTTATCAGGTCAGCTAGTCTAAGCATTGGCTGCAGGAAGCAGATGTTAATCTGTGTGAGCAACATAAAAGAAAAACTGCATTTCAGGAAAAAAAAAAGAAAGTCCCTGAAATAAAGCATCCGACAGAGAGAGCATCTGAAATGGACCTCAGAGGTCTAAAGTCGAGTGAGGAAACACAACAGCTGTGAAAAGGAGGAAGGTTGTGTAGTGCAGGGCATCCAAACAGAAGCAGTTTTATTTAGTCACTGATCATTTGCATAGAGGGCTGTCTTCTGTCAGTCATCTGACTTCTTGTCTTTTGAGTCCCTGAAACAAATGAGAAAATGCAGCAGCTTCCTGTATCATATACTGTAGTAAAATGAAGGCCAAAGAACTTAAACAAGCCATCGGTTTAACACCATCACACAAAGTCTTTCACCAAATTTTTGATGATTATCCCAAATACAAACGAAACAAGTCTTCTCTCGTGTTCTCCAGCCTTGGTTCTTGTTCCCTGTATATTTTTCATTTAAAGCATCAGTTACAATTTTGATAAAAAGTGAGTTTTTTTTTTAGTTTTTTTTTTTAAAGAAACTTATAAAAGTTGCAGTGAGTGAATTAGCTGCTAAATGTCTTCACAGAACAGGCAACAAACGTGGGAGTGTTTGCAGAAATCTGAAGGCTAGACTAATTTGGTCTTGTTTTTTATTTGGATCTGTGATTAAAAATTAAACCTAAACCTGATTAAGACACAGGTAAATGTTTAAACTTACCCATCACTCTGCTAAACTGATAGGAAGCCTTTCAGTTTCCTCTGCAACAATGTTGGTCTGTGTGGTTAATAATCTGCTTTGAATCCGCTACCTGAAAGAAGTTCTCAGTGAAGAGCATGCTCTGTGTACACAGACCTCAGCATTTTTTTAACTTCAAAGGATGTTTCTTCTCAACGCCCCCAAGGCTTTAGTTGTAAACCCCTGAAACTGTATTAATACAGTACTGTGGCAAGAGTATCTGGTTCTTGCCACAATCAACAAGACATTATCTGTGATATATGATTCTCAAAGTATGTGAAAGCTGGGGATCAAATAATTGATCTCTCCTTATGAGAGACATCTTCAGGGGCTTTGGAAGGAGGAAATTGCCCAGTGCACATGACATAAATTTTAAACACGGCACACATAATCACATGCCCGTAGCTTTTTTGCATCCTTATGATTTTAAAGAGAATTGGAGCTGATCCATTTTCCTCTCCCTCCTCCTCTGTGAACTTCCCACTCCCCTCACCCCTAGCAGCTTGTTGGTTTTGGCTTTTAGAAAATAATTTCCTGAAGGTCCAGCCTCAACAGATCATCACTTTAGCTTACTCTGCACATTTTAAGACTGGCACTCAGATGGGGCTATTTCCAGCACAAGGTTAACTGTACATTGAAACAATTTCTAAAATAGTGGCTTTATGAATAAGAGGTTAACTTCAGAAGACCTTTTAATTGCAGTGGATTGCTTTTAATTATTTGCACCAGATCAAATGTTTGAAATAAACATGTGTCTCAGACATTTTTAAATGGCTGAAAATGGTTACCTTTAAACTTCAGAGTGGGTGTTTGCAGAAACTGAACACAAGGCCACAATTTGAGCAAGGCCATGCTAAAAGCAAGCTTTACGGCTGCTTTATCAGGACATCAGAACCTCACAACAATGTGTGGGGATAGGATTAGTAAAAGGTGTGTGAGGAAAGCTCTGCCTTTGCCTGTAGCTGGTAGAGCTGAATGCCGCTGGATTCTAATGCCTCCCTCTAAATGCTTGATTGATAACCAGCTCCAGCTGTCTTTGCTCCTCACTGTGTGGTCGGCAGCCTGATCAGTCACTTCAGCCTCTTAGAACGGGTGCAGGAAGCTTGATTTCTAATTACTCTATATTACATTTCCTCACATCGATACGCAAACACACATCTATGCTCGTGGGAACTTTTTCATTGATAACATTTTTTTGCCACTATCTTAATCCTAATCTAGTCATTATGCTGTGTCCATCTGCGAGTGTGTCTTGATGATGCTCTTAATCAAACTTATTTCTCTGATTTTAGTTGACAGTTTTATAAGTAGGTGTCTAGATTTTTAATTAGTTGTATATGTGGTACCATTTAAAAAAAATAAATAAATCAAGAAAGAAATACAACTGATTGTGATTTTGTTGCACTTGTTGTAATCTCTTTCACTTTTAAAACAAGACAGGAACAGCACAGTATTGACAGGAAAAGCATGTAAAACTAGAAAAACAGGTCCACCATGTACAGTAGCAGATAAAAAAAAAACAGGAAAGGACCGAACATGGAGAAGAGTCTCATCAGAAATCAGAAACAGAGTAACAATCAGACTGAGAATGTCCACGGGGAGGAACTCTGACACACTCGCATACATAATTAAGAAGAAAAGGACAGCTGTGTAATCCTCATCAGCTGTTTATTTTATGCAACAGAAAAGCAGCTCTGATCGACAATGGTCTTGCAACTTGATACACAGCTGAAAGAAGAAACACTCCACTCAATCAACTGCTCTATCATTAAGACTGGGATGCCACAGTGGCAGCTGGAATCACACTTGCTATCTATATGTGCCCCCCGAGACACCCCCTTGCTATTTCAGAAAAAGCCACAGCAACTGTCACTGACATAATGTTTGGTTACTGAAACATATCAAGGTTTCTTAGTATTCCCTCAAGAAACTTCACATGCATGCTAAAGACACCTAATAGATAGTGGCAGTGCTGCATGAAATCGGATGCAGCTGTGAGCATCCTTCATGGGTTAATAGGAAACAACAGCTCAAAGTGTCTCATTTCTCACAACAGCTAGCTTGTTTGTCATCAAACATCCACAGTAGCAACTAGACAGACAAATTGTCTTTCATGCAGTATTATTTAATGTGAATTATCTACAATAACAGAGAGAGCACCTTTCAAGCTGGAGCTAACATTTTGCTCACTGCTAACTCAGCCTTGCCCCCCTCAGCCAAGCATTTTGTTTCTGGAAGGATCTGATACTGTTAACCAACCATTTTTACTCTTATAACAACAATAGGAGTTTGTAGACTTAACAGTATAGTCCTCTATGATGTGTGCAAGGTTGCTCCTGCCTGGAAAATGGAAAACTATAACAAAGGCATCCTCACACTGACATACTTCTCAGCTGTCTATCATCACCACATTTGTGAAACATTTCTGAATAGGGGGGGGCTCATCATCTAAAGGTCCTCTATTTTGGTCTGTTGGAAACAGCCTTACAAAATGATGATGACATTGTTTTAGTATGCATTAATATACACTTGGTTTTCTTTCTTGAGGCTTGGCATCTGTTTGTTAAGCTGGGGACATGATTTGTGTTTATGGTACTTCTTAAGAACATCATAACTGGAATACTTTCATTTCTACCCTGCAGGCACATTTGATTAAACTGAATATGGGTTATGACACGTAATAAAAAAAGAAGTCTGTCAACATTTCCGCTGTTAGCAAAAGTTTCACTTTTAAGTTGAATTATTCCAGAAGCTCCCAATGTGAATGACCCAGTTAAATGAGGAAAGAAACACAATAAGCTGTAATGCTACCTCAGTGTGCCAGTGCCAGTATTCTTAGACACAGGCACACCCTTCTGTTGTGTGTTTGCTAAAGAGGATTCACCTTAGCCTGGATCCTGCAGTCCAGCAGGATGCACAGTGTTTTTTTGTTTTTTTTTTTATCAAGTGGTTTTCAAAAATAGATCCCTTTTAGAGAAAAAGGGTGAGACCACTCTTATGTGTGAACTGGCAGGCTTGATTTAGGATGGTTGGTGTTTACTGTAGTTTGAGGGACATCTTTGTGTAACCTGTAATCACAGCATTCTTTCATTGGGCTAACCACCCAAAAACACCAGTCATAACGACTAAAATGACACGGTAATTTATTTATTTATTTATTTATTTATTCTGAATCCCAGGTGGTCTGATGATATGCTTAGAAATTCCGCACAAAGATGTTAGGGATCTAGCAACATGTTGACAAATGAATGACAGGAATTAGAGACATATTACTTGTAGCAAGTGTTTAAATGAGGTCAAGTTCGGGACGGGTTGGACAGCGCACCACTCTGTCCATCGTGATGCGTCTGCCGGTAGGGAAAATTGTCTACTAATTCCTGTATCACTTCGCGTTAGAATCACGCCTCTGTGATGAAACTGACTTAATGTTTATTTTTTTAACAATTTGTAGCTACTTGTGTCCAGAAATATAATTCCGCAGCAGAACTTGGCAGCAAAAATGAATTAATTTATTTCTGGCATTGATAACTGATCAACTTCCCTTTCACTGACTGTAATAAAGGGGGGGGGAGAGATAATACTTTGGTCAAAACTGAAAGAAGTGAGGGGGAAAAGAGGCAACTTACCGGTCGGCGTTGTTGTTCAGTGTCTTCGAGTCACATTCAGGCAACACGGTAGCCTATATGGTGGAATACGATGAAACAGAGATAAAAGTTCCTCCCTGCCTGGTTGTCGTTGTGTCCAGCTTATGTGTAAGTTCGTGTGTCGGCTGAGGTCTGCGGTGTACAGACAAGCAGAGGGGGTGTGACAGCTTTTTGTGCGCTAAGGCTCAGGTTTCCTTCCGCCTTCTTCACCACAGTCCGTCCAAACAGCAGCGCAGTAAACAGGAGCGCAGTTCAGGAGCCGCACATTAGAAAACGAGCTCAAGGATCCGTTTTTTATTTATTTACTTTAAGATAGGAAATAGCAGAACAGTTTTCATCGGCTTGTGTCGACAGAGTGGAAAATACAGTAATAAATAAATAAATAAATAAATAAATAAATGGCAGCTTAAAATGCAATAATTCATAAACAGCAATTATTCCAATTAAACACAAAAAGTCAAGTACAGGCAAGTACAATTTTAGAATACTTGAAGAGTAGCCTATGCTACCTATCAACATTTTTGCAATAAATCTAATTTCTATTCAAATCAATTATTATAACAACTTTGTTTGCTTGTTTTATCCTAAAAGTAATTTATCAAAATACATATTGGCTTTAAAAATTAAATACGTAGCTTAACATTTAAACAGTTGTTTCTTGTTGAGAAAATCAATGACTAGTAAAGGTGATATCAAAAGCAATAAAAAATAAAAAGATAAATAATATATAACATTTTAATTTTTGTTGCAAAAAGAATATCAAGCATCTGCATTAGTGGGAATCTAACAAAGATTATTTAACAGAATATGAAACTTGTGTAAGTGAGAGCGTCTCACAGACCCTTACAAAGTCCAATGAGGTTCTGAAGAGAAAATGATGTGCAGACTTTTACCCACAGAGGGAGGAAGATTGAAGTGGTCTGTCTTCTGGGCCTTTCTTTACTTAGCAGGCGTTGTTTTTTTTTACGTTTCCGTGCAAGTGTGTGAGAATAACTGTCTCATTAAGCAGAAACATTGCAGAAGTCCAATTCTTTCTTCTTGTCTTAAAAATTATTTGCATGTAGACATCCAAGCTCATTGTTCTAAGTAAAATTTCTACCACATAAGCAATCTTATGGTCACACAAGCACAAAAAGATTAACATGGCATAGTAAAGAAACAACAAAGGGTTCATTTTAAAACATCATGCACACATTTACAATTAGTAATTTCACAAATTATTTAATAAGGAACAACATTCATCATTTAGAGTCTTGAAGGTAGGGAGGGACACTCTTGTCTTGATAGCATTTACAATTTGTTTCACTGTCATTGAACGACACATGGGAACAAAACAGTATTTGGTGTTATTTGACATCATTTGGATTAGAAGCTTTTCTGTTCATAGACGTTTGGTACCATTTATTCACTGTGATTGATCTCTGACAGGTTGGACAGATTATTTTAATACTGAAGCAACATATGCATATGCATGTTACATAATTTTGACAAGTGCTTAAACGGATGTCCGATTACTTGTTAATTTCTTTTTTATTTCTTATTTCCTTATTGTAGAAAAACTGTGAATTCAATATGCTATAAAAAGTCCAGAGGATAGAGTTAACTCAGCAGCTTTATTAACTTATTTTTCCTTGTCCTGGAAAGTCTATTAGTCAACCTATTATTCTGTCAAAGAAATGTTGAGACAGTTACCTTTTAGTCCCACTGTCCTGATAACCGAAGAAAAAATGCAATGACATTTTTATTTGCATACATGATATGCTGTTAAGGATAATAAGCCATAAAAAATATTGCTATCAGTTACCATTTCTATGCAGACCTATCCATGACCTTCTAATTTCTTGCTGTGGCCTTCCTGAGGATTTCTGGATTAAAAGTGAAGTAAATATTTGAACTTTAGATCTTGTGATCATTATAGTTGACTTAACATAGGCCAGACTTTAATAGGGTGATAATATTCGTAAAGCTACACAAATAAATAATGTTTTCAAACTGCAAACGCTGCTTGGAAAAAGTGTGTAGAAAAGCTTGGCTGCTTGGCGAGAAAGAGAACCTTTTTTCCAAAACAAAAGAAGAGTAAACTTATTTTTCCCACACTACCAGAATCTTAAGTAGGAAAATTATGATTAGTGGAATACAGTGGATGAGACCCCTATAGACAAATGTTCCTTTTTAGTGACTATCTGTGTGGGATATGAACTGTTCTCCCAACAGGTATAAAGTTAAATCTTTTAAATATTTTGATTAAAGGGCCAAATTCTATGAGCACCCTGAGATATTTAAGCTATGAGATGGTTAGGGCAGTAAGTTGTTCACAACTGTTAATAAAAGCCAGTCGATGCTAACCTTAATACTTTATTGATACTTAAACCTTGCCCCATGGAGTCCTCTAGGCCAGTGGTTCCCAAACTGGACCTCCTTTTTGGGGGATCCAAAAAGACCACCCAAGGGGGTCCCTCAAAGAGCACAGGGAGGTCCCTGAGGCTTTGAACATTAGAGCAATTGTGATTAAAGTCCACAAATTGTCCCTATTTTAATGAATAAAAGTAAGGCTGTATGTGTTTTATTTTAACTTTGGCTTTATCAAAGGACAGGACTCTCCCAGAATACGTTATGAGGTGAGAATCTCATTTTTGAAAGCCTAAAACCAGCATGATTTCAGCACAGGTTGGAGCAGGGGGTCCATGGCATTTTAGTATATGCATGAAGGGGATCCCTGAGGAAAAAAACTTGGGAACCACTGATCTAGGCAACTTATTTGTGTCCTTATGTCCTCAGTCTGTGCCGAAGTTAGGAAATGACACTTTGGCAGGATTTAATGAGAGAAAGTACAGTCAGTCAGTCATCAGTCATTATCTGTACCGCTTGTTCCCATTAGGGGTCGCGGGGTGAGCTGGAGCCTATCCCAG
>JBAMHW010000006.1:10368659-10385684 GCA_037177495.1 Rhadinocentrus ornatus | reverse complement strand
CCTCCACGTCTCCTGATGTACTGGCCTGTCTCCTGGTAGCGCCTCCATGCTCTGGACACTACACTGACAGACACAGCTAACCTTCTTGCCACAGCTCGCATTGATGTGCCTTCCTGGATGAGCTGCACTACCTTGTGTGGGTTGTAGACTCCGTCTCAACCCAAAGTGCCCAAAACATCAGCCAAAAAGCATAGGAGTTGGTCTGTGGTCACCAACTGCAGAACCGCTCCTTTATTAGGGGTGTCTTGCTAATTGCCTATAATTTCAACCTGTTGTCTATTCCATGTGCACAACAGCATGTGAAATTGATTGTCAATCAGTGTTGCTTCCTATGTAGACAGTTTGATTTCACAGAAGTGTGATTGACTTGGAGTTGCACTGTGTTGTTTAAGTGTTCCCTTTATTTTTTTGAGCAGTGTATATTTGAAGAATAAAGGATGCAGAATTGGCAGATTTGTACACATGTTTTCGGAACATAAACTGATCATGTCTGGGACTTAATTGCAGCTAGGGGAACATTTCACTGAGAAAGGGAAGATTGGATGTGTAATGCCAATAGGTTCTGGAAGCAAATATAAACACATCTGTAAAAAATATTTATGTGAATACAAGATTGTTTGTACAGCAGAATAATAATCCTTAACATTCTACAACTCAAAATCCACAATGGACTACCTTACGAGTTTAAGCTGAATTTATTTTGCATATGCACTCAGTCTGCTGACCTCATCATCATTGCAAATGTTTTGACAAACCTCAAAAGAGTTTTGCATGGAACACACCATAAGAGACTTACAGACCTTTAAAAAAACAAAACAAGAACTTTTACTATAGGTACATATATGTAGGAGTTAAAATCTTTAGCTGTAACCCTTTTCTAAATGTTATTTTAAAAGCTGTAAAAAATGGAGGCAAAAAAAAGTATTCTTGTTTTTGTTACTGAATGTCCTTGTATATGAGTTGCAATATTCATGCTTTAAGTGCTATGACCCATGTCGGCAGCCAAATAACCTGTGCCACTCTGGTGAGTTTTTAACTACTACACATCTTGATGAGAGCCATTTTGTGTGCTGTGGTCCTCACTTCTCTAAATTAGCCAACAGTTGCACAGATGTTTGAAAACTGCTATTTTTGTCCTGTGTTGCCATGTTTAGATGTCGAGGAAACCAACCTCTCTCTGCATTATCTAAGAGATAATACATTATTCCTGTTTATCTAATATTATTGACAAGCGAAAGCAGTGTATATTTGCATTGGAAATACATTTAGCCATTAATCTGGCATAATGTGCAAATCCCACTGACACATCCTGCTTATTTTATTTATTCAAAATGTGGCTTTCAGGAAACTGATACAGTGGGTTGAATTCATCGTCATCCAGGATGTACTGGATGACAATGAGGATTTATTTCTGTGTAGACTTAACCACTCCCACCACAACAGTAAAATATTTTGCAAATAACAAACCATGCTCTCTCTTCTCTGACATTGCTCTAAGTTCCTTGGTAAAGACAAACACACAACATATTTCTGCACTCCGGTAGCAGTTTTGCACATGTGCAAGGATGTAAGCATGAAATAAGAAAAGTGTCCTTTGGCCAGGCTCAAGGTGAACAAGGCGGCAGGTCTAGATGGTATCAGCTCCAGGCTCCTCAAATCCTGTGCTTTACATCTGTGTGGGATTGTGGAGCATATGTTCAACATGAGTGTCAAGCTGCACAAGTTGCCAAAGCTGTGGAAGTCATCCTGTGTAATTCCTGTGCCCAAGTCATCTCGCCCCACCGACTTCAATCCTCCCCCTTCTGCATACTGGGGTACGATCTTCAGCAGATTCTCTGCAGCTTCCATACCAGCCAAACCTTGGGGTTCATGCCGCTGTCACCTTCTTCATGCAGATATCCCTGTCCCACCTGGAGAGGTCTGGAAGCAATGTGAGCATCACAAAGGGCAGTTGGTATTGTACACATAATTAGGCTTCTTGATCACACAAATTATCGTTTTTTACAATCAAAGTTACTTAAACTTTAGGACCTGGTTCATTATAATACAGCACAGATCATGTATAAAGTTAGTAAGCATTTACTACCATTCTTTTTTTTAGCCAGAGAGATGGGGTAATAGTTTCAGGGAAATTCAATATATTTAAAATGGACTGGGTGAGAAGCAGAAGGAGAGTTTTTGTGTGTCTGTATGTTGGGTTAAACTCTGGAATGGGCTGGGGAACAAACACAGCAATGTCCAAATATACACTTTTTTAAAATCATGATTCAAGAAGATTGTTATCCAAAAGTATAAAAACGAGGGCCAGTGATTTTCATTGGTCTTATTATTATTATTATTGTTATAATTATTATTATTAATTTAAAGATCTTTTGATATTATACAAGTAGTTTATGAAATACAAATGAGACAGTGAATGGTGTGTGGCTAAGGGGGTGGGATTAAATAAGCGCTGGCTTCCTCCTACTCTCTTTGGACAAAGCCTTTTTTACTTCTCCTTGTTTTGTATATTCTGTTGTTTTACTGTTTTTCTTTGTGTTTTTTCTTCCTTTTTTTTTGTTGTTTGATTGGAAGTTTTTATTTGAACAATCAATCAGTCATGGAATATGCCTCCCACCCCCTACATGCGACTGTTAGCCCTGGAAAGCGCCATCGGCAACATGCTTCTTCACTTGAAGGAAATGTTATGCAGGTCCTCCCCTCTGGTGTCAGACTCCATAATCTGCCATCTTCAGAAATTTTCTAATGCCTCTGCATTGTTTGAATGCATCAGAGAGGTTGATGGTGATGATGATGAGTACAGAACTGTGGTGGCCATCTACAGGAAGGGCCAAAGCCATCTCTACTTTCTGAGGCAGCTGATAACATCTGCCTGACAATGCTCAGGATACTTTGAGTCTGTGGTGGCCAGTGCCCCTTTTTTTTATGCTGTTGTGTGCTGGGACAGCAGATTGAAGGCGGCAGGCACCAACCACCTTAATAAAATTATCCTTAAGGCCGGTCATGTTG
The DNA here is from genome assembly GCA_037177495.1 of Rhadinocentrus ornatus. Classification (NCBI taxonomy): domain Eukaryota; kingdom Metazoa; phylum Chordata; class Actinopteri; order Atheriniformes; family Melanotaeniidae; genus Rhadinocentrus; species Rhadinocentrus ornatus. The sequence continues at coordinate 10,382,675 of JBAMHW010000006.1, read as the reverse complement.
TTGGTGTGGAGCTGGACTCTCTGGTGTCAGAGAAGAGGATGCTGTCCAAACTAAGAACTATACTGGACAGCCCTTCCCACCCTCTCCACAACATGCTGGACAACCTCAAAAGCATGTTCAGCAGCCGACCCATTCCACCTCACTGCAATACGGAACGCCACAGGAAATCCCCCCTTCCTGTGGCCATCAAACCCCCATAACTGCACTGAACTAGAAATCCGAGCCATAACCTCTTGTAAATCTTTTAAATACTGTAAATATATATTCATTAATTTCTTTGATGTATTTATATTTTATATTCCATTTTATTTTTCTTATATTATGTTTGATTATATTTTTATTTTTATTTAATTTTAGCATTTTAGTATGATTTCACTTGAGTTTTTAATCCGCTACAATTCAGAGCTGCACAGATGAACATAGTACTCAGGTGCACCTGCTAATTATTTACTGTTCTGATGTGGGATTAACTTCTTTCCAGTCAGAGATGGGAAATGAGTGACTAGTGTTTTGACTTTCAAGTATACCTGCTAAACACTAGAAACTATTGTTTAGCCGTTGTACCTGCATATAAAAACTGGTCTACACATGCTTCTTTTGGTGTAAAAATATAATTGCTGTCATTTGGTCAGGACTCCTTGGTGTCACAGTTAACACCTGTGCAATTCTTGGCACAGCGGGTAAACAAAACTCTGTGTGCCATTACACATAACACTAGATTAGTATTGTAAAGTCTATTTATCTATAGACGGGTAGTAATGATGTTCAAAGTGATCAGCTCCATTAAGTAAAATAAAAAATATGCTGTAAATGAAATTGGAACAGAAACCAAAGTAGTGAAACAAACATCCTGTTGGACCTTAAGGTTTAAGAGAATTTGTTCTTATCTAATGTTGTTGCAGCAATGTTGTTAAAGCATCAAAAACATCAATGCCAGAGAACATTTTGTGCTTATCTCGCCACAAGGTAAGATAAGACGACAGTATCGGATGTCCTGAGATGTTTATTAGGAAGTCATATTCCCCAAAGGATCAACAGTAGCTTTGATGAATCTCTGGCCATTTTCCAGTTGACATGTGGTTTTTAGTGAATAGAGGGTATTTACAGGATCATACTAGGAGAATTTATCTAACTTTTTTCAGTGAAGTATCTTCCAATTAGATTGTTTTGCCTAAAATTGAATCCAAAGTTTTAACAATTATCCCCATGTCATGTCTAACCTTGTCTTCACTAAAACGCTGATCTGCTTTGCAATATGCCTTGTGGCCTCTTCCCATCCATCTTTCACAGCAGCTCTCCATCATATCGCTGTTGTCGAGACATCAGCTGGGCTATTTTGGGCAATCCCTCTGACACCACTTTCTCCCTCTGTGCCTGGATAAAAGAGTTCAAGCTGCCCCTACTTTATATCCTCCCCACCTGTTGGAGCTGTCCATCTCCTTTCTGACATGCCTGAACACACAGAGCTTTAACACCATCTCTAATAAGTGCACTTAGAATCCCCTCGGGGGGAGACAGGCGGTGGAAGATCATAAGCCATATGTTGCTGAAGCCTATGCAAAGGTGAAACAGAAGTATGTTTAGTTGAAGGAGAACAGATCTTAACTTTTATTATCTTTTTCTTAAGCAGTGCTAGACTCAGACTCGTGAAATTCATCGTTGAGGCTGTAGTAGCAATTTTAGGACTTAATATTAAAAAAAATAAAGCTTCAATTCTAAAGCTGAAAAAAAGCTAGCACAATATTCAAATTGCTAATTGGTTTCCACTGCATGCTCTTTAAAAAGTCTGTGAAAAGATTTGGTCAGCTATCAATATGACTCAGCAGGATGAGCTTGTGTCAAGTCATGCATTAATTCCAAACTCAGTTCTGTTTCTGCTGTCTACAACACTGGCAATTCTTACCATCTTCCTCCTACCATAAAGAATGGATTTTCAATCACAGGTTATTTTTATTGCTTTGCAAGGTCCACTGAGATCTCACTTTTTTGTCATTAGAAGAATATAATACTTTGTCAGTGGTTTTCTTTGGAAGTTAAAAGCAAATTGCATAATGGGTATACTGTTCAGTCTTTTTACAGCAGGAGAGGAATTATTCTGTTTTGAGTTACAGTTATGAGTGCAATGTAAGTGTACTTTAAACAAAAAATTAAAAAAAAATTAAAATATCAACAAAATGTCCTTGAAAATGAAATGCTCCAGTGTTTGTTCCTCATGAAATGGCCCTATAATATTGCCACTTAAAGCCGTAGTGTTGAACTTTGGCAGATACTGTGTGTGCATTTTTGTGCTTCCTTTCAAAGGCTAGTTCGGCATCCATCTTGAATCTTATCTTCTCTGAGTTCTCTTCAGCTAGTAAAAGTCAGTCTGATGTTGACAGATGTTTTGTTAAGCTCTGGGATGCTGCAGGGCAATGATTTGTACATAATGTCACATCAACATAAGTCAGAATCATGGAGTTTTAAAGTCAGAAACTTTTGTTGTATCCTTTTTAAAGGTGGTATTTCTGCGTTAAAATGGCACTATCAAAGATTTTGATTTAAATTTTTTTCACCGAAATCTCTGATCTACTTTAAAGTGGGCAAGCTGGCATTGTTTCATTAAAATCTTTAAAGCCAATCTCTGTCCAGTGTCGGAAAAGAAAGTGAATGATTTGGTCACTTGCTGCAAGCTAACAAAATAGATGCTATGAGATGCTAACAACATTTTACATTCTAATGTCTTCTTGAGCCATTATGATGGCTTCCTTACTTTCTTATTGGGGTTTAAACGAAAACCTAAATCACTAGTGGTAAATGGTTACAGAACTTCTTTAAACTTGTTTAAAATGCTTTACTATGTCTCTCGTATTCCCTCAATTAAAACAAGAGTGTAAACAGATGGTTCCCATTCAACTACTACAAGATTAAAGCCAATTGAGTGTTGCTTGAACAGTAACAAAGCAACACAAAAACGTTTAAGTTGTCTCTGAAATGGAGTAAAAATGAAAATTGTAGGACATGAAGACATTTAAGGAAGGCAGCTCAAACAAATTACCTTGGAAAAAAAAATCTGTTAGATTTAGCACAACCAGTTAAAATGCCAACTGTTGGAACTTCTTTCAGGCAAAACGGATCTTCAGTGTGCATCCCATATGAAGTTATGAAATGTCACTCATGGAAAGAAGTTCATAAAATATAAGGCTGTTTTTTAACAGCTGTAAATCCTTCAGCAGTGCTATCGCTGTCAATTGCAAGAAGTGTTTACGATCATTATATTTTGGAGTTTAACGTCCAGTTAATTTTGGTGTATCCTTTAATATCAAGCTGTCTCACTCTATAAATGATCATATTTGGCTATAAAGTGAACAGACACTCGCTATGCTGCCAACGCCTGCACTGTCCTTTACTGTAACCATAAATGTCAGGTTATCTGACACCTTTACAACATAAGATAGAAACCCCCCTTGTCCTCTTTGTTGTCAGCACAGCAGACCTAACTGAGCCTGAGAAGATGAATACGTAGGCATGACAGCTGCCCATGCCCCCTGAGGTCTCCGTGACCCCTGTCCAGCACCTATTATCACCTTCTTGATGTTTCTGTGAGGCTTGAATCTCAACTGTACCCACCAGACTCTGTGTCAGCAATAGATGAGAAAGGTTGGAACCCAAGACGGATCTGCTGGCTCAGGAGGTTTAATAAGAGCTCTGATTATAAGCAAAAGCCTGATGTGATCACTAGACAAAAGTAAAAAGCCAAAAAATCATAAAAATATTTGTGGAGATTTACAGCTGTAACAAAATAATGAGGTCAGTGTCCCTTAATATTGACATATTTGTCATTTTATTGTTCTTCCATTGTGTTAAAAAGCTGCAATTGTCCACAAAAAAAAGAAAAATGGATTCCTATGGATTATGAGGTCCCTAGGGTTTATACCAAAAGTTGCATATTTAAACATGATTTTTGTTTGTGTGTATTTTGTTTTTAACATGTGTAAAGAAGCCAGTGAATTTTTTATTTTTTTCCCCTGCATGTACGTATACCTTCTATGAAAACTATGAAGGCCAATAGACATTAGTTCTATACAGTGAGTCGCCGAGGGCGATGCTGTTTTTTACTGCAGTAAAATTCATAAGTTCTTCCTGTTCGTTTCAGAGCCTGCATGTGGGAAAGAGCTTTCATCAGAAAAAGTGAGCTGTGTCCACTCCTGTAGCCCCCAGCACAGAAGCCTCTATAAAATTAGCATGCACACCCAGATGTTGTGCTCCCATGAATGCTGATTGGAGGTGAAGCCAATAAATACTCATAACTATTCATTAGATGCAGGATTGAAGGCTGCTTTAACCCTTTCCACTGCATTCAAATGAGTAAGCAGGGACCAGGGGGTCTTTTGACCAGTATCAAAAGGTCTTTGAAGACACACTACAGAAATTTAGCAGATTTTCTCGGTGATGCGCCTCCTATTAATGGCTAATTTAACATCTACCTTGCATGCTACCTTTAGATCTCTTCGGCCAGCAAAAGACAGTCTGATCTTGACTCTTTGTCTTATCTCTAGTTCTGTCTCTTTCTCTCATTGTTTTTTTTGTCTTTCTCCGATAATGTCTTCTTTCGTTTCTTTGCTGAGTCAGCCTCTGTGCATGTTTAAAATGGGCATGTTTAAAAACGAAACTCAGCTGCAGGGTCACACAGCTTTCAGGAACAAAAAGTTGAATAGTTTGCTTTTTCAGCCTCGGGATGATGCTGGGCAATGACTGCTTCAGAAATGCCTATGATAGATGTCACTGTGGCATTAAAACAAGTCCGTAATGCAGAGTTTTTAGGTTGGTTTTAATATTGGGCAATGTAGAATCATAAAATTACATATTCTGTACCATTTTAAAACACAAAAGCGCTCAAGCTGTGGATTAAAATTCTATTTTATTTTACTAAGTCATGGCAAATTAGGCTACTAGATTTCTTATAACAAGAGTACAAGCTAAATATGCCTCAGAACAATGATGGCAGTATGTTTTAAAGATGTCTATTGCATTAGAAGCACATCTCGAGTACATAAACTAAACTCCAACTTGAGTTTTGCACATTGTTTTTTCTTGCATGCCTAAATGCTTAACATGAGCTTTAGCACTAGTTGAACCTTTTAAAACCGTTTACTTTAAGAACAGATGGTGCTAAACTGTGCCAAAATGGCCACTTGGAGGCCTCACTTGAACTGTCTGACAAAATTAAGCAGAACAAAATTAGAGGTTTTGTTCAGAGTTGTCCTTTGCAGAAATATTGTTCATATTTTGTCCTATGATTTGATAAAGGTTTGGAGCTAAGTCCATTCATTCCAAAGAGATACTCATGTTGACCCTGAAAGTGTTTGTTTTTTAGGAGAGTGTGAAACGTTTTCAATAGTACTTAGTGACATTTTCTTTTTCTTTTTTTCTCTAACACATACGGTACCTGTCAAAAAATTCTGACAAATTTTCCCAATAGACTTATTGGGGAAATGTGTCCAAACATTTGACTGGTAGTGTATACTGATATTTACACATCTGTGTTTTTTTGTTTGTTTTTTTTCATTTTTTTTTTCTTCATTATTTCAGAGATGACATTTTTGGTTTCTGGATTTTGCTCTTTCTTTTGAATATTTCACCATCTGGTATTTTTCCTGTAAGTTTGGTCTTTAATCCCTTAGATAGTCATGCCTGTTGCCCGGACCTAAATTAATACCCATATGATGCAGCACAGCAGTGTCTAAGAGAGGAACTCCCTCTGTGCATGTCGCTGGCACATGCAACCCTGCAGCTGAGTCTGTTCAGTTACAGCTAAGAGCTTTCTGCATCACAAGGGAGATTGTTGGTCAGGGGCTCAAGGTTTCCGTGTATGCGGTTTTGATGAATCAGTACTAGGGGGGTTTGGAAAATTTTGTTCTAAAAATGAAAGCCAAATACATGACCAACATAAGGTGCCAAGTAGCATTGGAGCAAGATGACTGACTGGTAGTGCCATTTTCTCTCTATGCGATTCAAATTATGACAACTTCATTTGTAACTCAACTCTGAAAGGATGGGAAGCAGGTCATAAGGCCACACTAATAACCACTCCTTGCTGATAGGTTGCCAGAAAGTGGACTCAGGCACACCTCTCTGGGTATTTCTCTTTGTATTTCAAAGACTAAGAAAAGAAATTCTAAATGTTAAACACTGTTACTTTACAGGTTTGTATGTTTAATATTCCATCAGCCCACTGAGGAATAGCCGAGAGCCTGACTGGGATAATAACACCTTATGTGCTCTAGATACATGTGATAGGTGACTATGGCGAATCAGAGAATATAATATGCCACAGACACTATAAAGCATCTTCCATCCATGTTGTAACATCACACTTCATCAGTAATGCCTCACACACTTTTTCAGTATCAGATGATCAAATTAAACAGATACAAGTAATCTGGCTAAAAGAGGAAGGGCTCTCCTCAAAGCATGAAGAGAACTGGTTTTGCACCAGACTTGTCTTTAATCGCTTGATTTACTTTTTCAGACAAAAAAAAAGAGCTTAAATAAACTTAAGCTGTTACTGCACAACTGAACTGAGCTATGAATTGTACATGTGGGGATGCATTTGTTTGTTGATGTGAAATGCACATGGGCATTTGTGGCACACAAGGAAAAACACTTAAGCTTCTTTCCAGTTGTACTTTCTCAAACCCATAGGAGGCATCCCTGAGGGCAGCGACATGCCCAGAGGATGGCCTGTGTGAAAGAGAGCAGCTGGGGCTGCCACTTTCATCTGTAGCTTGGCTCAGGCCCATCGAGGGGCAAGTAAGTCATATTGTTACTTCAATAAAAGATAATACAAGCTAACCTCTCTCTCGCCACAGTCAACAGGACTATTTACATGTCAGATAAGTAAAAAATAACTTTCTTCCACTCTCATGCTAGCACATCTTTTATTTCTATTTTTTTATGCTTTTGATGTTTTAATGTAAAGCACTTTGAACTGTCCTGTACGTGAAATGTGCTAAACAAATAAACTAACTTGCCTTGCCTTTGCCTTTACAAAGATGCTAACATCTTTACTGTCTTTTAGGGATAAAATTAGCGCCTGTGCAATTCCACCCAACCAATAGTGTCCCATCTTCCTAAGCTGTCAGTCAGAATTGCAGGCTGTCAGCGGTTTCCTTTACAGTTAACGTTCCAGTAGGTCACTGGTAACACAAGAGCATGAGTAAGGAGACGGTGTTGGAAGATTCATCATAAAATGTGTATTTGCTAGCTCAACATCTGAGATGATTGTTTCAAGACTTCCTAGTTTCTTTGGAACTGATCATAATATAAACATTAGAGGTTGAATCATTTAAAATGAGCTTATTCTACAGCAATGTTAAAATACAATTCCTATTCTGAGCTTTGAATGTCAACAGAGTATAATGATATTTAAATTAAATTATTAAAAGGTGTCTAGAGTAAAAATATTGCATTCACAATTGTGAAATCTAAAAATAGGAAGTTGAAATTATAGAAATGAAACTCGTTGGTTGCTCTTTTCTCAATGGCCACAGTTACATAGTGTTTGTTTTGGTTTTGTTTTTTTCCCCCAGATTTGAAATTAATTCTAAAGAATTAAATAATTTGGAAATAAAGTGTTCTCCTTTGTGTTTACATAAAAATAGTAATTCTGAATTGAGGTTTACATGGAAAGAACCTTTTATAATTAGTTGCTACCTACTAATTACTAACGTTTAGTAATTTTGTTGCACTTTTTGTTGCAATGACAATTAAGTTCTATTCTATTCTCATCACCTTTATTCAATGATTACTCCTGATTTATTATGGCTTTATTGGAGTGTGAGTTTTTGACCTGTGAAAGAGCTACATTTAACAATGTTGTTTATCTTCTTTATGTAAACTTTAATGACACAGTAATACAGTGGAGTTTTTACACATAATTTGCAGGATAGAAGATAATTGTCACGTTAAGTCCCAATTTTTATGTGTCTCAACTGTGCATTATTTTTAGTCTAATCGTAAAATGCTCTGTTTTGTTTTGACAGAAATTAAAGCTATCTTATTTCATTTCATTTTCATTTGCTACATTCAGTTAAAAAAAAAAAAGACTTGAAAACATTATCCCCCCTCTGGTTTGAATACTAAACAATACAATGCTTAGAGTAACAGCCCTCCTTGGAGCTTGGAGTAAAATCACTAGAATCATAGGTCTTTTAACGAAAGGCAGATGCCCACTGTTGGGCTCTCTATCAGCTAACTCTACAACATAGCAGTGCAAGTTGATATGAAACTTTTCTTGTGGGAAACTGAGAACAAACTCTGTTTTGAAAGTAAAAACTCCCCCAAAAAGACGATAAATTCATATAATTGATTGGAAAAATATCAAAAGTAGGATTCAGTTGCTTTTAACTAGCTCTTCAGACAGCTCTGAGGAAGTGGAGGGCAACTGAGGAATGTTTTTGGAAGACCGCAATGAGTCACTTTTGGTCAAAAAGAAAACATCTTGTTTATGATACTTTTGTAAAGACAAGAATGCAAATCTCTACCTCTGACAAATGCCTTGAAAACCTATAAGCACTGGCGTGGAGTAGAGGGACCTTTGCACTTGATGTCACCAGTGGCTGCTGCTACAATCCATGTGGATCCATTTAATCTTGTGGCATAAAAAATAACATTTGTAGACAGAACATGAAGACTTTCATAGAGCTGTGAATGAGAAATCAATGTGTTTATTATTAAACATTGTTTCCACACACGATGTATTTAATTTCCTCTGCAGCTACAGAGGGGTCAACCTTTCACATGTGGATGTAAAATGATCTATCACAATGACTCATTCACACTGACTGACTCATTCATTCGTGTCACCTTCACCAGTCTCATTTAAAGAAGTCTTTACTCTCTCTGCTTGCAGGTTTAGTGTTAACTAAAGCATTAAATGCTACAGAACACTTGCACTAAGATTGATTCCAACCTTCAGAACATGCACAGTCGTATATGTAAACTGCTGCATATCTGATTTCTTTAACACACTGGATTGGTATAAGTCAAATGAGCGCACGTCATTCAATTTTATCAGATTAAGTTGTCATGCTTTAGTGACAATGCTGACTGTAAACAAACTGCAGTAAAGGAGTTTTTTGTTTGTTTGTTTGTTTTTCTTTTTACACTAAAAATTGTTGGGCTGCATGGGGGCAGAGTTAAACTGCAGCCTCACAGCAAGCTTCGGATAATTTGATGTTTTTCCATGTGATTGTATGGTCTTTCTCCAAGTAATTCAGCATCCTACCACAGCTCTAGGATTTATTAGTTGTAGGTATGATTGAAAGCATGCATGCTAAACTCTGTTAGCCCTCATATGGACCAGCAACCAGCTCAGTCAAACGCCACATGACATGATTAAGGCAGGTGAAGGCATTTCTCACAGCTGATGTATTTTTGAAGTGTCATTATTTGACAATGTAACAGCAAATGTTGCAGAATTTCATTAGATTAATGCAAATTCATTTTTAAAAATTTGGTTTACTAAAATTTCACTGTTATTTTGTAGAGATCTAGTTTAGAAAGAAATCGTGTTGGAAAGCAGCTCTCTCTGTGAAGAGAGTTTTATTATAATATTTCAAGCTTTTTAGGTAATTTTCCACTCATCATTGATCACTGTTGTTCCATTTACCTTGACTATGTGAATGTTGCATGTAGCAGATATAATGTAGCTGATGTTTATTTCAGTGAAGTGAAGCTCAGAAGCAAGATAAAGTAGGGCTCAATGCCGATTATTTCCCAGCTAAGCTTGAATCTGTAAATATCTGGGCCTAAGTTTGCCCCTTTGCTTCAAAGATTTAGTTTATGTCTAATGCAGTTTCTGAAAGAAATGGTTTGCTCTGCACACATGCTCCTTTCAAGTGACCTTGAAAATGCACTGTTAAGGACTGTCCAACAATAACAGCCTTTATTTCCTGCTGAACAGCTCCACTAGAACAGTAATGCTACTTTCTTAGAGGTCTGTCAAGACATGTCAACAGTCGCTGGTGAAGAAACTGAAAATTCGTACTCACTCACGTTCCACTCCATAAGATTGCATCCTGTACCCAGCTGGTCAGAGGACACGTCTGTAACTCTAGGGTTCTAATGGGATGCTAAGGGATTTGCAAGAATATGGCAGAGCACAACTTCCAACCACAGCCCAAATGATTTGATTTGTTGACTGCATTTCCCTGAGGCTACATTTAGTCAATGCTTTGTAAACACCTCATTAGAGGTGAAAGTCCTCCATAACTCACCCCTGAAATGTTATTGAATGGCTTGTAATTTTCCAGAGACACTGTAAGAATTATGTAATAGTGGACAAGTCTGAACAAGTTGCTATACACATTTATGCTTAGTGCACAGGACAACTTATTCCACGATTGACACGAAAGCAACAACCTGTAATTTTAGACTAGGATGTAAACAAAGCCAATAATCTAACTAGTTGGCAAAAAAAATAAATCTGTTTGAAATCATCTCCTTAGAAGTATTCAAGTACAGTTTTGTTTTTTTTCTATGTAGATTTGTTGAATGAACGTGTGAAGCCTTCTGGCTGACATCCATGTTGATAAGAGCAGAATTCTGTGGTGCTGATATGTTTATTTACTTTCTACAGTAACTGATGCTCACTCATCTTGACTTTATGACCTTGTGTTGGCAGCTGATGAAATGACAAACTAGGCTCTAGCTGTTTGTTAGGAAAGAAGAATGTCAGAGTGTGATGGAGGTGAACTGGCAGTGTCTGTCTATTTGAGGTGAAACAAGACAAAGAGACCTATAGGTTGTTTAAGAAGGATGCCAATTTTCACCTTTATGCTAAACCAGTACTTCTTCCTGTAACTGCTGCATCTACACTCATACTTCGAAGTAAAGAAAATCGGTGTTCATCCATAAGTCCATTCCAACTATCTTGAATAAAAAAGCAAAATGGTATTTTTGCACTATAGCTACATTATCACTTCTCCTATCCACTCGTGCTGTCACAAACAAGGTTCTTTTGTCCTCGCTTCCCTCTGCAGTTGCAGTGAGATTGAAGGACATTGGTTTCAAGTTTGTTTTTCTTTCACTGCCTTACATTTATTTATATATCACAACATCATGTGACAGCTGGATTTGCTTTGTAGTCCTACGTCACACACCAGCTACTGAATATCAACACACTGTACGTTTTGAGCATGCACCATTGTTGACTCTGCAAAGCGAGGGAGAAGAAAGAGGGTAAATGACAGAGATAAGACAGGAGTCAACATCAGACTGACTTTTACTGGCTGAAGAGAGAGTTCAGAGTAATGATTAGTCTTTGTTAGGGGGCTCCACAGTGTGAAAAAGTTCAGTAGTATTAATTCTCATGTTACAATCTGTTTACCTTTAAGTCCCAACATTACTTTTTAGTTGAAAACAGAAATCCATTGAAAAACATGGCTGCAAAAATAGACTTGTAATTGTAACATTTGAAAAGTCCCACGGGGTAAGTCATCATGCTCAGGGCTAACATTTAATGAGTGAAGTCTGCAGGGAAATCATTGTCTCTTAAGTGTACCAAGCTATCACACAAACAGCCAAGCTACAGGTGAATGTAGCAGCACAGCATTAATTATTATTGGCGTTCAAAGAAGTCCATAGTTCTTGTGGGAGAATGTTTTTCTTACCCTTTTTTAGATTAAATCAGATTGTGGCTTAAGCAATAATTTGAAGCATGTTAAAGCCGGAGAAGGACCCATGATTCTGTAAGACTGCTCTGACACTGCATAATACTTTTTATTAGCAAATGTCTTATGCGTAATCACATTTAAATAAGAAAACATTGCTCTAAAAAAGTTGTTTTTGAATGATTACAATATTAGGTTGGTGCATCAAAAGATAAAATGTGGATATAAATTCTTTCAATGTTATGAAATGGAAACGTTTTCCAAAATGCCACGAGTTGTTTCCCAAATATGAGCAACTATGTGAAATTCTTAAAAAAGAAAAAGCACATTTTGGAGCTGAGAGAAGAACTAACATCTTTACATAGTTATCCCCTGAATGGTTGTGATAATCTAACAAGTCCTTTTATCCTAAAAAAAAACGCACTGACGAAAGCTATTTTTTATTAAGAGCAGGCAAGACATTTAAAAGATGCAAACAAAGAAGAAATCTGTTGGGTGATTATCCTTTTTTTTCTTTGTTTTTTCCGCTGGATTTGCTTTTATCCACTGCTGAAGTGCCAAAATCCCATCTGGTTTTGATTCCTTCACAATATGCAACTCTGTTGGGGATATTAGTCTCTGAAAGACGTACCCATCATGCGAAGTTCAAATTACCATTTACATCCGATAGAATATAATTATAAAAACCTTTATTAAACACACTTTAGCAGCAAATAGAAGCTCTACAAGGAAATTGTAATTTTTTTTCTTTTGAGTAATGAACAGACAATAGGCATATTTGAATGTTTAAATATACCTTGTTTAGTTTAGATAATGTACTAGAATTTCATATAGTAGAGGATGAGATAACTTCAATGCATAAAATTATCAATTTTCTATAAATATCTAGTGGTTACTAGTTATCTAGTGGTTATTCTTGTCACTGCTAGTGAACTGAAATGGATCTAAATAAGAGATTCAACTACCTTTCTTCTGTTATGTTATTTAAGGTTGAATGGACAACCTGCTGTCATATGAATATATTTGGAAAAGTTTAACAGTTAAACTGTCTTGGAAATCAACACTAGAAACATACATTTTTTACAGTAGAAATTTTACTATTAACTTCTCATGGATGGGAAAGTTTGTTGAAGGTTCTGTTCAAGTTTCCCAGCTATGCCAAGACTATGTCAGCTAGTGAGGCCAAAATTCACTAGTTGACATTCCAGGCTTTGGTTGCCTTAGCAACCCTCTTACATCTGCATGTATTTAGATATTTAATATCTTTAAGATCAATATTACCCATTGCTCTCTTTACTCTTAAGTCACCTCAAAGCTGAGATTATTTAACACATTTGGACCTAAATTACAATATGCAAACCCTTACTTTTCTGGCTTCATGCACTAATGATTTTCTGTTCTTGCAGCCCTGAGAGAAAAAACTAATTTCTGTGTTCTTATAGTGTAGGTAGGGACAGGTCTTACCTTGAGGTAAAAATGTCCAATTGTTATGTTTTTGAATGAAGCATGTCCTGAGCAAGCCCAGACTTCCTTGCTTACAAACCTCTGCCACTTCTTCCAGCTCATCTGGGGGGATCTCGAGCCACCTCCAGGCCAACTGAGAGACGTAGTCCCTCCAGCGCTTTCTGGGTCTTTCACGGGGTGTCCTCCTGGTGGGATTTTGCCCTAGAACACATTACCTGGGAGGGGGGCATTCTAGCAAGAAGCCTGAGCCACCTTTTCTGGCTCCTCTGTGTGGGAGAGCAACGGCTCTACTAGGGCTGGACAATAATTCAATATCAATATATATTGCAATGAACTTTTATTCAATAACGGTAATATGAGTTTTGAACAAATTTCCGATATTTCGAAATACATACAGTATAAGATTACAGCATTTCAATGACTGCTGTTCAAGCCAAACAGAAAGAGCTGCAACACATTGGCTACGTAAGTGATGATGTACACCACAGACACGAAGCCTCACCAATGGGCCCTGACCAATCCAAGCAGCAGTGTGTAAAAAAAAAAAAAAACCAGCAGCAACTGGCTGTGCTCAGCGCGAGGTAGAAGGCTAGGCTAGGCTAAGCTCCAACGCTGCTACTTTTAGCTACAAAACGAGTGCTCACGTCTGTAATGCAAACGTGACTGAACAAGCTTCTACAAGCAAAGAGAAAGCAGACGAAGTTGTTGATAAGATAGGAAAGGCTAACTCAGTGGTACGGAAGTGGTTTGGCTCAGTGTCACCAATTAGCGACTTTGTCCTGTTCGTTTTCACTCCCCTCTAGCGATTTTTTTTTTTTTTTTTTTTTTTTTTTCAGCGACCAGCAACAGATCAAAAAACTTTTTCTGTTTTTTTTGGAGATTGATGTAAACGAACGTAGTT
>JBAMHW010000006.1:10309094-10365625 GCA_037177495.1 Rhadinocentrus ornatus | reverse complement strand
AAAAAATAAAGGGAACACTAAAATAACACATCCTAGATCTGAATGAATGAACTATTCTTATTAAATACTTTGTTCTTACATAGTTGAATGTGCTGACAACAAAATGACACAAAAATTATTAATGGAAGTCAAATTTATTAACCCATGGAGGTCTGGATTTGGAATCTCAATCAAAATTAAAGTGGAAAAGCACACTACAGGCTGATCCAACTTTGATGTACTGTCCTTAAAACAAATCAAAACTAGGCTCAGTGGTGTGTGTGGCCTCTACGTGCCTGCATGACCTCCCTACAACGCCTGGGCATGCTCCTGATAAGGTGGCGGATGATCTTCTAGGGAATCTCCTCCCAGACCTGGACTAAAGCATCCATCAACTCCTGGAAAGTCTGTAGTGCAATGTGGCGTTAGTGGATGAAGCGAGACATGATGTGCTCAATTGGTTTTAGGTCTGGGGAACGGGCAGGCCAGCCCATAGCATCAATGCCTTCGTCTTGCAGGAACTGCTGTACTCACCTTCATGGAGTCTGTTTCTGACCGTTTGAGCAGACACATGCACATTTGTAACCTGCTGGAGATCATTTTGCAGGGCTCTGGCTGCAACACTCAGGTGGTAGGGTCAGAATTTGGTATAAGTAGCATCCATCCTGCCTTGTATCAATGGCTGGTGGTAGTGGTATATGTGTTATATTGTTGTTGGGGATATTTTCATGGAGCACTTAGAGAACTTTAGTACAATTGAGGATAATTTAAACACCCCAACTCACCTGACCATTGTTGATGAGCGTGTTCATCCCTATATGACCACAATGTACCCATCAATCTGATGGATTCTTCCAGTAGGATAATTCACCAAATTTTTTACATGTCATCTAATGATGGAAATTTCAGCTGAATCTATGCTCTTGTTGAGACACTTGTGATATTTTACCATATGTTTTTATCAGGAGCTGTATGTAGCCTGAATCCATTCACTTGTTGTTGTTATAAGTCATAATGTGGCATAAAAGCTCTTCTTAAATAGCCATGTGACTGAATGTGTTGTATGTACTTTTAGATGTGTTTATACGTGTAATAACATGCTATATGTATCCTATGTGGTTCCTTCCTTCACCCACATAATCAGCGTTTGCAATTCTCTGCAAGCACTTGTGGTCTATATCTAATGTCTTTGTTTATTGTTTTTTTTTCTCTCTCTCCATACTTTATTTATTTTTTTGTACATTCAGAAATTTTAAGTGACAGTCATCTAGCTGGAAAGCAAAAGTGACAGATGAAAGGCAGATTAAAAGGGAGGAATGTACTCTTCCGCGCTCTTTCAGGTGGTGGAAACATTTCTAGTTTCCTCCACACCCAAAAATTAATGACTCCAAGAGGAAAAACTGAGGCCTGTCAGTTTCTACCCAAAGAACTTTTGTTTTTGTCCTTCACAGTAATTTGATAAAACCTGTTTTTCTTGCATGAATCTATAAGGTGCATAAGGCCTGGTTGTTACAAAAAGGTACAAAGTGTTTTTCTCTTTCATATATTTTTCAGATATATTGTGATTGCATAAAATAGACGTGATCTCATTTCATACCCAGTCAAACTACTGCCAGGGAAAATGCTTTGGTTTGAATGGAACTTCTGTTCAGCTCTGTTCAGCCCTGTTAGATGTCTCTACAGGGCTCAGGGATGCTGGATTCAGAGCTACTTTTGTGGCTTTTGGTTCACCTCCAAAGTTCAGCAAAGCAGTATTTCCCCTTTCCCCCCACGTCTCTGTCTGATCTGTGCTGCAGACACATGCTGTCTGTACACACTTTTACACACATAATGTAAAGTCCAGCCACATTGTCACACATCCTCTATCAATCTCTTACACATGTACTCATGTTGACAAACAGCATGTTCCAGGTCACAAACGTTCAGCAGAAGCATTTGCAGTTTCCTCTCTGCTTCCATTGAGAATAACTGTTGAGGGGCAGATGGACAAAAGCTAGCTGTCCGTCTGCATTACATCCAAGGTTGTGGCGCTTAGAAAGCTTCAGGAATAGCAATGGTGACATACTACACCTTTATAAACTCGCAAGGCACTCTGAAATTGTTCCTCTCATAAACAACTTCATGTCTTGAAAGATGAAATTGAAAGGTTTGTTGGAAGGGCACAAGCTTAACTCCTCTTAAACGCTCTTACCCCTGTAGCCATTGCACATATGTACAGTAAAATGTACTGACTCACTTTTTATAGGTGCCCTAAGTAAACCACTCGTGTAATATTTCCTTAGTCTGTCTTGAAATCTTTGCCGTTTCTGAAATCATGTTTGGCAAAGAGTAGTCAATATGTCATATTGCAGTCTGCCCTGTGCAGCTTGACCGTCAATCCATTACTGCGAGACGTTGTGGAGGAATCTGACTTGTTGAGATGGAGATCATGATTTTGGTCATCGTCCAGTTCTTAGCCTTGTATATTTTTCCCCATGGTCTTGTTGAAACCAAAATGTTGCACAAGTTGGACATCTTCTGACCGTCCCTGCAAACTTTATGTATGATTTTTCTTTGGGAAATCACTTTATAATCATTGTGTGCAAAGATAGTTGGCTTTGCAAAAAACACTATAATATATAATAAAGAATCACCCTGACACTCAACCTCTAGATCTCAGTTTCCACCCAGCAGTTGTTTTTTTTCATTCGTGTGCCACTCCTGCAGCACACTGAGATCCTCCTTTTTTTTCTTTTTTTTTTAAACAGTGCTTTGATTTAGTGCCTTTTTCACACCAGATGAAGACCACATGTTAAAGACTTTCGTTTCTGGTGCTACCCTTTCCATTCCTTTTTTTTTTTTCATGAGAAAGGAGGTAAAGAAAATAGACATGACTGTTGTTTTTGTGCAGAAAGGGAATTGTGTAGTCTGTTTAGAGATGGGTGGGAACTTTTAGAAAATATTGGGCAGGTGATTAGTTGAACCAGTTGTCTATCAGCTCAGTCGGTTGGGATATTGAATTCTTGCTTAAGCCAGTTGAAAGAGAAGCAAAAAGTTCTTTTCATGTGAAAAAGCCTTTAGCATCAGTATTTACTCTTTTGTTCAATGGATAAATGCTATATCAGTATGTGATGAGTGGTATAATAAGCAGTTTAAAAGCTAAATTCTGCTATGGTTGACATTTTTGACTACTGTCCAACATAAAATTTACCTTTTAATATACCAGTAAAGGAAATTGATGGTCACAAACACTGTTTTTAGTCACAAATGCATATGAAGCCTAACAAGATAGATCACCTTGTGACCATGATCTTGCAAATTCCAGCTGTCCATTATTGTAGAAGTGGCACATCAAGGTGTCAAATTTAGTCTGTGTTAGGCACTTAAATAAAAGCATGCACTCTTGATCACATGCAAATGTATAATTTGGTAGCTTCATATTTCACTTTAGGCCCTTAAACAAGAAAAGGTGGCACATTTGCATTACACGGAGAACCACATTCATATGGTGACACTTTGCAATCCACTGCTATGTGCATCATCAACACAAAAACTGTTGACGAACACCTTGTGCACCACATTGCACACCCCTCTGCACCTTTTTTTTTCATTTCCTAAATAGCAAACCTCATCAGCACAAATTCTGATATGCTTTTCTTGCAGAATGCACTCGGGTTCTGATTAAACAGATCCAAAAACCACCACATGTAAACGTGTCTATGTGTGTGTGTTTGTATAATGGGCAGAAACAGCAGTTCTCTGGCTCACTGCAGTCTATCTTGGCTACACTGTTTTTTTGGATACAAGTTGCACAAGTTTGTGAATTTATTAAATTCCAAGGTCATTTTTTTCTGTAACCAGAACCAGCTTATTCTCCTCCATGCCAACCCAACTGCTTCATCAAAGCCAACCATAGTTCCTTGTTTGGTAATATCAGAGCAAAGACAAAAACATCTGCAGGACTCATTAAATCCAAGCAGGCTGAAGCCACTTGAAGTGAGTATGCAATATACAGCCTTACTATGCTTTACAGCACAGAAAGGGGTTTTAGGGGGACATGATGGAGCAGAAGAGGCAAATATGTAGATTATGGGTCAGCTGCTACAGTGCTGAGCAAACCCTCAAAATAATCTGCACAGGACAGAGGGGCTGACAGCAGCAGAGAGCGAATAGATGGCCAGGTCAGCCATCTGCTGAGCTGCTACTAGTTATGTTTCCATGAAAATAAAGTCCTTTAACAAATTACTTTCTAATGGAAAATGAGGGGTGAAGGGTTGTTTGTTTTTTCTTCTTCATAAAGGCTGAAACTGATCTTTTGACCTTGTGGGCGTGCTGCAGGCAGCTGCTGTTTATTTTTAATTATTGCTGGTCTGCAAGAATGAAGAAGAAAAAAAACTTTGTTGCACCGAGGAAGAAGCTTTTTTGACCACCTGACATAGTTTCTCACTGGGAGTGCCAAGTTGGCGAACCCACTCAGACTTTCCAGGCGATGAATCCCCTGACTTTCTTCTGACTTTTCCTCCAAAACCCCGTCTGTAGTAAAAAGACTCAATACAGTTGGACTGATAGAAAACATTCATATGTAAGGTTTGTAAGAACTAGAAAGTAAGAGAAAGTCCTTCTGATTACTTTTTATTCCATCATTATAAACTTCATTTCAGTTTGTCCAGTAATTTTTGCTTCTGACTTAAAACCAACAAAATTGATTCTCTTAAGCCTGAACTGTATTTTGTTGGCAAATGCTGTGCTATGCAGCATATTATAGACCTACACATAATCTGAGTAAAACATCAAAAATCAACTAGAATCAGCAAAGTTTACATTTGTAAAAATATATATTCTTGGATCATAGTTACATTGTCAAGGTTTCTTGTTTAAATTTGTAACTTTTACTTCCAAGCAAAACCATAGTGGGTACTGTGGAGTACACATAGAGCACCTTGTGGTGCTTTCTTTCATAACATTGTACTGCACAGTACGACCTGTTTCTTTTTTCCTCTTACATACAGTACTGTCTCACTGTGGCCGGGATCAGTTCTTTCTAAGTGCAGCATTTATGAAGTTGCAATGACAGACTAGACATGTCTTTTCTTTGTGAATAGAGTAGCACAAAGTTTTTATTGCACTGAAGGAGTGTGACAGGCTTTTTGTTCAAAACAACTGAAAATCTGCTAGCAGTGATTTAAAAAAGAAATCTACACTTGCACTTAGTAAACATGCTCATTTAAACAGCCTTGCTCACAGTATGCAATTTATGTGCTCAATTATCTGTGATTTATGGTTTAAATTCTCTGACTTCATGGAATAAAGAAGTGTGTCAGTGTGTGTGCAGCTACTTGTTTATGCCTATAGATGATGACTAGAAGCAATCAATATTCTGCAGTGGTTTGACATCATCATTGTTATTAGCTCGGCACACTTTGAACCATAACTGAGGAGTACCAGACGTATAATATATAAGTACCAGAAGTATAATAGTATGTGTATGTATATTTGTATATATATATATATATATATATATATATATATATACATACATACATACATACATACATACATACATACATACACACCAGATAGTATAGTATCTATAGTATAACCGATGCTATATATAGTAGTGGTTCCATACAATGAAAAACCAAAAAGCACTGACCATACCATACTCTATATTGTAATGGAAGAGCGCATTGTGTTGGTTTTGTTCAAATTTAACATACTGACACACTACAGATTTTCAGGCCTAGCAAAGACTAATTAAACTTCCATTTTGTCTTTTCTGAGCTCTCTCAAGCCAATAAGTCGGTCCAATGCTGACTTTTGTCTTATGTCATTCTCTGTCAATGTCATTTTGTCTGTCTTCCTCGCTTCCTCCGATAACATCTTCTTGCTTTTCATTGCTAAATTAGCAGAGGTGCGCATTTAAAACAGCCAATGTGTTGATATCCAGTAGCTGCCTTGTGACAGGGTGCTGCCAAAAAAACAGAACATAGCTGTCACGTGACGCCCCCTGGCCTGGGGAAATAAAATGTTGATAGATAACAGTGTCTCAAGCTTTGTATGCTGCAGAGCAACAGGGAATCCAGGAATGTGCATAATGAATGTCAGTTTCTCCTTTTCCACCAGTGCTAGTTCAACTGCCTGAGCACTGGCTCCTGGCTCTCAAAACTGGTTCTATAGGCCAGAGCAAAGAACCGCTTCATATTGGTTGGGTCAATGGTTGGGGGCGGGATTACCCATATTCACCACCAGTAGCCAGTTTCCAGATGTCAATTGTCAATCATCTTTGGACTGGGATACACAATCAATTGTTTGTGTCTTCTTTATAAATGGAGGCTTTGGTCCAATCACAGATGTTCTGGCAAGGCTCCCGGGATACACAGGCGTTTTACACAAATTGCTGCATGGTACAATGCAGAACAATAGTGTCCCACCTAGAGCTGGGTATCAATTCAAATTTAAAAAATCAATTAGAATACGATTCTTAAGATTTAGAATCGATTATCACTAGGGCTGGTATCGATTCAAATTTCAAGAATTATTTCAATCTGATCCGATATTGATTTGGGTCAGTGTTGTTACAACAGTTTTTTAGCTTTTGCCTGTCACTAATTTCCTGAATTGGTTCGATATTGATTATTTACAGCTAATTATGTAACACCATATATTTTCTTAAATATTAAAAACATTTTCAGAAAACTTTCTTTTTTAAATATATAAAACAGTACATTTACTTGACAATCTAAGTATGTAATAATCTGATCTGACAGATGATTAAAAAAAAATTTAAAAATCTGATCTGACACATCAACATTTTTAATTTGTAAAGTACCATATAAATACAGTGTTTCCCAGATTCAGAGCCAGAAATGCTGTTATAGGAAACAAAAAACAAAAAAAACACAGGACAGAAAGAAGTTAAAACTTTTTTATTGTCCTGATGAAACCGTTTTGAATTGCGTGCACTGTCAGAATCTCTGTCGGAAACCTGTGTGTGCGCGTGTGTGTGTGTGCTGACTGCCGCGGACACAGAGAGCAAGTGCAGCTATAACATGCCGTCATGTAGACCAGATAAAACCCATCAGACTGTTTACTGTTTGATAAAAGGACAAAGTGTAAACCTGTTATAGATTAAATGTGACTTTAAATGAGCATATCAAATTTTTTTTAAACTATGTACATTTCCTGTTGAACGTTGTAGTGACCGTTAGCATTAGCTGCTAATATGAGTGCCAGGATCCTAGCGTCAGCTGGTAATATGAGCGGTAATATGCTGCAAAGGACTTTACAGGTGAATGTAATCCACACTGGTAAGTTAAAACATCCAAACTTGTCATTATCTTGGTAAGAGAAGCTGATTTTGTACGGAGGCAACACAGGAAACCAGTTGTGTGTGTGTGTGTGTAAATATGCTAAGATCTCGCCGAACCTCTGTAAGACACGCAAGAGTAGGATCATGTTACCGGAAATAAGGACATATAAAAAATCGATCTCCAGTTTTATGAATCGATGTAGGGTTTATTTAATTTGAATCGATTAAAAATTGGTGAATCGATTTTTTTAACCCAGCCCTAGTCCCACCAGTATTTTGACCATGGATGTGGCCAAATAACAGGCGACCTTCACATCAGAATCTGTCTTAATACCATCTAATAAAACGGACATAGAAGTTTGTAGCTACTGTATAATTTAATCAAATATAGCTAATGCTAATTTAAACTGCATGTTGTAGTTAACAGTGGCTAAAATAAATATATAAAAACTGACTTTGAATAATTGCCTTTCTCCTTAAATGTACTCACCGTTCTCTTTACATGGAAATAAAATTGTTTGCCAACAGCCATAAATAGGTGACTTTGTCCATCTGTGGATGTCGAGACAAGTTTGACAGGACAAGAGCAGTATTGTACTGGCATAATAAACTCCTCCATGTTTACAATCTCTGCCTAAGTGCTTCTCCTTTCTTCCTCTCTACACAGGCATTTCCAGTTGCATAAAGATGGTTTAAGATTATGTAATGATGCAGCATTGACTTGGATCTGCGTTTGTGGAAAACAGACAGACTCTTTGGAAGTATCAGAGTGGAACCAGCTAACTACCGGCACTGGCACCAAACTAGCACCAGTTCATTTTTGGTCAAAAAGTGGTTAATATGTCATGGAAATGGGTCAAAAGCACAGAGTTTTAAGGTCAGAAACGTGCCTAGGATTGCTTTAAAGTCTGGCTTTAATCACCTCAATAATTTGATTGCTTTCCAACATCATTGAACATACCGATTGTGAGGATATCTAAGCAAGTGGTACAATGTATCAAAGCATCATGAGAAAGTGGAAGTGGCTCGTGACTTCAAATCCCTTCAGCCTCTAAATTTTCTCCTGTTAAAACAGTTAAATATTCCTTTGTTGACATTATCAAAAAAAAAATTTTTCATTACTATAGTTATTTTGTGTATGTAAGAAAAAGAGAGCTAGAAATGTCCCAGTATTAGATTTTTAATTTCATTAAACTGTATGAAACTATCACACATTACGTAGTGAGCATGGTAATAATCATGCAGAACAGCTAGCATGGCAGTAGAATTTGTTTAATGGCTTCTGCATCATTAGTTTGAAAAGAATGTGAAGATTATGGAAGAAAACATTGCAGAGGGTTACAGCCTGTACGTTTAAGGCTTTTTCTTTGAATTAGCTTATATCTGAGATTTATAATCAAGATGCTGTTGAACAAGCAGTTTACAATGTTCAGTCCAGCTGTCAAAGCCCTTGAGGGTTAAAACTATGGATCTTTTGCACAGAAATAACTTAGCAGAAAAAAAAGCAAATATTGGCACGTCACACCCAGCAGCACCACACATCCACACCCAGACAGTCAATGCTGCTTTCAAGTTTGGTTTCCTCTCGTGTGAAAAAAAAATAGTTTGAAACTGAAAAAGGATCACAATGATGTGCAAACGGGGAATTTCCACATCTAAGAGTGAGAACCAGCTGGGCCTAATGTTCCAATATGGTGGAGGAAAAGAAGTTTATTAAAGCAGGATTTGAATAGTTTTCCTCAGATAAATGCAATCAAAACGGCTGAAATAAAAAAGCATTTTTTTATTTCTTTAATGACCACCTTAAATCTAAGTTTATCTAAATATCTTGCCAGTACTAATACTGAATACAGTGTTTAGTAAATTTAGTAAATGAGGGGAAACGTTGGTCCTAACATTCATGTAGACATTACATCAATAAGTATTATCCATCTCAAAATAAGTACAGGCCACCATACACCCCCTTATGAAAGAAAAATGTGGCCTGTATAAATGCCAAAACTGATCAGGAATGGCTTGAGGGACAAAGTAAAGACCCTGGCCTCTATACTCTCTGTCCCGTTAAGCATCCACCAGTATGCCTGCAGCAAGCATGATGCCAACGAACCCTGCACCTCATAATACCTAAGATATTCCCTGCTAAAATCACAGCATGTCCATCCTGTTTTGATGTCGTCGTGGTGGAGAGTTACACCAAGATGAAGTTACACCATAATGAGTGGTGGCTCACTGCGTTAATGTGCTGTTAAACACACTCTTTCACATCAGTCTCTCAGCAACACAGCTGCTCATGATTTCCTGTTTGACAGAAATTTCAGTTTGAAGAAGTTTTGACCTCAAATATAACACAGATCTCAAATATGCCTAATATGCCTTGTCAAGAAAAACAACCGTGAGCATCAGAGCTAATGCAGACTTTAAAGATTTATTAATTGAAATCATAATTGCCCTTCATGTATGGACTAAAAATGACATTTCAGCATGCATAAATGACCCGTTTAGGATAGAAACGCCTCCGGTGTAATGCTTTATTAAGTATTTTGCTAAAAGTGACATAAATTGTCAAGTAAATGTCAGCTTTTTAATCACATTCTTTCTATAATATGGCAGTATTTACTGAAAACAAGCTGATGAAAACAGTCACAGTGTAAGCAAATCACAAGGAAATCTGTTTATTAGTTGCTCTTTAAAAAAAAGAGAGAGATTCATGACAGAAATGCAGGTGTGCTCTCACAGTTTATGTAAATATCTTCAAAATTTCAGTCTCTTTTTCACTAAATGTAAGCTTAATCTTGGGCCTGTGTGGTGTGAAACAGAAATCTGGTGGCCTTGTGCTTTTTCTCTCTTTCCACTACCCGAATGCTTTCTCTCTGACAGAGCTGACATCTCAGGGCCGTTGTTGCTGGGCGGACAGTAGTTTCACCTCCCCCTGCCTTCCCCTCTTCTCTCTGCTCACTCTCTGCACTCCAGGGTCCCAATGGTTATTCTCATGTATCACACACTCACTTACTACCTCTGTCACACACATATATAAATTTATTTGCTATAATAAAATGAGTAGAAATAAAACTCTGTGGGAAATGTACTTCATACACATTCTCTTTGCCTTTTCACACACACCTGGAAACCCACAAATACATTTCTCATTTAACCCAATCTAAAATGACAGTCCCACCAAGTCTAATAGTGGAGATTAATATTAAGTGCCTTAGCAACAGAATCTAAACTAAGTGAAATTTGGTGCTTGAACGGCTGAGCCACGATTTTTAGTCGTTTTGTGTTCTTATGAGAGATCGTAAATTTTCTAAAGCAAAAAGTGTGTGCTACAATTTATTTCCAATTTGGATATAAAATCTGATAAATTTTCCTACCAGCAAATCAGTTATTAAGAAATTCCCAGTGGCAACAAAAAATGTCAGCACAGCTTTATCAGATTACTTCTGTGGCTGTGATGCTCGACTGTGTCACAGCAACCAAGACACAACATGTAAGTAAAATGAGGACATACTTCTCAGAGTCACCACAGGTGGTCTAATGGTGAAAGAAAGCTTTTATAAGGATCCTGCCATGCCCAGCCAATACTAATACAAACTGAAACAGGGAAGGCTCAACTTTCTACTTCACAACTGTTTGGCAATTTTCCTTTTAAATGGAACAGGAAGAAAAGTAAGCGATCAAAAGGCCACTACTTTAGCTGGCAGTGATTATCCATCAGGGACTAATTCTCAGTTATCCTGTGAACTGAAATAACCAAGCTTGCAAGCTGGCAAACTTGTCTCTTGTGCTGATTGGCTGATTTGCAGTGATGCTACTTCAAAATGAAGAGACAACACATCTCTGAATTTCAACTTGTGTTACAGTCTAAATGCGAATCCTCCGGAGTGTCGTTTGTTCATTTTTCATCCACCTGTAACACTTGTGGCCTTGCTCTTTGGTGGCCAGAGTCGGCCTGTCCACTCGTGTGACAAGTGGATCGATTACCCTGACATTTTAGGGATAGTTTTGTGGTTCCCACTGGAAGATATCTGGAAGCAAGGACCAAAGGAAGGAAGGAAATTTTATTTATATAATACCTTTCACAGATTAAAACCACAAAGTGCTTTACAATAGGAGTAATTGAAATAAGAGTCTTAAAAGACATAAGACTATAAGAAACTGCATAAGAGTGCTTACATGCAATTGAAAGAAAACAAAAACCTATTTAACTAAAACACCCGCCTGAATAAAAATGTTTTGAACGATCCCCTCTGGTTCTGAAATGCATACATGGAACTGCTATTAATCTCTTATCTGAAGACCGCAGAGCACGGCCTGGTATGTGATCAATAAGGACGGAGAGGAAGGGGGAGCCTGACCACCTAGAGCTCCAAAAGTAAGGACCAACATTTTAAAATGAAACCAGTGGAGAGATGTTCAAACCAGGGTGATATGTGCTCCTTTGTAAGTGCAAGTTAAAGGCTGTGGAGCAGATTTCTGTACAGCCTGAAGACAGTTTAGCTCTTTCTTATTTAAACAAGTAAAAAGGCTGTTACAGTACTCTAAACCAGACTAAATTAAAGCATGAGTCACCAGCTCAAGTCCAGTCTTCTCTCAGCTTTGCTATGTTTCCCAGTCAAAGGAAGCAGTTTCTGACTATGTCTAGAATGATCTTTCAGGGACATTGCTGAATCAAAAATTACCCCTAAATACTTAAGACTTGGTTAGACAAATAGATTTTAAGCTCGAATATACTATTTAATCTGTGATATCTTATTGTCAGGTGCAGTGATCACAGTTTGTTTTATCAGAATTTAAATTAGTCACTTAATGGTTTTTTGAGCTATAAACAGGTCACGGCAAGGCAATTTATTTGTACAGCACATTTCATGTACAGGACAATTCAAGGTGCTTTACATAAAACAAAAGCATTACAGATTTTTAAAAATACTAAGAGGCAGCAACAAATGGCAAGAATCACAATAAAAATCATAAATTACAATAAAATTATTAAAAAGATGAGTTAAAAAGTTACCGTGCAGAATTCATGCATAGACACATGAGAAAAAAAATGTTTTTAATATGAAATTAAAAATGTCTACATTGGTGAAAGTTTGATCTCCACTTGTTTTACAGCATAACAGCTAAATGCTGCTTCTCCATGTTTAGGCTGGACTCTGACTTAGCACAGTGTAAATTGTGTTGAAAACCACCTATACTGTTATAGTTACAATACTATTACTATACTGTTATTTTTTTTATTTTATTTTAAAAATGGCATTTTGAGTAAAAATGGCTCATAATGCCCTCTACAGGATAAAACCAGGTTTTGTTTTTTATGATATAGAGCCTCTACGTCACGAGAAATTTTTAAAACCCTCACAGCCCCCATTCCGTCCAGATGCAGATAGACCATGCCCACCAATGCATATAAACTTAAATGGTGTATATTTTCTAGTTTCAGATTTCTATTCTTTCAGAGTTTCTGATTAAGTGTTCCTGCAATAGGGCCAGATTTATTATTTTGAGGGATTCAAAACCTCCACATCCCCCACCTTATGTTACCCTTGCAATTTCAGGCATTTTTCAAATTTTGTCAGTGGATGGAGTGTAGTTACACTTTAAAGTTTACTTACACCTCCTACTTTTTGCATAAATTCACACACTGATCAGGGAGCGGAGAGTGGGTGGAACAGGACACAGGCAGAAATGATTGACAGACAGCAACTCAGCTCACATCCCTTCATATGCGTTGGTCGGCGTGGTTTTCTATCCCTGCAAGGCGAGGGCCCGTCTTTCTGCATCTGGAGGGAGGGGGCTGTGGGGTTTTTAAAATTTTCTCGTGGATACCTTCTCTATGTCATAAGAAACATAACCTGGTTTTACCCTGTAGAGGGCGTTATGAACCATTTTTTACCCACAAAATCCCGTTTTTAAAATAAAAAAAGAATATTTGTTGAAATTTGTTTTTTTTAACAGTTTGTGAAGTTTTCATCCCAATTAAGTAATACTGTGTTGTTAACAGCTCAAAAAACATATTTTTGGGTGCACTACCCCTTTAACCGCTGTTTGATGTTAGTCAGGCAGTCAGTTAAGGAGCACAGTTTGAGTTCACAGGGTTTGAACGACCAATACAACTGGATATCATCTGCAAAGAAAAGATGTGATACATCGGTAAATTTTCTGATTTTATAGCCAAGGGGGAGAATATACAAGAACAGGGTGAGCCCTAACACTGAACCCTGTGGTACCCCACATGACAGTTCAGCTGGATTTGACATGGTCTGGTTTGCATGAACACTAAAAGATCTATCTGACAGGTAACTATTTCTATTTTAAAAATGAACTAGACATCCAAAATAAATGCTGGAGTCTGTTGATTATAATTAAAAGCCTGACTGAAATCTTTCATACAGCATCAGGAAATGCTCAGTTTTCTTAAACTATCA
This sequence comes from Rhadinocentrus ornatus, assembly GCA_037177495.1. NCBI lineage: Eukaryota > Metazoa > Chordata > Actinopteri > Atheriniformes > Melanotaeniidae > Rhadinocentrus > Rhadinocentrus ornatus. Next base: position 10,351,933 of record JBAMHW010000006.1, on the reverse strand, counting down.
TAATGCAATTTGCAGTTGGAATTTAGTGAAATATTTTGCTAAATCACTATTCATCTCTGTGTGTTTGTGTGAATATATGAGATAAACACAAGTGCTATAAAAAGTTGATTATTTGCTATTTACAACGCTGCTGTTGCTTTGGTTTTTTAATAATATAAGAAGAGGATTTGGCCACTGTGACTGTCTTGTTTTTGTTTACTTTCTTTTTTCCAATGAGATTTTTAATTTATTTAATAACTAAGTTAGCAAATTATTGAGACTTTTTTTATTATTATTACCCATTAAAATCTCAATTGTGGTTGAACGCCAATAAATTCCTATTTGTTCAATAAATCCTCTTTATTCCTCTGAGCATGCTTGTATTTATAACCTAAAATAAAGATAGCTTGTAATATTATGAAAGTAACATGCACCACAGAGGTCAGATTCCTTTAATACACAAGGTTTGGTGACATATCATATATCGAGGAAGGACTTCATCAAAGAGCTGTGGCATACTCCAAGTATGGTCCAACAGTTGCATATTTAGAATTAGCTGCTCTGTCCCCAGAGACCACCCCTGGTACAATGTGAGGCCCTGGGTTCTCTGTGTCAGGTCATTCTTGAATTTTGCCGCCTCTTGTCACAATAGCTTGGAGGTTGCTTTGCTCTGACAGCTCTGCCAAGGATTGAGATACAGGCTCACTGTGAGTGCCGGCCATTCTGTGGCCTTTCATTAATGTCCTGCCATCTGAGAGCAGCTGTAAAGACTGCCTGTTGCTGAGCAGATAACAGGAGTGAGCATAAACACTAAACAGAGGTTGGGGCTCTTGGGCTTTGATGGACATGATTGACACATGGCTGCAGTACTAGTGGTCTTATCTGGAGTGGGACACCATAATTTGACCCTATGTTAACCTTTGCTTATCTTGTTTTTAATGGAAGCTGAGCAGTCACATTTGCCATTCTGAAACATTTGCAAGATTCCTTACAGTCGGCAAGATTTACAACTGCAACAACCGTGTGTGTGTTCCACAGGAGGCCATCTGTGTTGAAGTTGCTGTGTTTGGAGAATGTATACCTATAAAGTCCTCACTTTACATGATGTGTGGATGCTAATGCCTTTTTTCATCTATATGAACTTTAACAGGAAGTTGTTCATCCAGTGTGTGGAATTACAGAATAGAGTCAGAATGGTGACATCGCCACCCCAGCTCACTTGCATGCTGAGAACATAATACACACATCAATCAAAATGCCATGAACACAGTGGGGTGGTGTTGACATGGGGAGTGTTGTCCATACCAGTTGGTTTTGCTATTCCATGAGCATCTAACCAGCTTTACCTGAGGAAAAAGCTTCTTTATTCCTTTACAATTTGTGGCTTTCAGATCATCTTCTCTATCCACGTGCATATTATTTTTACCTCTTATTCTGTGCAAATTTATTTTAATACCTGGCACTATCTCCTCTGTAACTGTGCACTGCCTTGCAACACCTCCCTAAAAATAGTGCACACTAATCCTCTGGTCCCCTCTTGAGAAGTAACAGACATTACCAAGTACTGGACAGCAGTTCTGCTGCAACACAAATGCAGGAATGATCAGATATTTAACAGAACAGATGTACAAATTAACTGTCGGTGTGTTTTATCTTGTGTCCACTTTGTGTCGTAGTGAACTAAAGCATTAAATCAGAAAAATCTTGTGTTGTCTCTCACCTCCATGGTGCAGTGCAACACCCTCTTGTGGGGTGGATGAATAGTTTGACTAGTGGACAACCACAGTAGCACGTTGAACCAATGAAATCATATTGAGAACTGCTTGTGTTGGATAGTTTATGTTTTTACTCAGATGTCAAGGAGAGAAATTTTCATAAACTTTTGGTCACATTGATGATCCATTATTATTATTTTTTTTGTTAAAATGTTAAAAAAGCAGTTATGCTAAACAGGTTCATGAAATCATAAGGTTTAATAAAGTTTAACTAAAAGAAAACATTTTATTTTTATTTTTTTAATGTACAGTTCCCAGTTTTTTTTTAACTCTTAGTCCTATTAAATCTCCTTGCTAATTAAGTTTAGACTTTATCCCCATTAGGTATTCCTTTTAAAAATAAGCTTAAATTAAAGTTTGCATGCATTGCTTTATAGCTTTGAATTGCATGTTATCGAATCAAACACAGCCCAGTGGAGCTAAGATGCCGCCCTTGCATGACAAACTGTGAACAAGCTCTAGTCTCTCATTCTGCTAGACTCCACTACAGCAACATTTCACAGCAGCTAGAAGAAATTCAAATCACGCAAGTTCTGCGTGATTCTCGGTGCGGCATGTCTTCGCGTTTGGTTGAAGGGGAACATATATCGTGTCTTCAGCTGCCTAGCCGGCTGGAAACTGTGTGCCAGGCTTGCCAGTGGCTGTAAAAATAAAGTGAAAGGGGGGTGCAGCGGATACTGACATGTACCCCCTGTAGGGATTTTGTAAAAGGAGACCAAACTGAAATGAACAGCTGAGCCAATTCGCATGCCTTGTACATCAGCTGCAACACCTTCTGGTTCCTGCAGCTAGCTCGGGCCCTCTCCAAGTGAGAATAGGCCATTCCCCTAAAAGTCAATTAGAAAATAACTATTTTAGTCTCTTTGCAGCATCTAAAAGTATTTTACTTTTATATTAACAGCATCAGTAATCTAAATGCATCAAATCCATTTTTATTCAGAGCTAAAATAATATGAGACCACAGACTGGACCATTTCTCTTTAATAAGACTTGAGATACTCCCATTGACCTTACAATGCACATCAAAATATATTTATAGCATATACACGCAACAGCATTTTTATTACCTACAAGTCCATAAAATCTCTATGCAAATGAGAGTAAACAGGCTCATGCTTGTACAGGGAAAAAAATACAATTATAGCTGGTAAATAGAAGCAACCCTCGTGAAAAGATTTGACTGTAGAGAATTTCTGGTCTTGTTGTCATTGAGGCGACTAACTCATTTTTACATCCAGTTCTGCATACAATCAATCATTGTGGGGGTTTAGGTATGACCAGACGAGTATGTGTACACACAGTAAGAAGCCATTCTTTGAGAACTTGCATTTCAAAATCTTCTGATTTCTCATTTTAACTTTACAAAAAAATGTTACAGGCGTTTTACAAACCAGGATGTACAATGCCTAGATATTCATCAAAACATCTACTCATAGCAGAGCAGCATAAAATGACTCCCTTTCATAGAACTTTAGCCCATAGACTGGTTTGTTCTTTGATACGCACAGTTCATTTACAGTATTCAAAGTTGTACCCAGTCTGATATTTCTTTTAGTTAAATAACTAAAGAACAAGAAAAGAAGCAGTCCGTTTGTCAGCATAACATAGTAATTAGTCATCCGTGCTGTAATGTACAAAGGATGATACTGTCGAGTGATTCGGTGCATGAAGAATGTTTACAAATAATAGCACTGATTTGCGTGTGTTTATGCAGCAACACATTTAATATTTTTGTCCATTGCTTGTGTCCTGATGCTTTTTTTCCATCATCTTCTGTGGCTCGCTTTATTTTTAGAGCGGTATGTTTACATTTGGGAGCGTAGAAGAAGGTAGTTATTGGCACAGGTCACAGGGCTCGCCCGTTGGCGCGGTGGCAGGGAAAGGACAGGTCTAAGGCGACGAGTACTCCGACACTGGAATATGTCACAGGACCTCTGTAAAAGATGCAAAGATTGAAGGGTTTAAAGGTCAGCGGCTATAAAAGATTTTTAAATGAACTGCTTCAGTCCAAGTCCAGCTTGAAGCCAAAAAGCGTCAGTGTTGCTGAACTGAGTAATGACACGGTCTGTAAACCTCTGACCTGTTGACAATACTAAATGCACAAGGATGTTAAACATGCTGCAGGGGGCAAGATCCCATAAATCTTTACCCTCTTGTTTACAAGGATAAAACGAAAAGGCAGTGAGACTTTAGGTTAAAAGATGTTGTTGCCATAGAAATATATAATTTAAGTAACAATTCAAGTGAGATCAAGGAGAATTGTACACTGCTAAAAAAAAAAAAAAAAAAAAACTCCTGTCAGACTATTAACTTAATATTTCCAGTCATCCCGATTTATGAGTGTGAAGATAAGTCAGAATGTTCATGTTTTACAACAGGGTTAAAACAAAGAGGTGAATGGGAGTGAAACTGAAGCAGTAAAATATTCATCAAAGTATGATTATAGTGAAGGAATTAAAAGGCTAGCTAAGGTAGTCATGTTCTATTTTCTTTACAAAGCCTTTATGATTGTGCTTGGCTTCAGAGTAACAGGTGAAATTTAAAATCTAGCAGGGAAGGGGAGAGATTTGGTGCTGCCGACTGCTGCCAGGAGGGAGATGACTGAGGCATTACATAGTACTTAATTGCTTTGGAGTCCTGTTTCTAACCCCTGGTAAAAGGACACTTATGGATAGGGTCTCAATGTTGCTTCTGGAATTCTTTTCACTGGACTGAGGCCAGTGAAGCTGATGAATAAAAGCTGTCAACAGTATAAAGATACCCAGCTTCTCTTCAACCTTCCACACACTATTTATTCCATATCCAATCTCTACCCTGAATGTAAGTGAATCGCTCATCTCCTCAGGGGCTTCTCACTTTAAACCTGCATGTTTAGTTAAGTATAAGCTCAAGTCCATGGTTGCTTCAACTTGAAATAACAGACTTCGTTTTATTATCTGCTCTTAATAAATATTTTCGGAATGACCTGATTTTGCACCCAGTACTCACTACAGTGTGTATATATACTTTTTTTTTGTTGTTGTTGTTTTTATCTCAATTTTTGGTATTATGCATACAATTTCACAATGTGTTAATCAATTTGTTAACGTCCTGCAGGTACAGAAGCTAATTAGCTAAGCTTAGTATTGGCTAAGGCAAGAGGGAAACAGTTAGCCTACCCCAATAAAAAAATATTAAGAAATATAATTTACAAGCACATCTGTAAAAGACATATTTGCTTTGTTTCTCTCCTGCTATTGCAAATTGTTAAACTACAGTCTTGTTCCAGGACATAACTCCATAAAAGGCTCAGCAACCACAGAATCAGCTAATTCCTGCTGTCTATAGAGCTTCATATTTAATGCGCGTTCTCACTACACATCCATTTTCTCCCAGCAAATTGAACTATTTTAGGCCTCCTCAGGGAGGAGATGTTAAGTTACCAGATTTTATCCTAAAAATCTGGCAACTTCTATGGATTAGAAGTCCTTAAAAAAACACAAATGTTCACATATGCTCCAGACATTCTGCAGAAGTTTCTGTATGTGCTTAAACACAGGTATGGCGATGTCTGCTTACTCCCCACTGTTTTGGACATGTACAAATACATGCAGTACTTCCATAAACACAATAACAAGCCTTATCTGTTCTTCTCCACTTGAAAAGAAAACTATTTTCTGTAACACAATCCCTCATGTGCTCCCTAGATAGCCATTTCCTCACACCCCCTCCCTTACAATTTTAGCTGAAAGCCTCCTGTTGTGATGTGCTTGTGTGAGTATAAACTTTGGAAAAAGTCTGGACCAAATTGTCTGCACTCTCTTAATAATCCAGTATTTTTGTGTAAAATCTGCTTCTTTTTACTTTGCTTTATCAAAGACACCAGTGCCTTTAAGTAGCTTCTCTCTCTTACGCTGGAAAAACAATACACATTTATAAATATATAATCAAAATGAAGATTTTTATCAACAGCGCGAAAGTCCGTGGGTTGATGCGTAGTGTTATTGGGCTTCCTTTTATACTTGTAACAAAACAAACCAAAAATACATTAATGATGGCAACTTTACTGGGGATGTAGCTATTATACAGCAGAGTAGGAGATGAGCAAACACATGCAAAATGACATGCACAATGTGGAAACAAAAGGATAACCGTCCTGAGGGCTTTCCCACCAAACTCAAGTTAAAAACGGAGAACCCTGATTTATTGTAAAAGCTTTCATTTCAACTGGGATCAATACAAAGAAAATACCAGTGAGAAATGCATTGCTTCCACCTCAGACAAAGCTGCTATCATAGTTATCATAGCTTATATATTTCTTCTCTGTATGCTTACAGTTAATTATAATGTACTTTAAAACAAACTTAGACTTCAGAGCTAAGATGGTTTAAAACTCTATACCTGCAACATGCTGAGGTTTCAAGGAGCCTGCTTTTTTCATGAACGACTCCTCACTTTCAAAAGAGAGGATTGGCTCAGTGGTCATGCTGGTCTCCGACTTATCCCGAGCTCCATTTGTAGCGTTGCCGTGATTTGTGAGGTGGATGATGTCCTCAAAGTGGGTAGCATCTTCTTTAGGAGACAGGCCATTTTCGTGTCTTGTAGGCTGAACCCCATTAACTACTGAGAGGCTGGTCGACAGAGAAAAAGTAGGATATGGTTTTTAGTTGAAATGGGCCAAAATGATTCATGCAACAAATGAGTCATTCCGCCAATGTTCAATTTCAGAGTTTATGGGCTACATTTGAAAGTATTCCCTAGTATTGTGTTTAAATAGAATAAACATTTTAAGAAACAAAAATGATTCTGCTAGTGTTACGAATCATTCCTGTGGGCCTGGTCCACGTAGCTCCCTGTTTTCCACTGAGTTCACAAAAATACAAACTTGACTGGTAGTTAGTGCTCAGCTTTGTTATCTGGCACATGAGTTTTATGAAGTTCATGGTGGTCCTGTATCAATTTGAACACAGATGAAACCAGTTTTGTTACCTTTCTTTGCCCTTGGTCTGTCCATTTTCTCTCGCGTTATTAGGTGGGTTGACCTCTGGTTTTGGCTGATAGTCAGCAGACACTAACAAAACAAAACAAACACTGTTATGCTTTTGCAATGATGCTACCACAAATAAATGCCTCACCCTACCACAGTACTGCAGTAATAAGACCATCTGGCACTCCTTTAGTGTCAATGCACAAAAAAAGAGAAATTTTGCAGGGGGAGTAGCTCCTGTCTTTTTAGACTGCACCCACCCTGGTGTTGTGGAAGTTTGGAAGCTTCAAAAGGACCAAGATCTGCAACTTATCCAAATTACATTATCCTATTGAGATCAAGTCTGCACCAAACATGTGCACATGGGTATTTTTGTATGACTGAAACATCTGACATTCCAACAATATAAAAATAAACCCTAAGTTCATGCTTAGCATGTCCCCTAGAATAGGTAACTGGAACAGTAAGAAAATAATTATTTATTTGAGGAACTGTTCCTGCATCTTCTAGACCCCTTCCTACTCGGCTCCACTAAGGACATGGCTGTGGTTAAAAAGGGGTCTCCACACCCCTGACTAAAATGGATGAATTCCTGCCAAGCTTCTAACCACATCAGCAGCTGGCTAATGTCTTCCTGCGTTGGGGAACTCTGAAATAAACAGCATTTGCAACCACATCAGTTCCCTTCATCTTACTACTCTATTGTACGTGCCATCCAACATGCATGCATTAAGGACAGAATTGTTGTATAAAGGGGCACATGTTGAGCTGTACAACATCCCAGGTATCTTTGTTGTATAGCGTGTATCAATAATAAACTGCTGTAGGCTGGTGGCTGAAGAACAAGAAGTAAGCACACATGGGTCCTATTGTGCAGAGAACAACTCAAACTGCAGCTGTACAGGATATGAGACAGATAAAACCTAATAAGTGTTTTATATAAACTGCTTCATTGTGGCTCTGACTCACATAGGAAATAAAACTGAAGGTACCCTAAATATCAATGCTTTTGCTCAGTGCCACACATGGAAGAGGTAAAAGAGCACATTTGTGTGTTAAGAGTAGGGCTGGACGATATGGCCAAAACTTGTATCACGATATATTTCTTAATTTCGGTCGATTCGATATAAACACAATAAAAACTTCAGAAAAATTGCCAAAAATGCCCACAACAAAAAAACTAAAAATTATTTTACCAAGTCTATGAAACTCATTCAGTATAACATTTTAGAAATAAAACAATACCAAAGTAATTAAAAATCACCATCGAAGGTCAAATAAAACGTTTACCTTTCTCAATAATAATAGTCAGTCTCCAAAAGTCTCCAATAATACCAGAAAAATTCGCAACATCTGTTGCTAGTCGCTTAAAAAAAAAAATCGCTAGAGGGGAGTGAAAACGAACAGTACAAAGTCGCTAAGCTGGCGACACTGAGCCAAACCACTTACGTACTATCAAGTTAGCCTTTGCTCTCTTATCAACTACTTCGTCTGCTTTCTCATTGCTTGTAGAAGCTTGTTCGGTTACGTTTGCATTACAGACATGAGCACTCGTTTTGTAGCTAAAACTAGCAGCGTTGGAGCTTAGCCTAGCCTAGCCTTCTACTTCCAACAGTTCTACAGCCAACTGCTGCTGGGCTTGGTCAGGCTCCGTGTCTGTGGTGTGCGTCATCACTTACGTAGCCAATATGTTGCAGCTCTTTCTGTTCAGCTGGAACACTATTCAGTGAAACGCTGTAATCTTATACTGTATGTATGTTGAAACAACAGAAATTTGTTCAAAACTCATATTACCATTATTGAATAAAAGTATATTGCGATATATATTGATATTGAATTATCGTCCAGCCCTAGTTAAGAGATGACTGTTAGGTCATCTGCATGACTTATTGGCAACAATTTACTGTTTTGTTCCTGTGAGTTTGTTAATCGAAGCACTAAAAGTGTTTAAGCCAGTTCCAATTATATCCTTTTCCAGATGTCACATTAATGGGATTTAATGATTCCTGCAGATTAAAGGCTCTGGCCGATAATGATTTTCTTCCATCACTTGAAGATCTTCTGGCAGATGCAGATGACTTTAGTCTCATGTGCTTACCTTTGCTACTCTCTGCCTGTTTGTCATTGTCATGTGCAACTGGGAAAGACTTGATCTCCTTCTGTAAAAAAGAGATAAATTCAGTGAGTCTTGCTATAAGTTTAAGTTTAGGCTCCTTGGCTCTAATTAGAAGTAGGGTTGGGGCATGTACCTTGTCAACTCCATCAGTTTTGCGTGTCCTCTTCATGATCTCCTCCAGACGCTGAGGAGGGAAGACGGAAAGCAAACTGTCAATGCTTAACTTTTAGAGTTGCATTTCCTTGTGCTATACAGTTCAGGAATTAAGGTTTAAGTAATAACAGCATCCATAAAAAAATAAAAAATAGACTGGGACCACACACACACTTCAGTGTTTTGCAAGAATGTGTGGTTTTGTATTTCACTGTTAATTAATTTTCTCCACCCAAGAGAAAAAGTTTTTTTCTGACCTCTGTTTTTTTTTAGTTTAAAAAGATAATTGTGGAGGATTATGTCGGTAAGGTTCAATTGCCACTTGCGTATTAAGCTGGAACAACAGTGTATAATAGTTGAAGAGTGAACAGCGGGATGGAGGAAAGAGTGGGACTGCACTAAAATAAAATAGAAATCCCACTGCCTGGCCCAGTTGTATCTGAAGTTTGATGCAAGATGCAACCCTCACTTGAGGACACAGTTCAACCAAAGCTGCAGCTGCCACTCATAAAATGAAGGCATTTATAAAGATCCCAGATTATTTCATGCACAGCTCATACACTCATGGCTTTGGCATCTAGTTTAGCAGCAAAACGTGCTTTAACTCATAAGAGATGTTTGTTCGATAGGTTTCTGTGCTGCCCCTCAGGATACTTCAAACCACCTGTGTGCTTTATTGATGTACTGAGTTGCTTTTGGTAGGAGAGAGTTACAGCACAGTGTGACTAAGCAGCGAGTCGAGGACGTGATGTTCTTGTGGGCTAAATCTTGTGTAGAGCCAGGCTTTGCTGCCTGAGCCAGGAGGCCTGGCACAACTAGATAAGTCTTTCACACATGGCAAGAAGACAAGGAGAGGAAAAGCTTTGCTAATATAGGGAGGTGTGAGTTTACAGTGGTGGAAGATGTGCTCACGCCACAAGATAAAACTAAGTTTTATAAGTAAAATTCCTGCATGCTAAACATTTATTTATTAGAAGTGTTTACTGTACCAACAAAAGGAACTATAATAGGTCTGTTTTAAGTAAAAGTGCTCAAAGAAAAATACACTAGAGTATTGCATCTGTGTAAAAGCTGGATTTTGTTGTAGTTTTGGTAAAGCTCATTTTTATCTATTGTGTGTCAAGCTGCAACTATATAAAATTTATATGACAGATTAATCTGCTGACTCAGTCTCTTTGTGATACGTCAAAGACTAAGACAAAGATAAATTTTAAAAAAAACATTGCAAATGAAATGTCAATTGACAAATGAATTTATTCTTTATTTTTTAGCTGTTTGGTTGTTTAAATGACTACATCTTTTTTTTTTAAGTTTTATGTTTTTTGAGCTAACCACTATGAGTGATTTTAACTTAAATAGTCACAGATTGCGCACAAATCCACCCAGTTAAGGCTGGGGCAGCTAGCTTGATACTATTAGGCGTTATATATAGCAGCATACACACATTTGCACACACTCTAAGCCCTATTAAATCATGGCATCCAGACAGCCAATCCTGGGTAAGCCAAAGACATCATTCATCTTGGTTTCAGGAATTCAACTTTCGAATCTACTTTTTGTCATATCCAAGCACAGACCTGAGAGTGAATTTAGCTCTTTTTATAAGGTCATCTCTGAGATAAGACACTGAAAAACTAATGAATTTATTTTGTTTCTCTTAGTCGTCATTTTTGATGTTTTAAATTGCATTAAAAAAAAATTTATTTTTAAATGCTAAACATTTTACAACCCCAATTTCAAAAATACTGGGATGCTATGTAAAATGTAAATTAAAAACTACTTACAAAATGTATAAACCCAAATTATATTCTCAACAGAACATAAACTGTATATCAGATGTTGGAACATTTTACCATTTCATGGTCAATGTCTCATTTTAAATTTGATGGCAGCAACACATCTCAAAACTTGGAACAGGACGATGTATACAATTGTGTAGCATTCTCTCTTCTTTTAACAGCTGTCTGAACATCTGGGAAGTGAGGAATGTTGTCTAATTCTTGTCTGATGCAGGATTCTAGCTGCTGGAACAGTCCTAGGCTTTCTCACCATGGAAACTAATGCAACCCCATACCATCAGAGATGCAGGCTGTTGAATTGCCTGCTGATAACAAGCTGGATAGACCCTCTCCTCTTCAGTCTGCAGGATACTGTGTCCATGGTTTCATGAAAGAATTTTAAATGTTTACTTATCTAAACCACAGAACTGTTTTCCACTTTACCACAGACTGTTTTAAATTAGCTTTGGCCCAGAGAAGATGGCATCATTTCTGGATCATGTTCAAATATGGCTTCTTCTTTTGCCTGCTAGAGCTTTAACCTGCACTTCTGGATTACACAATGAACTGGTGTTCAGTGATTTCTGGAAGTGAGCCTGAAGATCATGAGCATAACGTTTTTTAATTTAGGCCTCCCTAACATATAACATAATATGTGCATGTATTGTCCTGCATAACATTGCGACCAGGCAGAATCTCCCTCTCTGTGACAATGTTATTAATGCACCTGAGCCCCGTCTTGAGGTAACTACCAAACCTCTGGCTTACTGTCAGATGTCTGATTATACAGTGATAATAAAAAAAAAAAAAAAAAAAATTGAATACTTTATATGTGTTATTGAATTTGTTTTGGGGTTTATGTTTGCTTTTTAATTTTTTTTTTTTTTACCGTTTTATTTTACAACACTGAAAGGCTTAATAGGTGGGCCACCTATGTTAACCTCTTTATCACTGTAACCGTTGAACATGTTCGGTGAAAAATACAAATAAAAGCATATGCACTGAATAAAAAGTTCTATTATTTGATCAGCTGTTAGGTTGTACTGGAGTTTCTTCCTGAAATCTGCCTTGTAATTCTACCCTCTGTTGGGATCGGGATAATCCTGTTTTTTTGGATCAAAGTTATCTAGATTCTACTCAAAAGTTTTGAACAACCCAGATAGAGTTTTATCCAGATAACCAGAACTGGATTAAGTGATCAAAGCCGATTTTGGAATCCAGATTTCCCTTTTGAACAACTCATTTTCAGGATTTGATCCTTTTTCAATAACCAAAATCCGATCGGATTATGTTTGAACAACTGGTCCTTGATGGTTTGCTGCCTGGCCAAAAAAAAAAAAAAAAAAAATGCCACCTACATTTAACTAGGCTAATGGGTACTAGCCTCCTATTGGATAATTACTGCGTGGGTGATTATATTTCAGCTGGCAACAAGTTATTTAACGGCAACGGATGCAATGAGTGTTATTAGAAATTACAAAAACGTTTTTCTTCGTAGCACGCTGTCTGCTGGTCGGAGTGAAGCTCACCGCACGTGACAAGGCTTTCCTTACTCACAGCAGACAGACATCTTAATCCCTCGCCCATCCAGAAAAATTCTCCTGTGCACATACATGTTTCAGGATAGCCAGGAAAAAGCATGAACACAAGGCGTATGCAGCTAGCTAGAAATAGTGACATTGCAGAAGCTTATGGAAACAATGACACAGCAGATGCTGCCGTAATCAAAGCTAAAGATGGCCTAACTAAATGTTAGTGTGCGACTGCTATCATTATTTTATTTTTTTCGGCCAGGCTGTGTATTATACACTGAAGGTGGTGCAATCTTCAAAATCTTTGCAATTTTACATTGAAGAATTTTTTTTTCTAAAATTTTAGATTCCGTTTTCTGCAGATTGGTGAGCCTCTACCCATGTTTACACATGAGAGGCTCTGCAATGCTCCTTTAGTGACCCTTGTTTCAATTTTGTGTTGCTGCAATCAAATTAAAAATAAACTAATATATTCCATAAAATGGTAAAATATTTCACTTTCAACATCTGATATTTGCAAATCATTGCATTCTGTTTTTATTTACATTTCAAAGAGCGTTCAAACTTCTTTGGAACGGAGGTAAATTTGAAGGAGGAAGTTTCTGTTTTCTACTGTGATATGTGACACAGAGTAGTCAATTGGTTAATTTATTTAGGGTCAGTTTTCCTTTTTTTCGAAGACAAATCTGACTTTTAAAACCATTTGCATCGTTTTCATGAATCTATAAAAATGCAAATTTAATTTTAGAACATGACTATAAAACTTGTTTTAGAAAACAACAATGAGCACAGATATGTGGCCCAACCTTTTTCCTCTCCAGTCTCTCCTGCTCCTCCTTCTGGAAGTGTTTTTCCCTCTCTAGACGCTGCTTTTCTGCCTCCTCCCGGGCTCTAGCCTCAGCTTCTTCTTTCTGAAACACACACAGGCGAGAATCCAACCACAATTTCAATGCAGGCAGATGGGAGGGGGACTGCAGCCAAAATAACTTGCCTTTTCACGTAACAAGGGAGTGGTTTCTCCCTGCAGTTTTTGTTTACAACCGCAAGCGTGATATTTTCCTCTAGATTTGAGCCAAAAGAATCTATTTTAAAACATACACATTCTCAAGAGGGCAATTCAATTTAAGACAATAGTCTTTGTATAAATTTAATGCATCATGCTTAACCATAAATGCCACTACTGTGAAAGACCACAAGGGGGTGGTAATGCATCATAGCTCATCACAGACTGCTATGCTTGTGCATTGCCACTTTTTATCAAGGTGCAGGTCTCCAGAATAAATTAACAAACTACTGAATAGTAAATTCCTGTTTCACTGGAAATTCGGGTCTGTCCAGCCACACAAACACTAGCAGTTTCACTACTTTAGTCTGTACCGCACATTTTGGTGGATAAACTGAAAATATTAGGGCTGTCTTCCCACAATACTGGACATAAATCTGCCTGTAAAGACAACATCATCTTACAAAAATAAATGAATAAAGGACTGCTTTTAGGACAAGATATTTAGGCAAGAGGCTGAGCTGATGAATTGTATACCTGTTTCTGCAGGCGTTGGTTCTCCTCCTGCTCGGCTTTGGCTCTCTCCTGAGCTTCCTTCTCCTCCTGCAACCGCTGTTCTTCATCCCTCCTCCGCTGCTCCTCAGCCATGGCTCGAGCTTCCTCCTCCCTGCATCGCCTCTCCTCTGCATCCTGTGCTATTCGCTTCTCTCTCAGTATCCTAAAAGTATAAGCACATGGCTGAGAAAAAGTAACTCTTTCACAAAACTCACATGTCAAATATGTAAATGTTCTCTCTCTTTGGTTAATGCATTTCTTGGATATACTGATGCTGACATACACTCAATATGGGAAATTATTAGGGCAACAGATATCAGTCTAACTTGTAAATAGTGACTAGCAAAATCATCCAAGCTGCCTCTTAAGTCTGATGCATTTACATTCAGACTTGCTGTTATGTAAATGAAACAGACATTACCTTACAAAGGGAAGGTGCTGTTAAGTAAGGGATAATGCTCAACGAGGTGTCCATTATTAGAAATTATTAGACTTCAGAGGCGTGAACCGTCTCAAAGGGCATTATTCTGCTTATACCATGGTTACTTACAAAAGAAATATATCAATTATTAATACGTTAATGCTGTTTTTTACAATTAAAATCCTAAGTTTTTTACAAGTAGCTGAGTGGACTATTTAATATCTCTCGTGACGCGTTGCCAAGGTAACCAGCTCTGACAGAACCTGCAGCTTGGTCAGCCGCAGCTGTTGTATTAGACCTAATTAGTGGAGGGAAGTAAGATGATTGCTTAACGTTATGCTGCGTGACACAAAGTATTATTTCAGAGGGCAGGTGCAGCTTTTACAGCTTGCGTGTGTTCAGAGGATGATGGCAAATTTTGTTTCAAACAGTCCAAGTCCACAGATGGAGTTTCCTAAATCGTTTTATTTCAAGTAGTATTATCCACCATTCACTCTGATCATTAAATGTATATCAAGCAAGTGAGTCTATCCTAAATCGTTTTTATAATATTGTCCACCAATCACACTGTGTGTTCTGAGTTTCTTTTGCCACTGTTACCAACTAGCATTTAGCCAGCACAATAATTTACAACAATAAGGCTATTTGACCAGAACTTTTTTTATAGGTGTCCTATAAGTAAGGTATAACGCCCGACAAGGTGTCCATTATCAGAAATTAATAGACAACGTGCAGGCGTGAACCGTCCCGATGCGAAGCAGAGAAGGACTTTATCCCTCCTATACCATGTTCACTCACTTATGTTTGGGCCTGAATAAGAAAAACAATGACACTCATGGCTGTGAATCTTACACCTGCATGTGTCAAACCATCTCCAACAGGAAAAACATTATTGTGAGTCTCTACAGCTCTATAAGGATGCAGGACAGCATTACTAAGCCCTTATGTTAGCGATAAGTTAGAAGAAAACACAAAATGACACTTTAGTCCCTTCATCTCCAAACACTTCTATGTTCTTCACACCTCGGCTGTATGAAAGGTTTGTGAAGTATCCAGGGCACAATGGCACACAGCATTGCATGCAGATGAATTTGGTCTTCCGTGTGCATGTAGCATCATGGTATCTTTGCATTTTTCACCTCAGTAAGTTGGGGCCAGTGATATCCTGTGCCAAACATCATATTCTGTATTCTGGACTATTCTGTAGGCTGCCTTATTATTTGCTGCATTTGGAGGCTACAAAATATAATAAAATAATTGATATAGCAACACATACTACAGCTAATCTGGACAAAAATGTATATTTTAAATGAATAGTTTATCCATATACCAATTATACATTGATTTATAACCAAAATAGCCACAAGAAACAGTGAAGCAATTATAAGACTTGTGTTAAAAAATATTCTACATATTCGACATAAAAAATTTCATATTCCAAACAGATAATATCCTTCCTTAGATGTTGCTGCATATAATCATGTTTTTTGGGGTTTGTTTTTTTTACCAGTGGGGCTCTTTCAGCATAGAATTGGCAGGATATGCCAGCAGTGGTTGGTAGGGGTAGCTGTTTGTTGGCCATCTTGGATTCAGGGGAAATTTACTTGCAGTTACACCGACTGACCACTGAATTGACTTCAATACAGTATGGCAGCAGAGAGCACTGTAGAGGGTAATATGCAGTTCCACCATTGAAACCAATGCATTAAAAAGAAAATTACTTTTTAGTAGCCGTCTACTACAGTGACCACTATGCACCAAAGGGTTAATTTTCGTCACTCGTAAGTGACCATGGTATAGGCGGAATAATGCCCTTCGAGGTTTCTATTATCAGAAATGAACGAAGACGAGGCAGAGGCGTGAACTGTCCGACAGGTATTAGCCTTTACATGTCATTATCAGGTTGGCATTTTAATAATTAATTTTATTAACTTGTAAACAGCCTTAGCTTTAACTTAATAATGCAGTAGTCACATACCTGAGATGATAGTTATTACTACAGTGTAATAATTAAAATTTCTTTTACATAGGAAATAAAACTGTCTTGTCAGCATTTAATTTGTGTTTTGTGGCATTTTTAAAGCCAACTGACCTCTCCTTCTCCTCCTTTTCACGGCGCTCCTGCTCCTCCCTCTCCCTCTGCTCTCGGGCTTGCCTGCGTTTCTCTGCCAGGATGCGAGCAGCCTCCTCTGGGTCGTTGGTACCTGCCATGGGCTTGGATGCTGGAGAGGGTGAAGGTGACAAAGCTCGGACAGAAGGAGCCGACTGGCCTGGCTCAGGTGGGGAAGGAGTGACTCTGGTTGTGACCGGCGTGCTTGACACATTAACTGTGGAAGCGGTGGAGGATACTGTGATGGCAGGAACCACAGATGAACCTGCAACGACATGCATTAACTGACATTCAGTATCATTATTTATTATAATGAACAAGTACCAACTTTTAAACTGATGTTTTTTTTAAAGTGGGCCCTGGTGATTAATTTTTTTAGCGCATTAAACTACAGTCTTGCCCCTTTAAAGATTGTACCATCAGCACAAATGGAAATTGTAAACAGCCATAGATTTAGCCTAAGAAATCAGTAATTACCCAATTAAAGCAGATTAGTGCAGCCCTTTAGTACTTGAAGTGGCTCACAAAATGGAATCTTTTTGTTTTCATGGCTAATTATTTCTGATGGTTATCTTTGAATCTTCTTGGTGGGGGGGGGGGGTATTTTCCAGCAGCTCAATTTTTCCAATGGACACTCGACTCTAGCCAGATGCAGGAAGAGGATGAGCTACGGGAGAACTGTTTGAGAATGTAAAATAAATGCTAAAAATACATTATGACTCAGCTATTGGGGGAAGCTACCCCAAATCCAGATGTTCTGTATATGATGATAGTTAAAGTAAAAGATTTCATTAAAACTCAACTCAAGCTCTGTCCTGTGCTACTTGTTCCCACTTCATTAGCAGATCAGATGTCATTAAGGGACTTATTTGTAGAATTTGATCCAAAATGCTGATAAAAACATTACAAAATGCTTTCCCACAGTTAGTACTCTTCCAATTCTGACTCAAGCCTGTAAGACAACGTGGTCTTACTAAAAAAAAAAAGAAAATAAACAGGAATAAAACAATAATTCATCCTTTACAGTCTAGCCTGTAATGTCATCACTGCTTTGTGTACTCACTCTTTCGTTCTTCTGGAGTACTTGGTCTTCGAGGCTCCTTCATCCTCTCAATGGGCACTGGGGAGGAGGTTCGGTGGTCTATCCTGGCTGGTGTCCTAGCCCTTTTGGGCCTGGCCTTTGGGGTTGACGGGCTCCCATGTGTTGATGGGGGCTTGGGAGAGGCAGCTGGGCTTGGAGAGGCAGTTCTACCCTTAGGCATGGCTGGGGATGCCGGACGTCTTGATAAAGGACTAGGACTGGAGGAAATTGTATGGAAAACCTTTAGCTTTAAAACCAAGCTGGCCATAATATTTGTTTAGAGTTGCACTGAAATGTTTAAATAATTCTGAGAAAGAAAAAAAAATTTAACTTTAGTTGTTTCAACTTTACTGCAAGCAAAGCACTTAAGAGTCATTCCTTTAAGTGCAGTTACAGTAGGCAATGCAACATTAGAGGAGATATGCATTTTTTTTCTTTCCTTTTAGCCTTTTCCAATCTTATTGTTGCATCAAAGGAACTCATTTTTTCGACCATTT
The DNA here is from genome assembly GCA_037177495.1 of Rhadinocentrus ornatus. Lineage (NCBI taxonomy): Eukaryota > Metazoa > Chordata > Actinopteri > Atheriniformes > Melanotaeniidae > Rhadinocentrus > Rhadinocentrus ornatus. The sequence goes on along the minus strand of JBAMHW010000006.1, from coordinate 10,333,967 downwards.
CGTGTCCATAAAGGATGTCATTTATTGTGGGGGCTGGAGGATAAGAGTGTTAATTAAATATTCACGCAGCGTGTAGGCTGAAGCAGTGAATGAAGTATAAGGTGAGTTCAGCACAAACACAAGCTGCAAGTCAGCGTTAAACTTTCTACAAGACAGTTTCACTGTCTTCAAAGTGTCACAATACAGTGTGAAGAGTATTTTACAAATGGATTTCACAAAGGCCTTTGTGATTAGGCTCACAGTGATATAAGTTTGGGACTTTCCAGCCATTCAAAATCAATAAAATTTTGACCGCTGAGTAGTTTGTTATACTTGTGTGCTGGTTTTTTATCCTGTGTAATACACTATATGTAAACACAAATGCTGTACTTTTGGAGGTTTTGGGGGAAAAAAAATAATATGTTACTACTACTTTTTTATAAACCCCGTCAGGTATAATGTGTTACGTTTTTAAGTGAATAGGTATAGATTGGTTGACTTACAGGAAGTCTTTTTTTCTTTGTTTCAAAAAGAACCAGGTTTTATGATAAGACAAAAAAACCTTCAAGCTTTTTAATAAAAGGTCATTACTGGATGTTATGTATTTTACCTATACAAAGTATTATCTACTAATTTAGAGTTAATCTTGGACTGGATTTAGCATTGAAAGGGCTCACCAGGCTGACATTATGTATCTCTTTAAAGTGTATATTAACCATATTATTTAAAAAAGACAGGAATTCAAAACCACTGTTTCCCTTCTCATGAGGCACTGACCAACAAAGATTATTCAAAGAGTAAGATGTCCACAGTAACTTCAATGCGTCTTTCAAAATGGATAAAATTTATGTTCATAAGACCACCAATGGAGAACACTTAATAACAATAGGGACGTACACAAAGACAACACCCAAAACCACTTGGGTTGTTCTGTCAAAGGATGGTTTGACCAATTTCAAGTCCTGGCCCTAATCCATCAGTGATAGCTTAGCTCCATACCTATGTGTTTTAAATATCATACAAATTTAGAGAGTGACAATCAAATTTTAAAGAGAGGCTTTTGAAATTAAGTTGAGATGACTCTTAAAAGTGAGAGAAAAATAAAGTCTTTACCTTGGATCAGGTCTGTCTCTCATACTGGGTAGAGATTGTCTTTTCTTCAGCACCTTCTGCTTAGTGATGGCATTTTTTTCCTTCTCGTTCTCCCGTTCCTTGTCTTTCTTTTCTTTCTTGTTTTTATCCATCTGTAATAAATAAATAAACCTTCATTCACACGCATACCGCTGTAAATTTCTTTTTCGTCTGTTATTGCGTATGTTGACTCAAATACGATAAAGCTCATAAGACTGGCAGCGTTTTAATATGTTAGTCACTTTTAGCATTAAAGACTGGCAGACATACGGGTGTGGAGCTCCGTCTGTGTTGGCGCTGAGTGATGTCTGGTGTGCTTGAGGTCACCCTCCAGCTGTCAGAGCAGCGATGATGGGGCTGGTGGGCACACAGCGTGAGGGGGCTGGCTGAGGCTGAACGAGGGCAGAGAGGAGAGTCTGCAGAGGAGTCAAATATTTAAAATGCTAACATTCATGTTTAAGTGTAGTTTTATGTATCTACTCAAGGTGCTGTCATGATATCAGATATTTATGATTTAGCATCATTAGTGTGTCAACACAATATCAAGAATACCAGTGCATCACCACATCCCTAATTAAAGTTGCTACTAATCTTTATTTTTATTTTACATTTGCTTTAAACTTACGGCCATCTTTCCCATTGCCAAGGACACTAGCAGCACTCCGGCTCCGGGCGAGAAATGACAGCGTTGGTGTCATCAGCCGGTCTACTATACTGCTTTCCCATGGACGCAGTGCAAGGCTGCGGGCTGCAGGTAGGCAAAAACATCAAAAGGTTTTGTTTTGTTTTTTTCTTTTTTCTAGTTTCACATATATTTGAATGAATTTCCCGAACCAGAGATCTCCTTCAACTATATAATCAAAATTTTGTGGTTAACCTGATGTATTACATGTATAAGCTTAATTTCTCTCTTATTCCCCAACACAACAAAGCAGTGAATAAGATATAACTTCTGTGCAAGAATATAGATGTAAAAAAAAGAAGATCCAAAATAAGACATTTTAGCGTTTAAGATTCTATGAATAGAGGAAGAGAAAAGGCAGATGTAATTATAATTGCCACCATAAAGAGGCAGCTAATTGAAATTATTGTACAGACTTATTATATAACTACAGGCTTGAGAATACAGTTGGGAGTAGAAAGATTTGAGACATCATCAGCATTTGGAGAAATGTCTTTCTATTTTTCTATTATTCTATTTCTGCCGTTGGTTGAGAAAAGATGTTTAGTGTTCATATTGTGCAACTGCTGGAGCAGATAGCAGAGAGAGCGATAGTTAACCAGACAGACAGAGGAACATTCTCTTCTCTAGGGAGTTCTTAGAATGCATCATTTCGGTTAAAAATTGCTGACTCACACTAATTTACTTTTTTTTACTTAAAGATGCATCTCCTGTGCAGGAGTACACTGTGACCTGGTTAACAGTATGAGGCTTTAAACAAAAAAAAAAAACAGCCTAACATATTAATAAATATTCAACAAACAAAACTGATTCAAAGAGTTGATTATTGCATATTTAAGACACAATTCAAGCAACAGAACAAGACCCAAAGGACCAGTTTAGTGCAAAGACACCAGGAATGAAATGGCTATTACCACAAAATAAACCAACCGAAAGAAAGCGAAAAGATAGCCGAAACACTACCATATTCACAATAATAAGCATGCAGAGCATGTCAAATGAAACCCCAAAAATAAAACAAAATCTTGTGTTTAAAAAAGATGGAAATGCGTCAGACCCATCAAGCACAGGAGAGGGACTGAAACCAGACAAAGGGAAGATGTAACTGAAAAAAAGGACAATGATGGACAGGCTGGGAGGTATTGGCAGTGGCTGAACGATGGACACACATTTAAGGAGGACCAGGGGCATTCCAGATGTTTCCTTACTTCTGCTGGGGGAGTTCCAGAGAGTGGCAGAGGACTTGGAGAGTCGCTTGTTTATAACAGAGTCCACGTGTTTGGGAAGGTTGACCGTTGAAAGAGAGCATCTGCCTAAGAAGCCAAGAGAGGGCCACACAGATGTTCACAAAGGTCACATGTAGAGAAAGAGGAGGGGAAACATCTGAGGCATCATGACTTACGCTGAAATGATGCCTTCACTGTTATTTACCCACTCTTTGTGGAGACATGTGCAAAATGTCTGCAAGTCAACTCCTGTGTACTGATTGTTGCCTAAAGTTGAATATGTTCTTAAGAAAGATATTTATCAGCAGATCACTTACTCAAAATTACCAAAACACTAACCTTCAGTCTTCTGTGGGAGAGAATAACTTCCTTTAGTGTCGACTTTGGGCTTTTATTTTTAGTTTTGCTCAACTTTACATGCAAAAAGTCTACCAAACACATGAAAGAATAAGGAAACCCCCTAAAAGCCCAATATGAGCTCTAGCAAAAAACAAAAACAACTCTAGCGACCAAACTGGTGATGACAATAGATTTCCAGGAAATAGATACTAACTTAATATAAACAGGCACATAAGGAAGTAACAGCTCCGAACCTTGAGGTACTGCATGTGTCATCTATCCCACTTTTATATCCTGTAAATATACTGCAGTCAGTTGCATATATTCCTTGTCAAATTGTCATGACAACAACTCTGCAGTAATGGACAATTGAGCATTAAAAAGGTGGCTGAAGATGAAAGCCTTCCTTTGAGTGCACAAAGTCAGGATGCGCTTTGACAGAGGCCAGGATAGGTACGTTGATGCACTTGTTACATAAAACCCTGATCACTGCTGCCTGTTTACACTTATTTACCTTCATCATCGGCCAGGCAGCAGGCTGCTGGAGGAGTGAGAACAAAAAGATCGATTTAAGTGGCAACAATTCCCCTGGCATATGGACGGAGGTGATTAGGAGATGTAAGATGGAGCTCAGGACCCTTCTTATTTAGAGCCTTTAACTTGAGGGAGATTGCACACGAGGCAGGAACATCCATCAAACTGTACTGTCTTCTAAAACATCACTTCCATTTTACCAAGCAGCTGCAGCCATTTCAGTTTCTGATCTAATTTTCTGTTGGGCTATTAGGAAATTCATTTATTTATATGAGCATTAATATACAACCAATTTGATTTTGTTGCTGGGTCGATGGAACCTTGCTTTCTGCACCTGCTGCAAGGAAAGCAACAGCATACTTTTTTCACTTTGTGTAATCAATACCATCCCATCATGATCAAAGGCTAATAGACCTAAAGCAGTGTTTAAGAGGCAAACAACCTGTACAGCCAGAACTGCTGTGTCTGCCTCAGAGGAAATGTGTTGGAGAGTAAAATTTTAAATGAAGAATGATGCACTGCTTTTATGCTGCATTGCTCTAATTTTTTAAGACATTTTTCAAGCAAAGTTATCAAACTTTTGTTGTTGTTTTTCCATACGCATACCGCTATAAACTTCTTTATTATCCATGTTCAGAGGAAATTAAAAAGAACTAGTGATTTTTGGTCTAACATCAATCTCAGAAGTGAGAAAAGACAAATAAAATCCTTCAAAACACACACACAGTCAGTAAAAGTGACGGTGACATTTGAGCAATAACTGAGCCTTTTCCTTCTCATCGAGTATGAATTTATAACGATGGTTGTCCCAAGGTGATCCATGTACTCACCTTCTTTCTGACTGGAATTCTGGTTTACTGCGCCTGCCCATGACCATCTCTGCTGCCGAATTTCTGCCCACGTCTTCTTTGTGGATCTGTGGATTGCTGCCTCGTAGCGCTCCTGGGAAGGATACACAAAAAGATAATGCTCTTTAGAATTTCAAATGTGCACTGTATGAAGGGATGATGGAAGTCATCCTGTTGTTGCTCAGTCTGGATTTAAGCACTCTCGTCTGGCTCACGTGTGCCTGAGTAAAACTCTAAATCCTTTCATCTGATTTTCATCACCCAGTTCACATACCATTCCAATGAAGAAGGGTCTTGACTTTTCACCGCTGGGTGAATTGTGTCCAAGAGTCAACATTTACTTTGCTCATAAAAAGGTGCTGAAGCATTAACATTTAAAATAAATTACTCTGAACATTCAAACATACTCTTGATTTAAACATACTTTGTTCTTCTCCAGTTTCTGTTTCTGTCTCTCCTCCAAGGCCACTCGCCGTTGTTCGGCCTTGATCCGCTGCTGCTCGAGCTTTCTGCGCCGCTCCTCCAGCTGCTGCTCCCTCAGCTGCCGTGCCTTTTCCTCTTTCTCCAGCCACTGGTTTTTTTTGGCAGCTAAGATTTTTTTTTAAAAAGGACAAAATCAGGAGAGGAAGATCTACAAATTAGCACTGGACAATAGAGTTCTCTTTCATCTTCCTGTCACAATACGGTTTGTATTTCCGGAGCATCGGATTTAGCTTCAATTTCAATTATTGTGAAATAATAGCGAAGCCACTATCTGACACAAACTGATTTTATTTGAGAGTTTTAAACAAAATCCTATTTGATGCCTGAACATCCCAAATGTCAAGCAACTCTGATCTTCAGAGTTTAACACACAAAGTCATTCTGAGGTGACATTTTTATGTTAAACTAATTGCATCAAGCTTTGACAAACAACACTTATATAGAAATCATTTCTTTTGTCGCTGTGCCATTTAAACAGGGCACTAAATAGCCTTTTGCAGCTGCCTTCCCAAATACACAACTCACCATATTTCCTTTAAAATACAAACCATAGTTCTTAAGAACACCTGATGCAACAAAAGCAACTGGTTGTGGTTTTCAGATGACTGTTCTGTAGAACTGAACTGCAGAGATACTGGAGACTAGCTGGGTTAGAATTTATTGGGAGGTATAGAGTTTAGCTTTCATCTGAGAATGGAATAAAAAAAAAAAGCTGAGTTATACAGAGGCCTTGCTTGCCAGCACCTCGCAGTGAAAAGAAGTGCTGCAGTGCATCTCTCAGTTCATTGTGGCTTGATTGCCTCAGTTTGGGAGACACCGCAGTTCTACTTTCCGGTGGTACAAAGCTATAGGGGAAGGTACTCTGAATGACCTGCAGTGGAAACTGCTTCATAATTCACCTACTGTGCCAACTATGACAGAGGGAGAAAGCAGCCCTGAAATAATGCAATTTTTAAGACTTGCTGAGACTGATTATGGTTTTCCACATCCATGCTGCAGCCCCCCACCGCAAATAAGAGAAAGCTTTACGATCCCGATTTATTTTGACAAAAGTGCTCCTTCCATTATCAAGCAAATGACTGACATTTCTATCATGCACCTTTAAATTTTACTTAATCACTAGCAGCATTTATTATTGGTGGTTGTAAGATGTGATTGTAAAAAGAAAATGAGCTGGAAATCGGCTATAATCGCCATGGTTACGTTAAACTACACATATCTTACTGCTGATGAGTGTCCTTTTCAATTAGTAATTCATGCATTTAATTTAGGGCTTTTTGTTTTTTTCTTATCATAAGCTATTGTAGGTTAAAAATCATTCATCACCTCAGTCCTGACGGTGATCCGTGCTGACATGTTGCCTAAAGACTTACTACAGTAAGGTCATTAATAAGTCATTACCCAAGGATAACTAACCCTGGTGCATGATGCATTTATATCTTCCCAGTAAGAACATACAAAGCAGATGAGTTTTTTCTGAGCGTTTGATGCAATTTAAACAAAACTGAGCTAAGATTTAAAAATGCTCCACTTGTACCTCTGTTCTTAGAATAACACAGATTGTTTAGATCTTTAAGCTGGTATTATAAACACAGGCTCTGGCTGGAAGTCTTCTTTTATCCAAGTCTAACAGTGTATTAGATAAGACCCATACCACCTGGCATGCCGCAGTGATCGCCCAATTAGACTGATCCACAGCATCAACTGTGTCAAACACATCTCATCCACATTTTAACACTCAGATTAGACAGCAAAAGACAAGGCATTACTGCAAGTACAATGAGCCTAGTTAAAAAGAGAAACCCATCGTCTGAGGATGTCATGAAAGATGGAAAAATGGAAAAACAACCCAGCTATCAACTCTTTTTGAAAGCATTTTTTTAGGAGGGAAAATTTAGATATAATTTCACAGCCAAGATAATTAACTCTCTAAAAACCTTCCGTTTTCCCAGCAGGATGGTAATCAGAGGTTTTGTGGCATATGGTTTAAACATGTTATCACTAAACATAAAATCCAAATGCTTTGGTCGCTGAATTTGGAACAGGAGGATGAAGGAAGTTCAAACTCGGGGCAGGCTGCAACCTCTTATTTGGTCAAGTGGACCACTGTGACTGCGCCCAGCCACATGTACATTCACACGTATTGTAAATGAAGGTGAAATGATCTGTTTGTGATTCATATGATTGTTTTAAAGACACTGATGTTCGAAGAATAAAGGCTATGGTTAGATGAATTTATTGTGGAACTAAAACAAAAAACAGGTTTTCCAAAAACAAAAAAACATCATGAAGATTAAAAATGATTGAAACTACATTAGAGCTGGGCAGTATCACCAAACGTAATACAGTGTTATGCATATTTATAGTATTTAATTGGATAATGAGTGCCCTTAAACATTGTGCAAATTATCTATTCTGCTTTACCCTTTAAGAAGACCTGGTCTGACAGGAAGTTTAAAGAGTTATCTTATAATTTTTGATGTATTACCCAGCTCTAGTTAATACTACTGAGCTTCGTCAAGCAGGTACATCCAAAAAAAACTGAAACTGATCAAAAAAGGTCATCACCACCACCACATAAACACAGGTGAGTGGCTTACCTTGCACCTTGCTGAGCTCTTCTGCAGGTGGAAAGGGTGAGAAAAGACAGAAGCAGCTGTCAGTCATGCAAAGCAGTGCACAACCAGCGTGGAGCCGGTGATAATGTGACAGCCACGGTTCAACAAACACTTGGCAAAACAAAAAGTAGAGTTGTGCGATTTCATCAAACTGCCTCACTATCAGTTGTGATGAATCTGTAAAGACTTGTGTGCGATGATGGCTCAATGATGTCGCGTGGAACAAAATTTTAAGCCATAAGAAAGATTTATTGCCATCAAATCAAACTATACACACATTCATCTCAGTTACCAGTGAGCTAAAGCAACGATGAGTTAAATAACAGTCTGAGCAAATGTTTCGACAACACTCTCCGCTGCAGCTACCATGCAGAAAAATGGATGCTCATTTTAAAATGGTCACTTATTGGCTGATTTTAGTTTTCTGCAGAAGCCCAAATTACCCTTTTATTCTTATTAAGTGTCTGTGAAAGACATGCATGCTGATTGCAGTCTAGAGTCAACCCAGAGGCTAAGGAAAGATAAACTGCTTACAAAAACATCTCCCACCCCAACACCAGGAGGAGCTCTCTCCCTGTGTAAAGTGCTTTTCCTCCCACTCCCGTTTCAACTTACCAAGATATTTGGCCTTTTCTTCTCGACGTTCCTTTGCAAGCTTCTGTCTGTCCTCTGACTTTGTGATGTCTGAGATAAGAATGAAAATGGGAGAAAAAGGAGGGAGAGGCTATGTGAATGTGGAGTATAAACTTTGTATATTTACTGAGCAACAGTTTCAGACAGAGTAACAGAGTCTGAGTACAGCTCCTCAGTCTGAAATACACTTCAAATCCTTAATAGAGATTAAAAATCAGATACTTTCACATAGACATAATTCTAAAAATTCTATTCAGACTGAGAAGTCTTGCACATGTTAGCTGCCTGTAAACATTAGTAGTAATCACTCTTTGAAGGTTTTTTGTGTTATGTAGACTTATAATTGAGTAAATTGTGCAATGAAAGGCAAAAAGCATAGGTAACTCTTTCTGTTTTAGAAATAGCCATTGCATTTCCAACATGCCTCAACTGAGGACTGACCTGAGGAATGCTTGCATAAGTACACCTCATCTATGTAGCAATGATGCAACCGCCCTTTAGCAAACAAAAATGACAAAATGTGTACTTTGCTGCTTCTTAATCGTAACAGCAAAGGCTTTTGAACTAAAAATCTCTCTACAAGGAGATGCTCGCCACACGACATTGTCAGGAAACGGGCAATATTCCAGCAATGTTTAACCTAGTTTTGAAGGTAATGTGGAGTATCTTTTCTAAAGGAACAAATGTTTGCATAAAATTCTCGCAGCAAGCCAAATTTTATTGCTATATTGATTCCTTAGAATATTTTATGGCTGCTTTATCACTTATTATATAACATATAATATTATGTTATTTGTTTTATTGTCTTAAATGTTTTATTGTTCTTTTTATTGTTATCATGCAGCACTGCCCTGTAAACCAAACCAAACTTCTCCCAAGGGAGACAAAGAATCTTGCATATTGATCTTGAATTTCTTTCAGTGAGCCTATAAATAAGCCATCCTAAAATCTTGCATTTAAAACAGCTAGCATTTCATAAATCATTTAGTAAACTTGAAGATGTGCTGTTTTAAATAACCTGTTCTCACTGAATTAAAATGGTGCAGACATTAGTCTTGATCTTTCTTAAACCTTTACGCTGCATCATCCCCCTCAATCTTCACTAACCAGATGTTCAACATCGACGACGTACAAATTCATCCTTCAGCAACATCTAATGGGGCAAGGCATGAATCTTTGATACAAAAACAATGTGTAATGCTTTCTCCTCTAACAACCCCTGACCCACTTTGTTATTTATAGGATGGAAAGATCGTATGCACGGTTTTAGTCAGTGTGATGTGCAGCAGTTTGTAGCTCACCACCATGTTAATCATAACATTACATACACAAACAAATGCACTGGCTTAAAGAATACAGCTGGGTGCAGTAACAGGGCTCCAGACCATGCACGCATGCTCTTCTCCAGATAGCAGCTCAGTTATTTGTTGCCTCTAAATTAAATTTAAAAAAAGGAGACATGGAGGATATTCTCTAGTGTGATCCAGTGTACAATCTGTAAGAAGATGAAAGCCCTCTAATGTGTTAAAATAGTTTTCTTTCGCTAGTTATGAAATAAATAAAAGAAGATCAACATTATTAATCATAACCGTCTATGTAAATATGTGCTGTGTGTATGGTATTAAAATAATAGCCACTCATAAGCAGCAGCTCCTAGTTTAACTACAAGCCTCATCACGTCACTAATTAAAGGGTCACAGAGTACTTTAATCTTTGTTGAATGATGACAAGTGTAAACCTTCACAAGTAATGAGCTTTACAGACCCAGTTAAAAAGGAACCTGAAAGGAAGACTGGGTCATTTCTGAAGAATAAAGACTCAGTTACAGATTTCTTTCAATTTGGCCAGACTAGTCAAATCAAGAACTAACACAAAAAAATAAAAAACTATATGAAGCTCCCCAGTTGAGCAGAATTGTTAGTTTTGGGAGCAGTGTTAGAAGCTGACAGAAAAAAAGGCTCTGCAATGAATGGATTAATAGATAAGAATAAAGAGGAGAGAGAAAGTAAATAGGCTTACACTCCAAAAACCCGTTAACATGTTCCTAAGAGTTTGCCTGAGCTGTTAGCCAATGACTACAAAGGGTTCAATTGGTGGCATTCTGGAAACAACTATGGTGCAGCTGCCAGGTCAAATTAAATGCCTTCTTGGCATCACTCAAGTGAAATGGGATTCCTATTTGGGTTCCCCCTGCCCACCCCTCATTAGGGAACAGCACATGGCAGTGATCAGCATTTGCTATCCACTTAACAAAGCCCATTTGTTCATATTATACAGAGAACTTGTCTTTACTAACTTGATTTAGTCTGAAATATCTAAGTGCAAAGCTGCAATGTTCTCACATAGCGCTTCATGTTCTAGGTTTTTCTACCACCCCAGGATAACCTGCAGCCACTCTATTGGATTCTGCCTGGTGTCTAAAAGCATGTGGTCACCATTACCCTGCTGAAGTTAGGTCAGCTCTCTAGGCGGTGTCAAAGTGAAGATGAAACTGCACCATTACACAGTCCTGCCTTAGGTCATGCCAAATTCAGATTCCATTATAAGTTAGACATTAAACAAGTAAACTCAAAAAAAGGTAAAACTCTGGTTTTTGCTTACCTCTTTTTGACCTAGGAGCTGGTGATGCCGGAGAGCCAGGTGATCGAGAGATGACGTCAGTTTTTTTAGGGGTAGTCATTTGTTGGTATGCTTCTTTCTTAAGTGAAGAATCCATCTTCTGGGTGTTTTCTGTCTTTAGAGAACTGCTTTCCCCTTCTGGGTCAGGCCTCAGAGAGGTCGTTTTCAGAACAGAGCAGGGAGCTGGCCAAAGAGAGAGACCAAATCAAAACAGGTGAGTCAACGAAGCAGACTGAGATAAGACAACTTGTTTCTCTTCATTCCATTCTCTGCTGAGCCGATGAAGCAAAACATTTTGGGAGATGTGAACCACCTGCAGTGTGGGTGGAGTCAATGGCTGTGAGGAGAACCTTCTTGTATTAGAAGCTCAATCTTAATCTAATTACCAATTTCAGCATTTTATCAAGATAATGAAACAAAACACAGAAGAAACGATGTGTGATGTTTTCTTGAGTACAGCAGAATACAATATTCCTCAAAAGTACAAGCCTCCTTACATTTCTTATGCATTAACATTTTTACTGTCTGAAGTAAGGCTGCACGATATCAGTAAAAGATGCGATATGCGATTACACTGTTGAAACTTGCGATGACGATATGACTTGCAACAAATAAAATAAATAAAGCTGCTTGATGTTTCCTCACATGATGCTGCACTGGCAAAACTCTCAGGCACATACGTCTGCTGAACTTTATAGCTTGTGCTACAATAACGCTAGTAGCGTGTTTTGGTTAACGCTAGATTCTTGTAACTCTTCTTAATAAAAAATAATTTGGTCAGCAACATAATCATGTACTATGGTGTCCTTTAGCCTAAAGAATAGAAATAAAATAGAAAATTGACAGCCTTTGTAAAAGTTTAAAGATGTTTCTTTACCAACTTTTGATGAATTATAAGGAGATTTGTTTTATATTCCAGTGTTCATTGTCAAAAGCCATTTCTGTCAGATGAAGCAGAGTTTTAGACATAAATGGACCGATGACTAATCTGAAACGCAGAATAACTTTGATAACGCCAAATAAGATGTCCTCATCAGAACTGTCTAGTCAGTCCAGATATCCACAGCGCCGTCCTTGTCGGCAGATAGGAGGTAAGTTAGGTAAAGGCAGCGCCACAACACACAATGCATCAAGGGGATTTGTCTATAGCTCCTTGTAGTTGTACTGTAGATGGCTGTGGAGATTAAACATGTGTCCTCTGGTGTTTCGCATAAGTTTTCGACATGTCTTGTAGTTCAAAATAGCCAACTTGCCGTTTTGTTTAGCCACGGGTTCTGCTTTTTCTTCCAAATTTTCCTCGGTCCTCTCGTTACCTTCTGCCATCAAAATGCTCACTCCATGTGGTCCAATGCGGCAGCCGTTTGCATCTAGAGCAGGTATCCGGGACAGTAACAGTTCATTTTATTCGCCATTGACGCACACAGAACGTGACGGCTCAGCAGCGTTTCCAACAGCATCACAATACTTCCTTAAAATATGCAAATAGGTACTACGACTTATTGCAGTTTAGACAGTTGTTGCGATATGTAAATTGCAAAGGCTAGTATTGCGATGAAGGTAAATTTGCGATAAATTGTGCAGCCCTAGTCTGAAGCCAGTTTATCGACAGACCAGCCTGAGCAGACAACTCAGTCCCCAGTGGAACAAAATGCAGTAATTACCTTTTGGCACTGTGGTTATTTATTTTTTTAAGGTGAATTGAACTGCTGAGAAAGACAGAATCTAAGAAACATCCAACTCAAAAGTAGCCAAAACTTTACTCTTGGGAAAACAATGCAACAGCGGCTAGTTTTGGCTCATCAGTCTTTTCTGATAGAACATTTTTAGATAAAAGGAGTTGCTGGGCTGGTTGTTTGGGGCAGTGATGAACATGACTCACATTTGGCAGTGTGCTGAACTTTTATCTTCAACTCAAACATTAGTTTGTCCAGGCTTTGACTGCCAAACAATAACCCTCATGGGAGGGACACTTGGCTTTGTCCACTCAGCACTGTACCCCTGCACTCTCTGTGGAACCATGTCGGGGCACATTTTCTTCTGCATAGTCTCTGTGGGTAAACACTGGGGCAACATGCTCTAAATTATTTAGACCTTGGCTTAAACAACTCAGACAGTAGGGGGCTGCCACACTGAGAGCGCACTGAAGATTTACTCTGCAGATGCTGCACTAGTTCAAGAGTCTGCACAAAAAAGAGCCACTGAGCAGCAGGGCCAACTTCGGAGACAATTTACTTTTTTGTGTGTGTTGAGTCTGCTTCTTGAGTATAAAGTAGGCTGTCTGCTTCTTTGTGAGTAAAACTCTGATTATTATCAAACCTTGGGAGCAAAAAGTTAGAAAATGTCTGTCACACAAATAAATAGATCACCTCTTACAAGTGCAGTTACAAGGGTCAGTAACCTAAGTTATGGTGCCCTGTGGCAAAGATTATCTAAGCTCAGCTTTACACTTGCTTTAGATGCAAAGACCAAGTCATCACTCTAGTGCAGGGGTGGTCAACATCTGTCCTCTAGAGCCACAATCCTGCAGGTTTTCCATGTTTGCCTGCTCCAACACATCTCACTTAACCTAATGAGTCATTGTGCAGATCCTTATAAGCTGTTGGTTTCTGATGACCCCAAGTCAGACAGAGCCTGATGGGCAGATAGACTCCATGAAAGATTTCAGCTGCGAGACAAGACGTGTTGCTATTGTCAAAGCATGCCACGATTAAATAAGCATTCCCCAGGCAGCGATGTGCTGTGACAGAGAGGGGCCATTGTTGTGGCCTCTGCATGGCAACGGGACAGCAGCCAAAACACTGCAATGACAGCAAGAATAGAGAGGAAGCAGGGGGGATGGTAGTGAGATAAACTGAAAGCAAAAGATGAAAACTGGAATCAGTTCAGTGTAATTTTGTGATAAAAGGCAACTGTGTGGGGAAGAAAGCTGAGAGCAGGAACCAGTAATTAAATTAGCCTTCTACAGCAAAAAATGTTTTCTTACAACATGGAAAACCAATTAGTCCTGCCTTTTCGAACTTTCTAATCAAAGTTTTCATGTCTTAAATAAAACACAGATTAGGATATGTGACACAGAACCTCAGGCATTTCACCACTAAGTCCTGAGGTGATAATTCATCCTGCTTTCATCTGGAAAGTTATCATCTTACACCATTTCCTAACAGATCCCTCAGGACAAATATGACATCTAAGGTACCAAGTGTGGTAGCACCAAGTCCATCTGTGACAGACTTGCCTTGTGTTTCTCTATATTCTGAACGCATTTTTCCATACACCTGGGAACTGGAGCCACAAAGAGGTGACTGGTCGGACAATTACTGTGATCTATACTGTCAATGATGAAAAGAATGAGAAGGTAACATACTTGCTGGTATGTAGGTGGCACTGACAATGAATACCAATGAAATCTGAAGCTCTCTGGGGGAAAATGGGATGAGAGCTGAGGGAGAGGAGTGCTGCTGCGTAGCAAGGGGCTAAAACAAGGGCTGATTGATGGAGCGCAGTGACTATTTGGGCAGCTAGATAAGTGAGAGAATGACTGAGTTAAAGTGAGTAAAAATTAGAAAAAGATTTATTATGGTGGCTAATAATTCTTTTATCCATTCTGCCTTTGACTGGATGTTCACTTATGATTAATAAATTACAAAAATGGGAGGAGATCAGATTTTTTTTTTCTTTCTAAAGTTGCATTTAAAGATTTTATTCTAAAACATAAGCATTTGTTGAAAACCTCCTTCTAAGATTCTGGTGCTTCCTGAAAAACCTCCACTTACATTTTAGCCATTTTAACAAGTTTTGTTAAAAAGAAAACTTGTGAACATCTAACAACATCTGGCTCAAGTGTAATTAATTCAATGTACTCAAGCCACATTCAGTCCCACGTCAAATAACTGCAGTGCACAGATAATGTGTCTGAGTGTGAGGGAAAGAGACCAAGCTTGAGCGCAGGAGATTTGAACCAGCTACACTAAACTTAAGAGGAGCAGAGTTTTGAAAATAAGAACGATATATTTTAGAGCAAGAAGTGACTTTTTGAGTGTGAGAGCAGAGTTTTGAGAGACAGCAATATGATATTTGAGTGTGAAAACAAGAAATCTTGCTTTCAAATCAAACAATTACACTTTTGATAAAAGATAGGGAAATATCTTCGCACATAACTCATCACTGTGTCTGGAAGGAACAGATACAAGTCACTGAATTAAAGGGGTTAGGCAACCAACACGTTAGCAGATTTCAGATAAGTTGGTATGGAGGTTTCTTGTAAACAAAGTTATGTTGAAATTCAGCATATCTACCCAAACGGATTCCTGTGGCTGACTTTGTTTTTAATGCATTTTGTTCCTTAGAAGACATGCAGAGGTGAAAAAACTACAGGTGTGCAGTGTTTTCCCCCTGGGTTTTTTAGCATGAGACGGCTGCCACCCCCCGCCCCACCAAAAACCTATGGAGAGGAGAGAATTCAATTAACTTGAGCAATTTGATATTTGAGTGTGAAAACAAGAAATCTTGCTCTCAAGTCAAAACAATTCCGCTTAAATTACCCCTATAGTAATGGTGCATTTGGAACACTGTCCAAGCAGTGACCCTTTACATCAAACAAGAGCCATGCAGTTCTTTGAGGGGAATGCTTAAGTAATATTTGCACAAATGTGTTGAATGCACTGAGTAGTAGTGTGTGCGGGAGAGGCTTCTGTGTCTCTTTAGTATTTATTTTCAAGCTTCCCAAAGTGACTGCACCATAAGAGGACTACAGCCAAAACCCATTAGTCCACCCTTCTGTGACATCACTTACATTATTTATAATAATAAATCAATGCACATCCACTTTCTCCAGCCTGAACATAGAAAAACACTTCTGTGAAGCCTATTATTGGAAGGCTGTGGAGAAGGAAACACATTGCAGATACCAGGTTAGTATTTCACATGCAAATCTCAGACTATAGGTTTTACTGCAAGTCACCCTGCTTTCTGTTGAGGATTTAAACAAAACTACATTTTAATCAGATTATTTCTATAAAAATTAAGGTCCTGCATAATTATACCTTTTAATACACTGCATTCATTTTGTCTATATTCCTAATGTATGCTGAGGAAATTTAAAAATGTGTTTTAAGATCTAAATCTGTGATGATCTGGCAAGGTTTATTTGTTTTATCCCTTTTTATGTATCACATTAGTTTCTGATAAGCAACAGGCTCTACAGTGTGGGTCAGAGGAGAATCTGTGGCTTGCTGTACATGATCATTGTTAAATATCATTATTCACTACAGCTCAGTGGACCCAATCAGGTCTCCCCTGTGGAGACTCTCTAATGCAGGTGTCAAGTAAAGCCAGATGCATACATCTTAACCTTTTCACATTCAAACGTGATACAAAGGAATAACTTAGCTGAAATGGTAAAGGAACCCCTGCAGAGTGGAATGGACGCATGCCTGTCTGAACACAGTGTGGGAGTAAAATGGCAGGTTGAGGATCAGCAGGTAATTAGCACAACTCAGTGCCATTACTCAGTTGGGAGTGTGGAAATTTGGACAAAATATACAGCATCAAAATTATTTTCACTACTGGAAGAGCTGATGATATTGTGGGTATAAAGGCCAAGTTCAAACTGAGATAACTGGTAAAACTGACACATGAAATGTGATTTAGACAAAATCAAATTTCTCAGTGTATTGCTTTGTTTGCATAGATTTATAAATACCCCCACAGCAGAGCCTGATTTGTTTATGTAGTGCACCATGCCACTTAACAGACCTAGATAACCGGCACAACTGCAAGCCACGAGATTTTCCTATTTCATTATTTCAGTAACAAAAAGGTATATAAATATTTTGTTCCAGTCTATTAGCATTTCATAGTAAGGATTGGGAAATGAAGCATCGATGACTAAGCATATGTCCTTGGAGCAGCACACAGGATTCTACTGTTTCTATACAAGTACGGTATATGGGCCACAGACGCTTTCAGAAAAACAGCTGCTTCTCTACCTGTATGTCAACCTCACCTCAGAAGTTTAAATCATAGTGAACAATTCCTAAAGGAGAGAAAAACACATGACTCACAGCATGACACAATCAGCAAACTATGACAGTACATTCATGTGACAGTGTTTGCTCACTTACAGCTTGGGGAGGAAAATGTATATATAGGAGTAAAGGTAAGCTTTACAGCTATACTGAACTGATCATCACCAGTTGTAATGAAAATGATGAAAAATGCTGTTTATTTCACAACATCCAGAGTTCTGCTTATGAACAAGGCAGAGTAGAAATGTGGGCTAAGTCATGCAGAAGGTATGAAGCCAGGAGCCTCACTCTTCAGTAATAAATTATTCTAACCCAGCCTCCACTAGCAGATGAGAAAAAGAACAGCCACACAATCTGAGAAATTAAACTTAATATTTTAGACCAGGACATAAAGTAATTGAAAAAAAAAATCTAAATGTGCTTGATCTCATAAAAATGTTTAAAATGCAGCAGATTCACATGAAACATGTAAAAGAGACCAACAACAGGTTGAGCACAGGGTCTCGGAATGAAGTGAAAAGGCTTGGAAAGGGAACTGGAAAGGGAACTGGTAAGGGCAGGGAACAAAGAGAAGAAAGAAGAGGAACTCAGGGAAACACAAATAATAGATCTGCATCTCATTTGGGATGGACCAGGGGACTAATGAACTACCTCATCGCTTACCTCAAAACCACCACCCCCTCACCCTGTTGTGTCCCTCCTGCACCAAATAGGGTGACGTAAGAGGGCAAGGGGCCCAGACACGCAGGAAGCGCAGTGTAAACAACGAGCAGGGACTCTGTGCCAGACCCAGCCCTGTGTGAGTGTGTTTTCAGATCAAAGTTTAGGAGGTGACTACAGCTTACAATAACTGTTCATGATCAAAATTTTGAAAATGGACCAAGAGGTTTTTTTTTTTTTCTTTTACTACAACCTCACTTTATTGAGTTTTATATTGATTTTATAGCTTTGAACATTTCACAGAAACATAATAACTTTTAATGTTCCTGATCGATTACTTTGTCTATGTGTGCGCACACTATTAATATCACCTAATTCAAAAGAGATGCTCGGCTTCAAATATCTTGTTTTGTTTAAACAACCACCAAACAAGTTCAAGCCTTATTATTTACTACCACAAAAAAAACAAGAATATCACAATACGGAGCAGTGACGTGACTAAATGGAAGCCAAATTATTCCAAAACAATCAGATATTGAGTGATCCATTCAAACCTAAGTTGGTGTGACATCTGCTAATGAACACAGAAGTGGTTGTGCATATCTGCAAACAAAAATGACACTTTGAATTCCAGCATTTCCTTACTACGGTCGACCAGCGAATACTGATGTCTTGGGCACCACTGACTAAAACAGCTTTCATCCCTTCACCTGGCCTGACCAAGACAATGCCAGGTATTTAGCTGCTGCTCTCCCCTGAGCCAGTGCATTCGTCACAACCGCCATGCTGATTAAAAAGGCACCGCTTATCTTAACTAGCAGCAACTCCCTGGGGATTGTGCATCTGCTGCTGCCACCAACATGCTCCAACATAAAGGGATAGGCAACCTAGCCATTCTGACCAGAGGTGGGAAAGAGTGGCAAGGTAAACCAAATTCAAGCTGTTCTCAATGACATCGGAGGACAAGGAGGGATTTCTGGGTCGCACAGGCTGTTCTCATAACTGAAAGCAGCATAAATGTGCCAGGCTGTTGCTCCTAGCAACCTGTACATTTGGAGGGTGGGAGGTGGTTTAAGTCATGGAATCTCTTCTATTAACATGTTTCAGTGTAAGACCAGTGTTAGCTGGAAAAGGATGTAGACCATATACAAATGTTGTGGACAGCTTGATCTATCAGTAATTTTGTTTGTTGAGACGCAAGTTAAATTCAACACTAATATGGTTATAAAAGGCCTACTGACTAAAGGAACGATTCTTCACTGTGTCTTCAAGAGTAACATATCTGGCTCTAATGGTTACATGTTGCAGAAAAAAAAAATTAAAACAATCTGATGACTTCTGATGACATGATAGTGGTGCCTGGGTAGAGCACAGAGATAGCACTTGATTTGAAAAGTGTGCTAGGACTTACAATGTTTTGTTTTCAGTATTTTGAAGTTAGTTAATAAAGGTTAAGACTTTTCTTTTGATATCAGTGAAACATGGATGTAACAACAAATCAGCAACAGAATAAAAAAAGATTGCACTGACTCAATGTTACCTCACAAATGTACTGAAGTATATTCAACCTTATGCAACATGAAGACTGCTGGTGTTGAACTTTGTGGGTGGTCTCTAAAGACACAGATAAGAGTTATTTGTTGTGTTTAAAAGTACAGTAATGAATTTTCATCCCAACAACATGTTGCTGTGTACCTGACATTAACTATTCAATATCTTATGAAAAACAAATGAAATACAAAAGTTTAAAAAAAAAACAAAGAAAGAAAATTTATGAAGTAGCAAACATCATCAGCACACATAATCATATTACATTGATCCACCATAAAATAACCTGCCCAGTTACTTATTCAGAGTATGCTTTTAAAATTTTGGGTGCATCTGTCAAAATAACTTGGGAAACATAGCTGTTAGCATTTTCATCAGGACAGAATAGTTTACATTTTAAGAAGAGCTGTGGCTGTATGACTCCTTTCCAGAGGCTGCTCACAGAGCTGTTTGTCATTTTGTTTCAATATGGTTATTTTTGTAAACATTATCTCAACCTTAACTCATCCCAAGCAGTAATCTTATGACTGTTCAACATACAATTACATCCAACAGTCATCATTAAGTGGATTTTTGTCTCCCCGCGTGAAAACCCACAGCTTACTTGCTGGCAACAGGTTCAACTTATAGGTTTCGTTATGACAGGTAACTACTATAGGGGGAGAACGTCCACTTACACACTTTCAAGGGTAAAAGCAGACATTGATCAAACACTAATCTTAGCATATTTAAAAAGCATTATTCTAATGAGGATAACATGAAAAAGTGCAATAAAAGTTGGCTAAATGGTGACAAATAGGCAATTGACTAAGTAGTGGTTCAAGATGTGTTTACACTAAGTAGTTATGCCCTTTAGTAGAACAGGGACTGTTCTAATATTAGCAAATAGGTCTGGTGACTGGAACTTTCAGAGAACCACACCAGGAGTCATGTCTGAGATATTTTCAAGCCCAATGCAGGTGGCTGGAATAAGCAACACAATCCAAACCAAGACTTCCCTCTACTTGTCCTTCCTTCACAGTCATTTGGAGACAGGCGGTACAGCTGGCTAATAATAAATTCAGGCTGTAGCAGTGGAGAATCACCAGTCAGGACAAAAAGACAGAAAGGGGTTAGGAAAAGCAGATGCTTTCCAAGTAGCACATGTGTGTGTTGCATGGGCCTCTCAGTGGGTCAGAAGCAAGAACCTCTTGCATTCCAACACTTTCCTAGTATCCAAATACTGACTGGAGTCGACCAGCCTATTGGTTGTGGTTAATCAATGTTTTACATTAAAATTGATTTGCTTACTTGCCAAGAGGTAAATGTGAGAAGCCCCCCCCCCCTCTCTGTTAAAGTTATTTGACTTTCTACAGAGCTGGTATCCACTTCTACTCTCTATCAGAGGTCAATGTTTGGGGGGTGCAATTTACACTATCGGGGTGCTACAGAATGACCGGCACGGACGTGATGCATCCTTTATGTAGGAACTTGAACTTTCTAGGAACGTAGTTTATACGTTTTCTTCTTTTTCATTCTTTTTCACAAGAAAACAGTCTGGTCATCTTCTTTTGGTCTCTTTGAGTCCCCAAACTTATCCATCCAGTCATCATTTATACTGCTTCGTCCAATTAAGGGTCGCGGGGAAGCTGGAGCCCAATTCAGCATTTAGCAGGTGAGAGGCAGGGTACACCCTGGACAGGTCATCAGTCTATCGTAGGGCCCAAGCTTATCTGACTTATTTCTATCCAGCCATTCCAGTTGTCATATAGATAAGTCTCTCTCGCTCTCTCTTGAGTCTGTTGTTTCACACTGAAAACATCAGACATGAGTGTACTTACCAATATTTAACCAAATTCTGCCATGTTTCCTGAGCAGACCAGATTTCCTCACCGTGATCTCTGTAGCGTTTTACTGAATGTTTTCTGGGTCCCTTGACTTTATCTATCACAATAGAGTTTAGTCTTCTCACTGAAGCAATGTTCAAAATGAAGTGACTAAGTCTGAAAAAAATAATGTCATTTAACCTTTTTCTAACTCCAATACGATGTGAACATGCTGAACGTGTAACTTGGTTTTTTGACATCCATCATTTAAAATCCAGTGTGACAGACTTCTACAACAAAAATGTCACCGTCTAAAACAGCACTGCAGATTTAAGAGTAAACCACAATGCCTTAGCGTCGGCCTTACTTCAGTCAGTTCTTTGTGACTCAGATGTTTCTATTCTTTTTGTGCCTCGCTCCAAACTTCATACATGGCTGATTCCAACTATGAAATGTGCTGAATGTGGGATTTGAATCTATCTGCACATGTGGGATCTGGGAAGCCTCTCTTACCAACACAACCATGTTTTTGTAGCTTTAGAATAACAAAATAATCAATCTTCACCCCCACAGATAAAATCTGGAAAATTATCATAGTAGCCACATTACAGTTTTAATCCCATCAGCCACACACACACACAGGTTAATTTTTCTTCCCTAAAAAAGGTAGCAAAGATTAAAAATGCCAGGAAAATCCATTTGACTGACAGGACAATCTGTGATTGCAGCTCCATATGCTGAATTAAATGGATTATGCAGGATGCAGCCCACTCATAGGTTGGTACTTTTTGTGCACCTTCCAGTAATACAAAAAAAAAAAAATTAAATAACAGCAGGAGAAATGTTATGCTGTGCCACTGCATCCTCGCTTACAACAAATCCTGCTGCTTTATGTTCTCCATTCTGTATTGATAGCACATATGAGAAATGTGTGCTTTCACACGTGTCTTAACATGTCTCCTGCAGGACAAGCAAACATCTACATCTAACCCACTTAATCACAAATCAGTCCTGCACAAAAACAATGACTTTCCTCTGCTGTGATCGGGATCTATAATTAGACAGTGAAACTATGCCAGCCTGTGAGATCCTACCCCTTGTTACTTTAGAAAAATACTTATAACAGCCCCAAAAAGAAACATTGTTGCACATTTTCCTCTAAATACATACTAAAAACAGCTTCTTTGGCAGAAAATGTGTTCCTGACTGATCCACTTTGCTTCTGCCTTGACAGCCAAAGCTGGTGGTTTCTCTGTTATTATGAAATAAACAAGCATTATACTATGATCTCTGTCCCAGTAAGTCTGCAGAGATGCTTTATTCTTCATTGTGACTGTGGTGAAGCAGTCTGCCTGATGTTGCTTCAAACAAAGTTTGTATAATGAGTCATTAAAAATTTAATGCATCTGCTCAATTTTTTCTATAGATCCGGATTTGCTAGTAAGAATCTTTTACCCTCCAGTGTATGTCCTATAAAACTGTAAACCTTAATGGAGAATAAATTATGCCTTTTTAGCTGGGTTGTGTAAGTATTTTGATTCAAGAAGGTGATTTCAAAGAGCTGACTGTCAAAACAAACAGCAGAGGGGCGAGCTCAAAAAGAAGAAAGATTTTCACCAAGTTAAATGAAGCTTTCAACAGCTCCTGTCCAACAATAGGTCATTCACTAAGTCACAACAAATGAGCTAACAAATTAAGTAGATCTATACAGAAGCTTTCAGGTGTTCTTGCTCAAGGATGTTTTACATGAGCAACACATTCCTTTCTTTCTCTTTCCAAGACAGTTTTATTCCCTGGTATAACAAACATTTTATGTTTATCAAGAGCAAAATTATGTGTTTAAGTTATTTAAATTATTATGTAATACACTTATGTAGATGTAAAAACCTGTGATCATAAAATGAAATCAAGCTCCAGTCAGCTGGAGGTTTAATCAAAATTACTAGTCAGAGAAAGATGAACTGAGCATCACAAAAAAAAGCTGCAAGTCAGAGCACACTATGGCTGCCCCTTCTGTTTTATATATGCATTATGTTATTCATAACATTTTGAATACACTGAAGGCTACTGGAAAAGATTCCCACAATCTGGGTGTAGCACATCTACCCTCCTGCTTGATGCAAAGCCAAAACAAGCGGGCCACCAACATGAAGCCCCCTGTCTGCAGGAAGGAAGTTTTTTTGTTGTCAGAATGGCAATGTTGCATTGTGTGTCCACTTCTATTCCCAGAAGCAGACAGCATGTCAATGCACAACACTATAGCATGGATACACCAAAGCAGGATACCTTGCAAGAAAGACTTCACATTGGCAAGTATCCAGTAGACATTTGCTATGGCTGAATGAAAAAAAACATCATGCCATCCTTAAACTGTGTGATCAGGGGATCACAGTTTTTAATTGCACATACAAATCTGCTCCAACTAAGCCAGATCTGGCCAAAGTGTTATCGTGCACTTTAGGCACGAGTTGATCTTATTACATTTTTTCTAGATTTCAGGAGTTTGATGGTGCATCTCTGCACCAGCAGAAAATGAGCATGGCTGCACCTGTGCACCACTTAATATGGAAACATCCTCTGGCTGAGCAGAACTGCTAAAGAAGAGGCAGCAAGGGATGCCAGACCGCCTGTAACTGCATCGTTAGTAGTGAGCTAAACATAACATAAGGAGGGGGATGGGACCCGTAAGATTACCTCATCTAGTACAAATTGTGTTATTATAACCCTGATGGATGAGATTTCTAAACAAGAAATCAAATCATTAGAGGACACGCATCAGCAGTCAGCTGACCATCATCCCACCGTTTGGTTTTTAAGATATAAGGTCATTTATACATCACATTTCATCATCGCAGAAATAAAAATTTGTCCCAGCAATGGAGTCATAAGCTTGTCAATGGCAAAGTAGCATTAGCTTTAAGATTATGGACTATATCCGCACTTCATAATGGGTTAGCTTTCATAATTAATCACAAATTTATTTCCGACCACAGCCTTCCCCGGCACTCATCTTAGAGGTACTAAACTAAGCTCAGGTCATTATGTTCCAACGTCACAAAAGGGCATGAACAAAACATTCGTTCACATTTCCAAACCAGACAGGTTCAAGTCTGTCAGAAAAGACTTACATGTTGCTCCTGGCAGAGTATTTTCCTCCATTCTGGTGGAAGTTCCCTCTCTTTCTGTCCTTTTGTTCACTCAAACGTGCAAGTTTCGGCTCTTCCTCTCTAGCAGCCCTCTCATTCCTCAGGCAGAATGTGGGGGAGAAACTTGGTCTAGTCACTCCAGTTGCCTGAACGAAGTAGGCAGGAAATCCTGTCGAAGGCTTCCAAAAATGTTTAAAATACAATAAAACGGCACCAGCTTCTTGACGGAGGCACCGGCGGCTGCCCCGGCTCCTCGGTTAAGCTAAATAAGAATGTATCTGGGGGAATTTGGGATAAATGCAGGCAGGGAGGAAGAGGGAGGGAAGTTTCTGACTCCACGACACACCACAGCTGATGCTCTGCCCGTGCGGTTGATCCCGCTGGTGTACAGATCGGACCATACCATTACAAATAGGGGGTGGGTCTTACAGTAATGTTCTATTTGTTAAATTCAGCGTACACTTAATTGTTAAAGAAGATATAGAGTTATCACGCTCCTAAAATTTTGCTTGTCATAAGTTCCTGAAATGAGTTCAATCAGCATTAAAGAAAAGTTTTTAATCTTTCAAAACAATTTGCCCCCAAGCAATCTGATT
>JBAMHW010000006.1:10269559-10280071 GCA_037177495.1 Rhadinocentrus ornatus | reverse complement strand
TTACAGGAAATAAAGAACTTTATCACAATATTCTAATTTTCTGAGACAGTCCTGTATATATATATATATATATATATGTGTGTGTGTGTGTGTTTTTAATTTGAAACATGTTCAGTTTTTGTTGTTAACGCAATACCACATAAGTTTTGACAAACTTGACTAAGATTTGTTTCAATGGCACACTGGCATTTATTATGCAGATTCCTGCAGCCGTTGCTTAGAAGTGTGCCATGTTTGAGAAACGCACTTTGGTTTCTCGCCCAGAGTATCATGTGACAGCTGCGTTGTGCTTTACAGCAGGGATCACCAACTCCAGACCTCTTGAGTCAGTGTTCTGCAGGTTTTCAATGTGTCCCTGCTGCAACACACCTGGTTCAAATTAAATAGTTCTTCATCAACTTGTCAAGGTCTGCACCAGCCTCTGAACGAAGTTGAGTCAGGTGTGCAGCAGCATGGACATATTGAAGACTTGCAGGACACTGGCTCAAGAGATCTGGAGTTGGTGGTCTCTACAGCATTCCTTCACATGCCAGCAACTGGATATCAACACAATGGTTGTTTTGAGGATGTGGCTTGGCTGATTTAGCAAAGAAATGCAAGAGGACATTAACAACAGGGGTGAAGAAAAGGAAGTGCAAGGGGAGCATATAACTTAACTTTTACTAGTTGGAGAGAAAATCTACCAATCTTGTTATAAAATCTGGCAATTCATTTTTCCTGCCGACAAGTCGAGCCTTCTTTTATCTCATCTTTTTTCATCTTGTTTCTTGTATGTTAGATTTTTTTCATTTTTCTCTAACATGTCTTATCCCTTTTAAAGCACCTTTTAAAGTCATAGTTAAGAAATTTATACTGTATTAATAAAATTGTAATTAAGACTCAATGTGAGACATTATAAAGACAAAACTGGCAGCAACACTATTTTTTTTATTTACAGTACAAAAATGAAAACTCATAGTGAAAGCATTTAAATTGACAAAAAAGGGCAAAAACAGCATCAAATGTTCTCCCTGTACTACAAAGCAGAACAAAAAAAAGTCAATAACAATCTGGATGTCTGTAATGTATACTCAGACAATTACATTTTTAATAAACAATCTAGAGCTCACATTCGGATAACGTAATGCACTCTGACAAATAAAGTATGGACACAAAAGATAAACTGTAGTCTGTACTCAGTGTTTTGGCCAAAAAAATATATAATTACCTTTTGATAAGTAAGATCTCTTCATCTGACACTGAGCACTTGTGTAATGTGAGCACTTTCAGATATCAGTCATGCATCACAAAACCTGAGAATGGGAGGTCTACTTTGAGACAGTTGTGGCAGTTAAAGCTAGAGTTCATTAATTACACGATATACACAACAAACCATCTCTATCCCACGGTTTCAAGTTCCACCTTTACCTGAACAATTTTTTATTCTCTTCCTTGTAGAAACAGCTCTTTGTTTATTTAACATTCTTGATGATCTTCTCAAAGCTGAATGAATTCAGGCAATAGAGTACATAGTCTACTCATCAAGTCCCTCATCGTCCTCTTCCTGCTTGGCATCCACCTCGCTTGTGTCCGAGAACTCGTGCAGCAGGACATACTCGCGGCTGCTGAAGCCAAACTTGAGGACATCTTTTTCTTTGAGCTCGTAGTAGCGCTGGGCTTCGATCCGCTGGTTGTTCAGGTATGTGCCGTTTCCAGAACCAAGGTCGATAATGTAAGGCCGTACCCTGCGGCCAGAAGTGCCATCTGCTCGTGTGAACTCCACCAGTCTGTAGATATACAGGCAGAATGGGAGACATCTTCATTCATACAATTACAGAAATAATCTAAGTCAGCTGAAAAATAATGGCTGATAAAACTGTTTAATGTTAGACACAAATAGTGATTGGAATTATCAATATTTCAAAAATACATTACAATGTATCAAAATTTTTCCTACCTATATTGGAATACTGCATGTTGCTTGGAGCAGGATGGGTGGTCAATGGGGATATCAGCTATTTTCCTCTGCCTCCCCAGCAGATAGGCACTCTGTCTGTGAATATACATGACTGGAAGGGGCTCATCGTTCTTAAAAGGGTACAATCGCCATCTACGCTTTGGAATGCGAGCCTCGGGTGGCTCGTTGTATTTGATCACCACTCCCCGGAATGTGTTGGTGTCTTCCGTGAGAGCGCCAGACAGTTCAAAGTTGGGCTTCTCTTTTTCAGAGGAAGGCGCACCAGAATCATCGCTCCTTCCTTCAGATTGTCCAAAATCCTGCTCTTCATTTTCTTCACGCCTCTGACGATTTTCCCTGCGCCGGTCGTCATGCTGCCGTCGCTCAGCTTGTTGAGATGCAAGTACATTTCTGTCTCGATGCCTTTCTCCGCCACGGTCTCTGTCCCGTGACCTGTCTGTTTCCCACCTGCTCCGCCTCTCTTCTGGTTGATCGTTCCTTCTTCTTCGCTCATCACCGCTTGTCCTATGCTCATCTCGTTCCTGAGACATTTGGGTGAAAAAAAGACACAAGAGGATATTATTGGTACTATTACATTTTTATCATTACCATTAGAGAGTAATATTTTATTCAATTTAGTCTGTCACAAGTGAGAAGTGGCAACTGCGCTGACTATGGACAGTAGTTACAGTTACTGCTACAACATGTCAGGGAATTTTGATGCTTAAAAGTGCTAATTATGCCACTGAATTAACAGTTGTTCAAAAATTTTGAACCTAATCACCCGCTTTATTCTAACATCACTGCCACGATGAGGACTGCGACTTCTCCTGTTTCTGGGAGATCTGCTGCTTCGTCTAGCAGGAGATGTCTCTCTTCTACCTGGTGAACGGTCCCTTGTCCTGGCAGGTGATCTACATGGACAGCAAAAAAGACTCTTCAGAGATGGTGCACAGGGGATTTTCAGCAAATAAACACTTTGTCAGGTTCCAATTAGTGTAAGGTGCTAAATTTGCTGCTGCAGACAGACGTAACTTCTCCAGAAATCCCATTGATTTTTGCCTCAGTTACTCTATTTGACAGTTTTACATAATTTTAAAACTGAAGTGTCAATAAAATTAAGTATTCTGTGTTGAAGCTGGTACATGAACGAATTTAATCAACCTCATTAATAAACTTAGGAGGACTTATGATTCTAAGTAAATTATAATTGTTTTCATGTACCATTACCAGGAACTTAAGTTGCATCTGTTACTTGCAGCTGTTATTCACTGCAGTTCAGTTGCAACATCAAAACAGCTGCATGATCTGTGTAAGCGTCACTAAAATAAGATAGCTGCATGGATTTGTGTAACTATGCATGTAGGCAGAATTGGTAAAGCACTAACAGTAAATGTCAGTGGGTCATTATCAAATTTGACCAGTAATATACTTAGTATACACTGTGACTATCCTCAGATTAAGTCCTGAGCTTCACTACAACTGTTAGAATATGTATAAGGTGAAAAATATTGTAATTTATTAGCCAACTGACACCATTTCACACAGTATATTCCATGCAGTTAAGACATTTTAACACTCATTAGCGAATATAAATAACTACACCAGATTACTAGTTACATAATCAACAGGTAGCCTACAATAATATATATATATATATATATATATATATATATATATATATAAATAATTGCACTATTTGCTGTTACTTATATAATTTTCCAGATACAAAAAGTTGTTTATTGCAGAAATATCAGACCTGTTTAAATGAATCATTATTTCTGTATCTTAAAAAATTTATTGACCATCAAATTTTCGCAATCAACAAAATCTCTCTTAGTAGGTAAACGTAGGTTCCCAAATTAACGTTGATTTTATTTACATATAAAATTGCTAAATTAGCATTTGCATACGGGTCGGTTAGAGGATAACGAACAACAAAAAGCTGCTTGAACCAAAACTTGGCTTGTCAACAAGCTCAATAGGACTAGAAGACAAACATCGAGACAATGTTATGACATTACTTACTTGCTGGCTCTTCTTCTCTGTGGACTGGAGTTGCCAGTTGATCTCGACCTCGAGCGGCGTGATCTCTGTGGCCTACTGGGGCTCAGTTTCTCCTGTTTTATCTTCAAATCGGGCTCCCGCTCCGGAGACTCCTTTCGTCTGTGTCGCTTTTCTTTGGCCATACCAAAATAATAATTATTTCAACGTGATGTAACTACACACGCATAATTAAATATCCCCAAAAAAATAACACACTAAAAGCTTCGGTACGTAACTAAACTTCTGCTGTTATGCCGAAATCACTCACTTCCGTTTCCTGTGGTCCGTTAAGAATCTCCACGTGTTTGCTTTGCTCTTTCTTTTTAGTTCCGCTATAACTACTTCCTTGATTACTGAGAACAAAGCCGATGTTCTGTAAAAAATGATCGCGTCTTTATTCTAAATACAGTCGGATACATGATGGCGCATGACAATCTCTAAAATGAAACAATAAGCAATTTTTCTTAACTTGTTTTAACTTTGTTTGAATTGATAAACGTCGCCAAAGGAACGGACAGACGTTACCATGACAACATAAACAATGACCACAAACTTAACCCATCGACACTTCTGTAACTAAAAACTTGAACCCGGTGTAGATGTTTGCCCCTGATACAACACGCAATGATTTCATCAGCTGATTCTCTACTAAAATACGACAATCCAATTTTGGTCCGGACAAACACTGGGAGAAAATCACCAAAGGTGAGTTGACTTACTATGCTAAAGATAACATTTGAGGGAGTATTTGAGTAGCACAAAGTATAGGAAATCCAAAATCAAGTGGAAGAAATGACTCAGTCAGGTTTATTTCCACAAAATTTTTATAACAATTAATAAACGTTACAGAGAAATTCTACCAAATGGTATATTAGGCTGTTAAAGGGGTTAACTGTAAAGTATTTCCAGGGTGGAGTAAATTATTAATACTTTTAAACTAAAAGTTGATTATGGGTAAGTTATTTAAAGTAAATGCATCATGTAAAGTTCGGCATGAAATACTTCTCATTACAGGGGCATGTTGTACGAAGAAGCCTACAGCAGCCTGCTGACTTTGGATCAATTCCATCCAAACCAAAATCTGCTCCAACTGAAGACACCAAGCAAGACAATGAGATACTGAATGCCATTCTTCCACCCAGGTAAAACTCTTCACTTCTATAATTAATAGCTCCGCAGGTTCAGATTTCTTAGCCTCTGATATTACAGGGAATGGGAAGATGGACATGAACTGTGGATCCAACAAGTATCCAGTGCACCTTGTACAAGAGCAGATGTCATACGCTTAGAGGAACTCCTGGACACAAAACTGCGGCAAAAACAGGCCAAAGAAACCGGGATCTGTCCTGCTCGCAGAGAGCTCTTTTCCCAGTGTTTTGGTAAGGATAAATCTGACACTTCACAGATAAAACACTCATTTTAAAAACTTGTAGTTAAACAAGTCTTAAAACCAACATTCACAGATTTTGTATGGCCATAAACTAAATATTTTTACTTTTCCATTTGTTTTAGATGAGCTAATCAGACAGGTAACCATCATGTGTATGGAGAGGGGTCTGCTGCTGTTCCGGGTCAGAGAGGAGATAGAGATGACTATCGCTGCCTACCAGGCACTGTATGAGAGCAGCATAGCTTTTGGCATAAGAAAAGCACTGCAGGCTAAGCAGGGCAACATTGACATGGGAAAAAGAGTAAATATATTATTATTATTATTTATCACTTATTCATTTGAAACAAAGACTGAATGGCATGTCTTGCAACATTAGTAAATGAAGAGATTTGATATTCAGTCTAAATTTGAAGCTTATAACGTAATGTAATTACAAATCCAGCAGAGGGCGACATTTTTGCACTTTGTAGATGCCATCATATTGAAAGGTGCGTTAATATTTTTGTGTTTCTAGGTTTCAAATCTAGAGAATGAGAAAAAAGATCTGATAAAGCAACTGGACGAGCAGAAAGCTAAATGTGATGAAATTGAAAAAAGAGAAGCAGAAAAAAGACAGGTGCAGGAAAAGAAATACATGGAGGAGATTCAGTTCCTGAAGAGAACAAACCAACAGCTCAAGGTGACATTTTAAATTTACAAACCCATTTTTTTTTAATTATACATTTAGCACTGCCAGTTGCTATGCTGCCTACGCAGATTTCTGATCACTTGTTTCCTTCTTTTCAGGCTCAAATTGATGGGATAATTACACCACTGAAGTAAAACAAGCAAAAACAGTTGCCAATTCCCTCTAAAGTAGGTTATAAAACATGTCCTGTTGCTTTACTTAATAAACAATAACTGAATGCAATTTGCAAACATTTTTTTATTAAGAGCTTAGCATGACATGTATACTCAATTTGCACATTTCTTTTGAACATCAAGAGAGCTGTGCACATGAGAATGATGAATGAAGTATCATTCAAACAGTTCAGTATTGAAGGGAGGGAAAACGTTGGAAGACAGGTTAGCAGTCATTTCCTTGTGCTCAAGGACAAGGCATCAAGTAGTTACCTGATACAGAATATTTAACCACCCAGTTTTCCATGTTTTGTCTGCTTGTCATTTCAATAAAACCTTAGCATCATCGGTCCAATTTAAATACAGATTCTTACATATATTGTGTGTCTTTTAATGTCAGTCTAGTGCTTTGATCTTTTTGCCCTCTGACCCTCTGTGGTTGATGTTGGTATCTTTTTGTTCTTGTTCTTGACATTGTGCGTTTCATAATAACGCACACCAACCTTCTTCACCTTCTTAGCACGTTCCATTGCTCTTCTCTGTACACGGATAGAGAAACAAGGGAAAAAAGGCTGTTTAAAAAGACAATCCCTTCCCTCAGCATCACACTTTTACAGCATCATTTTGAATAGCCAGACAATTTGGCCTGTTTGATATTAACAAGACAAAAGGCTGCATACCTGTTTAGATGTCAGTTTAGGCAGCTGTGTGGACTCCTCATCCTTCTCAGCTTTCCTTTTCTTGCCCCTCTGGTTTGCAGCTGATTTGTAAGACAAATAAATCTGTTTCAGCACTTGAATGTCAACCTGACTCAGCAACACGATGAAAAAAATGGCATAAATGAGGACATGCATATAAATTCTATTTTTTTTTTCTCTCCTATCTTTTTCGTTCAGTGTTGGACATCAAACTCATTTGATAGATTCTTACAAATAATTTCTAAATCCAGAACCATAAAAATACATACCAGTTGACTTACTACCTTTCCTTTGTGCTTGTATATCTGCTGCTTGTTTAGTCTTGATGTCTGTGAATACTTTTTCAGAGAGCGCCTTAGGGATCCTATCCAAAGAGATGAGGGGAATAAAAACAAAAAAACACATGACCAACAAAGTAAACTGTTTACATTGCTGGCATCTTCTAAAACAAACAGTAATTGCATTTATTGAGTGGGCTGAAATTCAGCAAGAAGAGATGCAGATTAAAGGACGCAACTGCATGCATTATGGAAATAAGCCACGGATGGTAGTCAAAATGACATGTTCTTGTCTCAGAGACTTTAAGTTTGGCTTGCACGGACCATCAAATATGTATGGCATCTCTTTGCCTCACATCTTATTATTGGATAAATTTAAATAAGGGGAGCTCCGAACACAAAACAGAAAAAATGTTAAGTGAGGCTTGAACTAAAGCAGACTGACCGAATTGCCGAGAAGCGTTTGGATTTGGCTCGGTCCAGGAACTGCTTGTACTTCATGATTTTCTCATCCAGCTCGCGTATAATCTCCCTTGAACTTTTGCTGGCACTTGCGTTGTCAGTCTGAGGGGCTGTGGACTCAGTTTCTTCACCAGCTGGTTCAGCGCTGGTCTCATCTTCCTCTCTGCCCTCACTTTCCTCTTTGCCCTCACCTTCTTTTTCATCTTCTTCTGTGTCAGAGCCAGAAAACTCAGCCAAATCCAGGTCAGGCATCTCCACTGGAACCAAGTCTTCTTCACTGAACTCTGGTGCCACACTGATCTTGCCAAAGTTCTGTCGCACATTGGAAAGGATCTTTTGGACCTCTTCCTTCTGTCGCAGCTGACGTTGCTGTTCCTCCTGTTCCCCTGAGACGGCTTCTGAACTGCCTTGCTGCTCCTCCACATTCTCGTCTACAGCTTGTGGTCCTTCAACTGGTAAAGGTTTCTCATACTAAGAAATAACAAGAACAGAAATTTGAATAAAATGGAGAATAAAATACAACACTAACTCCTAGGAAAATATTAAGTAAGCTCATACGTCTTCATCTCCCTCAGGTCCGGGAGGCTTCACAAAGAAAGGGATGCGTCCTCTCTGCCAGTCATTTAACACCATTTTGGAGACTGTGGAGAGATCTGGTTCACCCCCCTGCACGAAAATAAATAAAACCAAATTCAAGCTTAAGATGAAATTCAACTGATTCATGCACACTTGCGCATCTAAAGCATTCTCTGATTTAAGGGCCACATCTGATCTTAATGTGTCAAAGTGAATCAGTAAATAGAGTGCAGAACAAAACACAGCCAGCCAGAAACGAGAACAGATTTGTGCACTTCAATTAAATACTCAATAATACCAATAAATGTGCAATATGAATTACATATACATATAATGGTTGAGTATTAACTGAAAAAAAAAATGCAACGACCACTAAAGTTACTAAAAGTACAGGCTGTTAAATAAGAACATGAAAGAGGGACCTTTAAAAGCTTCCCAGAGCGCAATGCCAGCTTCTCCAGAAAGTCTTCAGCAGATTTCCATGTAGGGATACGGTATGTCTTCTGAATATACTCAGGTTTGGCTCGCTCCAGTACTGCCCCAATATGCTCTTCTGGGTTCTTGATCTTCTCCACTTGAACCTTTACAAGGGATGGGGGAAAAGAAAAGGCAACATTTGAATCTGCAACATTTTAGTTCCAGTGATTGCATGGCCGACAAGCTAAACCTTTGATCCTACAGAACAATCCTGAGGATCAGGATCTGGGCTGATCGAGGATATATTTTTTTTTACATCCAGGTATGAGGACTATGAAACACACCCACTTTTAAGTGAGTTTTTACTGAAATTCGATTCAGCTCAGACGTCTCACGAACACTTGGAAGACTGAAAATTGTTCTTTTTTCGTATGCTACTGTCTTTTCCCCCGCAATTGGGGTTTTAGCAAGATTTTAATATGGACATTATCAAAAATATTCAAACTTGACAAATGAAAAGACTTACCACTCCTTTGAGAACAATATCGGATTCGCTGTCCTCCGATGGGTACACAACACCGGGGCAGTCAATGAGGAAGATGCGCCTCATCAATGTGATGTACTGCCACACCTACAAAAGTCAGGACAATACCGTGTTTCATCTTGTTGGCAATTATTTAAAATATCAAACAAAGCTATATCCTTTAAAATATTATTATACTGATTCAACAAGAATGGTAATAACCATCTGATATTGTAACAAAACTTCTCATTTAAGATAGGATCACTGGATGGTGTGGCTCTAATGCAACTTCTTGTGCAAACAGAAAAAGAAAAAAAAAAAAAAAAAAAAAAAAAAGGATGGGAGTCAGCAGTGCTGATCATGAGCTTACTCTTTTCACCAGAAACAATGTGTCCTGGCCACAGGTCTATTAGATTCACTGCATAGATGTAGGAAAAACATCCTGCTTGTGGTCCAAGGTTACAACTTTTGCAAGCCAGTAACAGTAAAAATATTTTCAGTATTTTCCACCTGACCTTTCTTTAAACATCAAGAGTTTGAAACCTTTGAAAAACTCCTAACAGGATAAGCAGCCGGAGAGAGGAAATTAAAAGATAAAAATAGTTGTTCTTTCTCTTGGTCCAGTATCTACTTAGATTTTCTGCTACACAGTTTAAAAGGATATCAGTGATGACCTATCGTGAAGCTTTCCGGTCCATCCCTTGCTCTTTGCTTACTGTTCAGTACAGATAATGTGTAATTCTTACTTTGGTTTCTCCAGCGATGGGTGCCACATTGCAGACCTTCTTGGACCGCAGAGTGTTGATGACTGAGCTTTTTCCGACATTTGGATAGCCAATGAAACCCACACTTATCTGTTTCTTGTCCGTGTGGAGCTGTGAGAGAGAGAGAAAAAAAAAAGTTTAAATGTTATTCCAAAAACAAATACATCACATTTCATGCAAATCTAATGTTATGCTATATTAGGGATGTGCTCTAGTGTAGTAAAGCCTTTGGAAATCTGAGTAACTATTTTTCTTTCTTTTTTTTCTCTCTTGGATCTAGTGACTTAATTTCAGTCATGTCCATAAATATGTCAAAACATTTTTCTTAATTTTCCCTCCAATCAAGGTAAATATGGGGTTCTTACCTCAAAATGCTAACCATTATATGATCGACCTGAATAATATTGGTTTTTTTTAGCAAAGAAACAGAAAGTTCTGAGATGATTGGGTCAGTTTCCTTACCTCAACCCAACTGAGCATGCTTTTTCTCACTGAAAATCGAAATGAAGAAGGGGAGGGGGGGGGGGGGGGGGGGGGGGGGGGGGGGGGGGGGGGGGGGGGGGGGGGGGGGGGGGGGGGGGG
>JBAMHW010000006.1:10208902-10249396 GCA_037177495.1 Rhadinocentrus ornatus | reverse complement strand
CCCAGCTCTGACAAAAGTGATGGTGTTCCTAACTGGGCGAAGGCTCTTGCTGTGGCTGATTCCACTGCAGAGAGCATTCGCTACGGCCTTCAGGACTTGATCATGTCTCCAGCAGTAGCGCCCTTCACCCAGGGCTCTCGGGCAGCAGCTGAGGATCTGCTCCATGGTTCCTCTTTTCTGGTCCTTCATTAATTTATTCAATTTTAATTAAAAACTAGGTAGTTAGATGTGAAGAATCATTTCAAACCTGAAGTAATATTACTGCATTGATTTTATGCAAGCATATATTTATTTAGTTAACAAGGGCTTTAAAGTTAAAGAATTACTGTGTAACACTTCTTTACCCTCTAAAAGTATTCACTTTCAGAAACATCCTTCTATACCTCATTAGTAGTGAAAAATATTTGAACTGTCAATTCCAGCAAAAACAGTGGCGGCACAAACAAATGTTTCGTGAGTAAGAACAGCACCCTGTAGCCATGAGTTCTCCCACAACATTTCTGAGTTGGTAATGCAGTTATCCATTTGATCTAGGGCCTATTGAAACAAAACATTCTTGAATCATGCAGCAGCAAGGTCAGAGGTTTTCTGTAATTGATCTAGATATGGCATGTCTGCATTGATTGTGACAGTAATTTGGCTGGCAACACAGTTTGTGGTCAGTCAGTTAGGGTAGGGATCACTTTCTTGCTTCACTGTGTAATTTTAAAAAACAAGTTAACTGTGCTTCTCACAGCATGTCATGAACACAAATCGCATTCGCTTACATTTGGTTGTGAGTTTGTGAAATGGAGAGAAATAGTAAAGAACGATTGGAGAAGACTTTATTAGAGTGGGGAAAAAAATGGTGTGTGTGTGTGTTTATGGGTTGAGGTTGCTCCCGCATCCTCACTTACCTCCCTCTTGAACCACATCTGGAAAGGATGAAGATGAAGAAATGCTTAAAACATGGCAAACTGAGCCAGCAGATAGGATGTGTTAACCACACCACAGGAATTTGAAACTGATAAAACATACTGCTTTATGGTTTGTCCTTATATGCAGACATGATGTCAACTCTCATCAATCCATGCTCTACTATGAAACAAATATTAACAAGAATATAAAAAAATTTTCAGAACATTTTGTTTTAAGAGGTAAATATCTTTTGTTCTTGTCAAATTTTCAGCTGATAATAAAATCCCATCCTGGAAAAAATTAACACAAAGTTTGGGGCAAAGCAAATCTATTTATTAAATCTATCTATTAAATATATATGGCCTACATGACCTATGGCCTATGTCCTCAGCATAGGTCATATAGGTGGCCCCATCCAGCGTGTGGCACCCTAGCGTGTGACCTCACACTGGGTCAAAAGCCAAAGAAGGTTTAAAAACATCAACTGAGAAAGTTTGTCTTATGTGTATACTAAGGAAGCTTATTTTCCTTTGTGATTTAGGAACCACCAGCAACATCTGGTCAGCTGAGCGGAGGGAACAAGAAGGGACATAGGGACGCTGCAAGTCGGATATAATATGCTGGCAAAGACCATTAAAAGGCCTAAATATAAATAAAATAAGCTTAGAATTAACCCTCAAACATTTAGCACCCTTTTAACATGGTTACCAAACCTAAGGGCATCATCTATTTTTACATCTAAGTTGGTGACAACAGACTTTAAGTATGGCGTTAGAGATAGGAGGGACAAATCCCCCCCCCCCCCCTCCCTACTTGTCGTCAAAGTTTAGTGTCAGTGCATACCCCGCATTTTTTTCATATGCACCTTATTACCGAGTCATTGCACTCGCTACGGTTTAACCAATCAAATTTGCAGACACCCAAGGATTAAAAACTCTAAATGTAAAGCTTTAAAACTTTTAGAATCTTCTTAAATAAAAAAGGAGGTTAAATTGGTTTTGTGTAGTTTTGAGCCCCAATATATTAATAAGGTGAGTTTGAAAACAGATAGGCTTAAACAATCATTTTTAAGAGAATTGCCCCGCCGATAAGTCAAAATACAGCTAAAGACTTACTCATAAGCATCTTCAAGTCATACTGAGGGTCTCAGCTGCTTCCTCCCTCAACCCAAATGTGGCTCAGCTGTGTGAGCAATAATTATTAACTGAAATGTCCTTTTATATGGCTGTTCATTATTGTTGGGGGTGGTGTGTGTGAGGAGAAGGGGGGAGGCACCAGAGGGGCTAGGGCCTGATCAAATCAATGTTACAGGATATTAAATGTTGGCTTTAAAAACAAAATAGTGGTTCCATTTGAAACAGCTTGGATGAATTTAGAGAAACCAAGATCGGTGTCCTGTTTGTTGTGTGCGAGTCTTGGATTTCACTAATTTCCCAGTGTCTTTGTGTTCCTTTTAACTCATTTTCTGGATTGATTCTATCTGTCCAGTTATATCATCCAAACAAAAAGTCCTCTATAGACAGTTCTTGGCCCTTCAGACTACATTTATGCTTGCCGCTTTTTCACAAATCCTCAAGTAGTTATTCCATTAAAAACAAGACAACAAATAATATGTACAATATGCTGTATGGTTTAGCCTGTGAACAACTGCTAAGACCGCTTATTAAGATTGCCATACAGGGTTACATGCCACTGAGGGCAACCTTCAGTATTTTGGAGCTTCCAATGTAGTCAGCAGATATTCAGGACAAAAAAACAGTATAGTTTCCTAGACAGCATAAAAATACAGAGTAATAAAAAAAAGTTAATAAAAAGCCAAATCCTCATCATATAATAACTTCTGATTTCTAATAGCATTTAAGCCATCTTAAACCTCTTGCTCAGCACAGTAGCTGGTGTTCCATTTACCTGCAAAGCAAATCTAAAGCAACCTTTTACAAAGCTGGGAAAAAAGTTAAACAGACATGTTCAATGACTGTGCTGAAGTGAATAAATGAGGCTGTGTTGTGTCACTAGAGACTGGCAGCTTAGATTACATAACTGGTGGTTGTAATTCAGTAGAAGTGGAACTGCCAACAAGCCACGAAGAGAAACATGCAATAACTGTGGTGGACATCCACTACAGGAAAACTGTTCAAGAATTAGCTTTAAGTTCAGAAATATCTGGGATTTCATAAGTTCTACCCAACAGCTTGCAGAAGTGCAGCAAGTGATGTGGAGCAACAGATGTTCTTCAGTAAAGAAAATACTGATCAATCGCAAATTAGATGCAAAAGTGATACAGTGCAAAACAATATATGCATAGAGTTAACTAAAATCACTATGAGAGAATGTAAAGAATGTAAAAACTTTTACAGTAAAACTCTTTACACCATCCAGTTAGGGGATCTGAAATTCAAACCTCCCGATTTGACTTATTACTTGATTCTCCAGCCTCTTACAATTTATTCTTAAAAGAATCAGATGTGGATCGTCATCCGAACTGTGTTCCAGTGACACATGACACCCACAGGTACTTTGTGTCTGAGAAGCTAGAAGTAAAAATGTGTTGTTAACTGACCTGTTTAAACACAAAACAAAGACTGACAATATGTTTTTTGTCTAATGCTGAACAAAAGAATCAGCCTTTTTATGCTCTTTGGTGTTCCTCAGAATGTGTATAGCTTACATTGCAACCAAAGGAATGGCATCCTTTACTTTTCCCAAACTTTAATTTAAACATACAAGATTTGATTTATAAGAATTTTCAGTCTTGTACCACACTTTTTGTTACGCGTACTGATTTTTTCTTCAACAAAAGGTTTGCTTGCATCCTCAATTACTTTTCCTAAGCATCAGTTATTTGATCCTCCAAAGGGTCTGTCTTCTACTGCAGCACTTAAAGCTTAACTATTGGGCTGTGAGCAATTTGTAGAAAGTTTAACTGACTCTCAAGGCCTATTGGGGAAACTGAATCCTGTCAGATTTTTTTTTACTCATTTTTTCCCCTTTACTTACAAACTCATGAACATTAGGTCAAAGTATTTTTTAGAACCGTTTAGAAGTTGTCAGAACATATATGGTGTGTTTGTTAAAGAGCCATTGGAGGGGGTTCATATGTCTGCAATGGATATGTCAGCAGTTCTATTTTGGAGCAGCAGGAGTTTATATGGGGTTTTGAGTCATTGAGTTTACTCCACAGTGATGCACTCAATGGCTACCACATTTCTACCATGCAGCTCCTCCGATATTTAATTCAGACAAATGCTCATAGAGATGTGCATATGGAGATTTTTCTTTCTTTCTTTTCCTGTTATAAATCACCATAAAGTGTGATTTTATTGATATGTGTATTTTTTCGTGAAAAATATTTTATTTAACCCAAATTTTCTTTTCCAGCTCTTTTCCAGATCTACAGAAAGTTGTAAATGTCAAGAGTTGAGATCTGCAGGGACAAGCACTCTAAATATTGCCATTACACCATAACACAATGAACATTTAATTCAAATAAAAATGTCAGATTGAAGGTTGAAGGCACAAGTTAACATGTTTGTTAGGCACAAGTTAAAATCATTGAGAAGGAAAATCCATGTCAAATTAAAAACGTTTTCCTTTAAATCGCTAAAGGAGACACCCCCACCCCACTGAATTCTGTTCTTGTTTAACAGTTGGCTGGAAGATCCTGTAAACTCACTATTACA
This sequence comes from Rhadinocentrus ornatus, assembly GCA_037177495.1. Lineage (NCBI taxonomy): Eukaryota > Metazoa > Chordata > Actinopteri > Atheriniformes > Melanotaeniidae > Rhadinocentrus > Rhadinocentrus ornatus. The sequence continues at coordinate 10,244,819 of JBAMHW010000006.1, read as the reverse complement.
GCTATGTTTAAGGCGTGACTATGGATTTTCCAAGATGTCTTTAAAATCTCCCTCTACTACTAATTATCTTTTAAACTTTGTTAATATGTCTTTAAGATGTTTTTATGTGTTATAAGAAGTTTCAGTAGCAAAATAAGCCATCACTTCACGGGGTGAATATTTCTACTTTTATCCTGCAGAGCAGCACCTGCAGTCTCAGAAAGGTGGAGTCGGAGTGTTTGCTCCACAAACAGGACTGATTACTTGTGGGGTGGAGCTGTACAGCTAACTTGCATGCACTGAGAAACGGATAAAATAAGCTGTTAAGCTATGTGGACAAGCTACTTGGTGTGTTCTATATCTTGTTTTGGAGAAATGTAATGTTTATGACTGTGATGGTGTGAACTCATATTCTGCAAAACCTGTCCTCCTCCCCCCCCAAAAAGCCCATTTGGTGACATTCAATGATTTGTGATCTCTAGTGGTTGTGAGAACTGCATGTGCAGGTTAAAAATGACATCCATCATTTTGCCACAACCATAATCTTGTTCTCAACCTAACCAAGCAATGTCTAAAGCCAACAAACATGTCATTGAGTTAAGATGTAACCATGAAAAACTGTAAAAACGGAGTCGATTGTAGCGACAGTTATATTGTAAAAATTCTTTACTTTACCTCAAATTGAGTGTTTTCGTTTTTTTAACCTCAGAAATTGACACGACACGTACACTAACTGCAATATACAAGTAACCACTAGGGGCAGTGTAGGGACCGAGTGTATGATCTGGGAATTCACAGCAGTTAAAATTACTGCAAGTTTCGAACACGTGGAACGCTTTTTATCAAGGGCCTTACAGACTATATACTATGCCACTGCTCTCCTTTTTTCTGCCATTTCAGAATTGACCAAATGTTAACCGACTGTTTTCTGTCTTGTTCACACCCTTCAAGTCTGATTACTAATCAGTCGGAGTTCTCCCATCGTCCTCCTTGTGAAATTTTCTGGTAACCAATATGTGAAAAATTACTCACAATGCAGCCAGTTTGCTTATGTGGACGCAAGGTTAAAAAGCAAGTGTAGACTGTTCTAACCACCCTTTCTTAGTGGGATTTGAAATCTTGGAATCTTGGATGATACAATATGGCAAGCTAAATGTTGCAGGTACAGACAGCCACAAAGGGGGGAGGCATGCGCCTGAGTTTTTTCTTGTAAATGTGTTGAAAGGTATATTTATTGAACTAAGGCTAAAAGAGTTGTTTCAGATGTTTTCGATCCATCAGCCAAATCAGACATCTGTTTCTGGCCCAAGGACTTAACTTACAAAAATGTGTTTATTTTGGAGACTGTTCTCAAGGGCCCTTCCAATCCTAACAAGTTGTCAAGTGTCTGAAGAAGGCAGGTAAACTGCCTGGTGTTGGCTTAAGACCTGTTCAAAGATGTGATCACAACTTTGAGAAAGGAACTTGATTAAACTTGGATTGAAGACTGAAACAAAACTATTTAAAAACATTTTCAGTTTGGAGATCCTAAAATGAATTGTCTCACCATAGAGTGAACACATGGAACTGTTTCCCTAAAAGTGAGTGACAGAGCACTTACTGTATTATGTACATACCAAAAAAAATAAAATAAAAAATGGCACGCTTTATTCTATTCTATGGGGTTGTTAAATGTAATTTCATGCTTTATAAAGTGTGCTCTGCTGGTTTAACAGATGTGTGATTTCAGAAACACTTTTTGAAGTTTGACCCAACAATGCAGAACTTTGGAAAGCAACTTAAATGACATTATGCGCTGTACACACAAAAAACTGAAACACAAAACTTCTGGTATGCAATGTGAAATATATCAAGCAAATTTGAATGTGGAACTCTGTATCTTATCACGAGGATCAGTGGGCACAGAAAACAAAAGGAACAGGACAGGGGAAATAACCATAATCAATGAAAGATTTTCTTACCAAACTTGGGATCACACTCTATATCTTGATAAGACATTAGGGTGAGTCACAGTTCCTTTGCTTACACGTAGAGCTGTTTGCTTCACAAGTGGAGTCATTTCCACATGACAATTATTCATTCCGTATCAGTACATTAACAAAGCATGAACAGGAAAGTGTTTCTTATGATTAACAGCTGAGCTTAGAGATGAGGAAACATACTTTTTTCTTGGCAGTTCAAAGTCAGGTTTAGAGAATAGCTTGGCATACAAAGAAATCAGGAAAGATGTATTCATTTAACGCAAATACTTTTACACTTGAATGACACAAAATTCTGATAAAACCTTAAATTTATTAGATTTTCAGTAAAACTGTCTAATTAGTAGCCAGTAGCATTTATAAATAAACCCCAGATTTTGTTAATAGTACATGAGGTATTTTGCCCTAAACCGTTTAACCTCAACTATTCTAAGAAAAGAAACAGAACAAGTTTAATATTTGTTATTAGCCTTCAGTTGCTATTATCAGTATTGGAAGTCAGAATTGGACCATATTATCCTGATTACTTGCACTGAAAAAAAAAGCTCCTGTTATGCATGGACCTCTAAGAGACAGAAGGATTAACAGAGCTTGATTTATTATGAAGAACTCAAAGGAATGGTCTTATTTAGGCAGGTAACGGTGGAGTTGACTGGAGATACTGTTAAGATGTTAAGTTGGTAGATGGTAATTAACCATGTTTTTTCTTTGTTTTCAAACATTTATAAACACATTTAAGAGTACATGTAGGTCCTCCATAGACAGGACCCGTTTGATCACAACATGGATATTAACAGCATGCAGATAGTTTAAGCCTATCGATGAATACAGATGTTTGCATCTGGATATTATCCTTTAAAAAATTTATTGAGTGTCAGTCGTTTTAACAATTTGATGATGGCAGGCAATGTAAAAGACATGCACCACAGCTGACATCAGACAGTTAAATACTTCTATGATTTATTTTGTGGTCAATAAGTAGTGTAGTAATCCTCTGCTTGGATATGGTGGATTATGATAGTTCACATGGATTAATACATAATTTCATCTGTAATTAGTATTGGAAAGGGCATGTTTTTATTTGTTGGGGCCTTTTTGTATTACCCACAGCCATGACGTCTGATCCTGAATCTCAATTCAGTAATGATGAGAGCAGTTCCCAGGCATGCCTCTCAGAGCTGTGGCAAGCAACAAAAACCGTGGCTTCTGGTTTCCGTTCAAACTACAGCGGGGTGGAGGTTATATAACTGACTGCAATTTTGTAAAGTCACGCAAAGCAATCCGATGGCTGCGCTGACATCATCCAGACATGCTTTGAGGAAAAAAAATTTTTTTTTAGTCAGTCTTTGGTGGTTTTATTGTGTTAAGCTAAACAAGCAGCGTAACAGAACCCTACAATTTTACAGCTGCCTATATCTACCAAGTGACCAAACACATTGTCATTAAGATTATTTATTTGTCTGTATTTTGGGGAAAGTTTGAACTACAAACCAAGTTCAGTAGTGACAACTCAGTTTAACCAAGATTTAGTGAAAATTTAACTCTGACATGCATCTTGTGTATTAGATTAATAAAACTATAATTGTTTCCTGGGACTGGAATCTATATGTGTCAGTAAATTAGACATAGTACAGTAATAATAAAAATATTTATATATTTCAAAAGCAAATTTCAGGCACAACATGCCATTATGGTGACATCCTTATATTAAAGAGAAATATTTGTGACATTTACTTTGTCTGAGCATGTTTTCTGCTATGAAAACTGGGGAGAATACACTATTAAACAGGATAACCAACTAAAGGTTATTAACAGAACAAACAAGGTCTTTCACTCTCTGCACAAATCCTAATATATCACTTACTTGTAGTGAATTAAAGAGGCAGATGTTTTTAAAAAATAATTAATTTCCTGACTTAACCTTAGTTCATACTCCAGGACTTAATGCTCAATTCTCATCTGAAATCCAGTTTCTATTGCTTGGTTGTTCACATAATTTAATGCGACAAAAAAAAAAAAAAAAAGATAATGTTCCATCCATTGTTTAGATTGGGTCTCGCTCCGTCCCGCCTTTTTCGGTGCAGAATTATGATGTTCATCTCACTTTAATGATGTAAATGTAGGATAAAATGTGACATGACTGTTTAGACTGAGGTCGCTTTGAAAAAGACTGACTATATACCTGATTTTGTACCACATTTGAAAGTGGTCCAGGTCTGAATTGTGTGGTTTAGACTGTCATAAAAGATCATTTATGGGTTGCATATGTGCTTAAACGTCAGATTTCAGCCAGTTCTGATTCAACATGGTGACCATCGTGGCGAACAGTGTTTGCTCGCACCGCTCTCGAATGCTGACTTTTTCTTCTTTTTGTGTGTGTTTTTGTGTATATTGCACTGCACAGTTGTCAGACAGTGATTACCTACAACAGCATTCACTCCAATCATTATGAAGTGTTTTGAGTGGACACTGGACCCCTTGCAGTGTGCCTAACAGGTCCACCTCAGCACTATTGCTGCAGCCTTGCACATCTCCCTCCCACACCTGGAGAATAAAGACTCCTACATCAAGACGCTCTTTATTGACTACAGCTCGGCTTTCAATACGGTCAACCCCCACATGCTCACCCACAAACTGTTTTCCATGGGACAACACCCCACCCTTTACGACTGGCACCAAGACTTTCTGACCAGCAGGTCTCAGTCTGTCAGAATCGGGAACAGGACTTCAGCCAGCATCATCACTAACACTGGCACACCACAGGGGTGTGTCCTCAGTCCCAGTTTGGGGACAACACCGCTGTGATAGGACACATCACTGGCGGGGGACAAAGCGACCTATGGGAGGGAGGTGGCCTCTCTGGTGACATGGTGTGAGGGCAACAACCTCACACTCAACACTGATAAGACCAAGGAGATGATAGTGGACATGAGAAAGGAGAGGAAACCTCATCAACCACTGCTTATCTGCGGGCTGGAAGTGGAAAGGGTGAGCAGCTTTAAATATCTGGGGGTCCACATCAGCGAGGACCTCACCTGGACACTCAACACCACAGAGCTGGTGAAGAGAGCTCAACAGTGGCTATACTTCCTGAGGAGGCTGAGGAAGTTCGGCATGTCACCAAAGATCCTCAGAAACTTATGCAAGACAACCGGACTCAGAAACCTTTTCTTTCCCTCGGTCACCAGACTCCTTCACAGCTGATAGAAGTCTGTAACAATGGCCTGTACCCTTTTCTACCTTTGTCAAAAGGTTCAATATCACAGTCACAACAGGACTCCTGCATTAATGAGGGTATTATGTTGAGAAAAACAACATAATTCTGTCATTATGTCAGCAAATCATTTAGATGGCAGTTTATTGTAGAACAAAGAATACACCAACACCAATATTCACAGCAAAAGTAAAAACAAAAAGGGGTCAACCTGTACCTGACTTCTTTTATGTAACTTTAGAAAAAGAAAAAGTCAACTCAACTTAGACAGATACGAGACTGTCCAATCTTCAGAAGGGTTCCCAAACATTTTCAGGCAAAAATCTAGCTGTAGAGATATTTTTGGTCCAGCAGGACCCACCAAATATTTCGCTATAGTAGAAGCACTTAGAGCGTAGACCTCAACCAAGCAATTGTAATTTTTTTTGTCCAATGATTGTTGGCATTAGTTTTTAAGTTAGAAGCTGTAATGGTGAAATTTTCCCCATCTCCCAATAGATAGGCGCAAACTTGCGTCACATGGTGTTCACATGATCATGAACAGCTGCATTATACCATTGTCCATGTTACACTGTACAACTAATAGTTTCTAATTTTTTTTAAGAGAAGATGATCCATTATGTCATACAATTATATTTATACCCTCAGTGTCAAGGCTAGAAATATATATATTAAAATAGAGGTGACGCTAGTCACAGTAAGACTGAGCAAATGCCCTTCTATGTGTCATCACACTGTGAAGGAGCTTACAAGAAACATTGTGAACTTCACAAAAACCACCAACAGATGTTTGTTATTGTTACTGTAATTAGCCATTTCATGGTATTTTTGCCATCTATACAAAAACAGTAATATCATAATAAATATTTTACTCAAATGATCTAAATTGTGGAATACCATCAGCAATTGTATGTTTGATGTTATCACATCTTTCTGGGCTTTTGTGTCTTTTCAGTAGTTTAAAGAACGATCTCAATGTTTATGGCAGCCAATCACAAAACAATTTTTTGGCCTATTTAAAGGAAACTTTATGAAAATCAAAGAAAATACAATGTGTACCAATGTTCACGGATGTTTGCGCCTGCCCAGCACATCTAAGGAATCCTTTAAAGTTTCCTGGTTCCAGGCGGTGATCCAGGTCACCCCCCAAAATCTAATCACCGTTCCTTATTCTATTTGGGAAATTTCCTGAAATTTTCATAAAAATCTGTTCATTACTTTTTTAATTATGTTGATGACAGACAAACTACCGCCACCGAAAACATAACCTCTACTTTGGTGGAGGCAATAAGCAATTTCTTAGATTTTATTAGATAGACAGATCATTATTGTCATTCAAAATTTATATCACAGGTGCACACATGAGCAAAATGTATTGCAAATGGCTCAGATACACTTGAAGAGACATTGTGTAACATTGTTGTTTACTTGACAAAATCTATGTTTCCTTTTGTTTACACATTTGATGGGTAACCCAGTAGGAAAGTGCTATGACAGTCTGCCATCTTGAAACTACAGCCACTGGCAAGGGACAAATAGCACCAATGCGGAATCCCTGCGAGCCAGCTCCAAGTGATTGAGATGCGGGAGGAGAAGATAAACAAGAGTGGCTTACTACCCTGGCAAGTTGGAAAATCTGTTAAATTATTATTCACAAAAAATGCAGGACCATACATATGCAGCAGCAGCACGGGAGCCATTTTCACCATCCTCATGAAAGTGACAAAGGGGACTTAAAAGGCAGCGTGACAATGGAAAAAGGACAAATACAAAAAGGAAAAAATATCTGGCCAGCCTTTCCTGGGTAGAAGGAGCACAAGAAGAAAGATTTTCCTACAACTTTTACAAGAAAGCAAAGCTGACAATCATCAGAATAAATAAATAAATAGCCAAAACAACGACAACAATAAAAAAAAAGAAAAAAAAAGAAAAAACAAACATGTATCACAACAACAACCAAAGTACCAGAAACACAGCTCTCTTAGTGTATAAACCCAATGGACAATACAGTGACTGTGTCAGCATGCAGCGTATAAGGAATCAGGATTGATCAGAGATGCTTGTGATCGTGCAACTGCTACCATGTCTCTACAGAGGCAGACTAGGGCAGTTCAGAGACACGGGTGGTCAGCAGCAATCAAAGTCAAAGTCACCCCACACAAATATGACCCCGGACCCACCCAGAGGGTGGCAGAGGAAGGCACCAGCCCGAGCCCCCGCATGGTCACGAGGCACAGGCCTTGGCAGGCCAAGATAGGGAGCCACCGGCCCAACCAGGCACTGGCCATACAGGGCCACATGAGCCCGGAAGCATCAATTTAACACAAAACATAATATTAACAAATATTTTATCTATGCTACCAGAAAGGCCCATATAGGACCTACTGTACATCCAAGCCTGGAGTAGTAGCTTTATGTTTTGGCTAATAGGAAATATATTAGCACTGCTACCCACTGCTACAATCAAATGAAATTTTGAAAGCTGCAGCCTTTTTACCAATGTCATTATTCCAGCTACCTACATAAAAATCAGTAAACAACAGCAGAAATTTTGGAAAGTTTCCTTGTCTTGAGGTCCCTCCCTCTTTCCTTGTTTTTTTTTCTTCCTTACCTCCACTTGCTCCGCCATGTTCCTCCTCATCTAAACTGTTCACTTTGCTCATATTGATTATTCTTTAAAAAAAATAATAAAATCATGATTAGGCATACAGGCCAATTGGCATTAGCCTTTTAGTGACAACTGACAATAATTTTGTATGTGGGCAGATCCCAGTACCAGACAGGCCAATCAGCCACACCAGTGTAAAGTACTGTGACTATTTATTTATTTATTTTTGACAAGCAGGCCAGTCAGGTCACTTATTGCATGTTCTTCTGAGCTTGTTTTTTGATGAAAATTTCTTTCACTGGAAATGACTAAGTTGCCTCGTTTTTCCAAATAGAGAACTCAGAGGAGACTCCAGATATGAATATGGCTGCACCTGGTACCACCAGTAAAAATCAGTCCGATGTTGACTCTTGGCTTATCTCTTGCGCTGTCCCTTTCTCTCCTGTCTCTCCTCTTCCTTTCTTTCCCTGCCCTTTTCCAGTAATGCCCTCTTGGTTTCTTTTAAGAATCAGTCACAGTGTGCGTTGAAAACACTAAACTTAGAGGAAAAGGTATGTAGCGTCCTGGAAAAACAAAGTTGTGAAGTATGTTTTCTCAGCCTCAGTGTGCTGCTGTACAACAACGGCCCTATAAATGTACATTATAAATGTCACTGTGCCATCACAATGAATCAGAACACATATTAAGTTACATAGTCCCACTTTAAAGCTGCACAATGACAGTGTTTATTATCTGCTGTGAGATGGACTTTGAATTTAAATCACTGAATAAAATTTTTATACTTAGGCGGCTTTAAACAAAGTGTTACTTTAGGCTAGAATTTTTGAGTTGGTAGTCACTACAGACTTTTTCTTCTTTAAAGCACTGTAAAAGTGATTTTTTCCACATTATGTCCCTTATCAAATGGTTCAGCTGAATAATGTCATAAGTTTTACAGTCTTTTGTCTACTAGATTTAGGGACTTTAAAACACTGAACATTTCTAGTGTTATTTCTATTTCTGCATATTTCTAGTGTTAATGAACTCATTAGCCTCTAAATGAGAAAAGCACACCAGTCGTTTTGAAATGTTCGATGTTGATGCGATGCCAGGCTCTTTTACGCCATGAAGAACGTTACTTGTGATTAACACTCTGGACAGTTCCAGAACATCTGTGGGAGGCGAACTGCAGTTGAGTGAAACATAAACAATATTGGTTAGAGAGAAGAGACATGACTGGAGCTGGATAATCTATGCACCATGCAGCGAGAGGGTACGAGAGAAAACTAGAGACAGGGCAGTAGCCGTAGGGAAATAGTAAAAAAAAAAAAGCAGTGCAAATTTAAAACGTAATAATTACTTTCTGTTGATTATTTCACAAGAACTGTCTCCTTAATGAAAGTCTTTTAAATGCAACACATCACAATGACAATGACCTTTTATTGTCTTGCATCATCTTTGCAAGATGCTGCTGCTGTTGCATTTGTTGCTATTATGGTCAAACAGCCATCAGCTATGTAAGTTAGAGCAAGGCAGAAATAAATTGCTACTTTTGCTGGTCTAAATAAACAAGTTTCAAACTTTTGTCTCTTATTTATTGTCCTACCATCTATAATTAGACCTTTTTTTGCAGAGGGCCACTGTAAAAACTTCATCAGTATTGCAATTATAAAGGTTACAAGTTAAAAAATAATAATAAAAAAAAAGAAGCTTCAAAATAAATAAGTCATATGCCTAAAAAAACAGGAGCTACTGTTGCAGGAGCTACTCAGTAGATAAAATCATACTCAGTGGTAAATGCACTGCTGTCTGTGCCGAAGGCCAAACAAAATTTAAGCCTTTATTACATATGCTTTATTCTGGCTTTTTGCTATGCAAATTCATCTGTTGCATCCTTAAGATTCAGCTGACAGGCCTCACTAAGACTGTATTCACACCAGCCCTTTTGATTCAAATTCTACTTTGTTTACTCAAAGTCTAGTATGATTGCAGAGGTGTTAACGTGCAAACAAACTGTGATGTGGATCAAAGAAACAAACTCTGGTCCATCTACAAATCCTTTAAGCGAACCAACTACCGGAAGCTACAATGTCTACAATGCAAAGGGGATGGTGGGTACAAGGAAGCGCATTCTGGGTAAGTGCAACCAAAACAGATGCATGTGCAGGATGATAGTTGGGAGAAATTGTACCTTACTTGTTTCCAGCTGTCACATGAACACAGTTTGTTGTAGTACACAACGTTTTGTTAAGTTCCTCTGTGATGATGTCTAATATATGAATATTGCTGTATAGTTCTACACATTCTACTTATTGTCTGTAAGTTTTCTAATGCATTTGCATTAGTTGTATTACCACAACGTGCTATGTATACATGCGCTTATGTGAATGGCTGCAACAACAGAAATTCATAGTGAAATTGACAATATTCAGCTTTATGGATTTACATAAAATAGGGAGGATGTTATTCAGTGTTGTTATTCAGCACAATGTTTGATGGTAGTATCTTCTGTCAAATAAACTTGAGAGTATTTTCCATTTCTCAATCTTAATTGCAAAACTGGGATGTAGACAATCCAATTGTTAAAAATAATTTCACATGGAAACAATGGGAAACAAACTTGGAAACATGTCTGATAATTATCAACATATTGTTCTTAAAATCCAAAAACATTGCATTTATGATTACATTTAGAACAACACCCTCCCCTGTTAATAACAAGCTACAATGTGTTTTACAGCAGCACAAATAATGGAAAATGAATTTCTTGTTTTGTCTGCAACCAAACTGAAACAACATAAATCTAAAAATTATTGGATCATTATCTAAAAAATGTTGGATCAAATCAGGTTTTCTTTTCGCAGAATGGATGTCAGTATTCCCAGTCTGATCCTCTGTAAACTCAATGAAAACTAATCTTGGATGGAGATTGCAGGAGGTTTTGTTGACATAGTTACAACTCCATCCAATATGTCTATCACAGCCTCATATGTTGTTTTATAGTTATGCTGAATTGGTTATTTAGCATTATAAAATCTGACCAAAACTTGGCAAACAATTCCATTTGATTCAGTCCTCAGTCACCTACAGTTCACATGTTAAACTCAGTTCACTGAAGGAATGGTCAACTTCCCTCACTATATAAACAAACCGAGTGAACAGTACTTCAGGTAAGTAGTTTGGACCACCATAATGAGGCTGGCTTTAAAGAATTATATTAAAGCTTTTAGTTTGTAAAAGAAGAAATCAGACATCATTCATTTTTCTTTTCAGAATAGTCCAAAGAACAAAGTGAAAAATACAAAATAAACAGGATCATTAAAGACTTTCTCATCATATTGCCTCAAGCTAGTTTCTGCGGGGCAGGAAAGTGAAAAACAAGACATAATGATATGAGACTGGCTGAAATCTCTGCAAGCATGGTTCTTTGTCTCTTTTGTCTGTGTTGGCCCTGTGATGGTTGACCTAGCTGGTAGCTGGGATAGGCTCCAGCCCCTCCCTGTGACCCTGAATTGGATGAAGCAGGTATGAAAAATGGAAATGGATGAAATATCTGCAACTGCCAGTTTGACTGCTGGTAGTTGCAGATATTTCAACCATTTCGGAGATTGTCTGTATGACCAGTGGAGTAAATGATAACTGGTGATTAGCTGTGCCTTCACCAATTGTTTATGAAATCCATGAGAACTATTGTTTTATGTTCCCTTGGCTAATATAAATCATCTTCTTTGTGCACCTGCCAGAGTACTAGAACAGATTTATAGGACTGAGCTCCATGACTACGCTCACCTTAAAATACCCCTGCTTTAGTTTTCAACATGTCACTCAAACACTGATGCAGTAGAACAGTTGCTTATACAATTTTACTATATTTCTGTGCTAATGCAAGCAAATACCTTTTTGTTTTCAGGGAGATGTTTGTGTCTGGAGTCACAACATTCCTTTCTGAGCATTATGCAAAAAAAATGTCTGATGCAATAAACAGACAGCAGGCAACTAAACTTCTGTATTATTCTCTGTTACGTTAGACCAAGACATACAAACCCATGGTGCTGTCTTCATAGCAATATGATAAACAGTTAAATACAAAGATGATGCATTAAAATTTGTTAAAACTGATAAAGTCAAAGGTTACAGAAGATGTTCTCATGTAAAATGGGCATCACAAAGACTGGACAGACAATACATTGAGTCTTCTTTTAGCTCTTTTTGGCCTCTGCCAGGTAATGTTTCGTCATTTGTCTCAAGGAAATTTTACGTCTTCTCAGCTATTAGATGCTCTACTGTGCTATACACTGCTAAGTCTTTTTATTTGATAATGATTACAGTGGATTTGTAGTATGTAAGTTAGTATGAAAAGCCAACCTGTTTAATAATCATGGCTGGTGCATCAGTTAAATTTAATATAGAGCAAACTTTTCCTTATCAATGGCCAACACAATCTACATCTGATACAAATAAATATAGGATGTGATATTGCTGCTACACTTGCAGACACATGATGTTAAACAGGAATAGCTATGCCTAAGGACATAAAATGATCATTCATTAATCAGATGATGACTAGCTTAATCATCAGGTGAGACAATGAATCTGAAAAAGTTGTCTAATACGTTTGTCAGTGCACTTAGAAAGAAAAAGGGCTACACCACTATAACATGCATCATGTCTTGACATGTTCTAACTACTCATCTCTCCTCATTATGTGACATACAGTGACAAAAAAGGCTAAAAGTATTGTCATGGTATGCAGTGTGACATGTGTTACTCATATGCTGTTTAATGAGACCAGGTTGTGTCACAATAATTGCCTAGCACCCTGAAAAGACATGCCACTTTGTCCCAAAACTTCCACTGACCCTGTGTCCAGCCAAAGTGGCATGTCTTTATCCTCAATAACCAGAGACACTGGGTAATCAATAATAATAAAAAAAAAAAATGTATGCATTCAAAGTTGCAGCAGTCAATGTTTTTCAATGCTGCATCAGCTATTCATTTTTTTTTTTTTTATTGATTACCCAGTGTCTCTGGTTAGTGAGGATAATGGCAAGAGTGTTTAAATAGTTAGTCTTATACTTTTATAAATGGGCTCCAAGGGCAGCAAACAAGTCTCCAACTGCTATCAGAATTGCACCAGAACAATTTTGGACTCATTTTAAAGGTCACCTAAACAAACTGCAGGCTGAAAGGATTTGTCATGTCATGTTGTTTTAATATGGCAGACTAAAGAAAACAGCCAACTATTTTGTCCCACACAGCACCTGTGATCAAAAGTTTTTTTCCATATTTTATCAATGTTTGCATGCACTGCAAAATGGTAGTCACGTATTGTCACCCTCTTAAAAACACAAAAAACTGAACCAAATATCTAATAGAAATCACTCTTTTGTGTTTTTAAAAAAACTTTATTTTAAGAGGATGAGGATATTTGTATTGTTGTGAGTTCTTGCTCAAATCATGTGCATAAACCATTGTACAGTTGTAGAAGACAAAAAGAATAAAGGCCTAATTAATAAAAATCAATTATTAATGAAAAACTACCACCTTTGAAAAGCAACATTTTGGTTTTTAAAAGTTAAAGCAGAGTACTGACAAAGCCAAAGTTTCACATCTGGATTCTTGACTGCTACATTAGTTACAGTCAAATTATTTACCTCATGTATTCGTGGGCCTCTTTTACTTTCTGGCTTGGTGATGTTGTGCCTGAAATCTTTATGACATGAGACCATCTTAAAGATTACCTAATACCCCCCAAATAAACTTTTATTTACTGTAATTCAAATCACATTGCCCACGATCAGACTGCACATGAATATTTAGAATATTTTGTAGTGAATAAATTCAATAATTTACTTTTGGACTTTTTTTTTCTCAGTTAGAAGCATCCAACTCACCTGGTTCAAATTGCCTGAGAATAACAGACCATATTTGTGTCATTTGAGAAAGGGAATTAAAATAAAGAAAATCTATTTTATAAAGTAAGGGTCAGTTCCTTTTGTAGGCATATTTTCCTAAATGAAGGAGCATAATTGCATTTTTCGTGTTCTTATGTCAAATTGACAGGTGACAGGATCTTTTCTTATTTTATATTTTGAATATGAATTTAACCTTTTTCAGCTGAGAATGTGATGAAAATGGAACACTATGCTCAACATTTATTTCTTTCAAGAATGATTAAAGTATGTATAGTATGCAGGCTGTCATGTAAAGGCCAAACCCTGATTGGCATCAAGCACCCTTTCAGAAGAACTACACAGTTCAAAAATGAGGTGATATTCCGGTTGCTCATTTTAGGACCAATATGGCAAACACATGTTGGCAGCAGCTCACTTTCTGGGCACGTCGTTTCAAGTGTGATCAATCTTTTTTCCCAAGTGGTGGGAAGAGTATCAAAGAAATTTTTTTGAGATACACATACATCATTTAGTCAGTTGACAGGATGGCTTTTATTAAGTATTGTTATTTGTATTGTTGATGCTGAATAAATTGACTTGATAAATAGCTGTGTACATTATTATGTCTGCTCAGATGGCTTAAATCTATCATTAAGCTTTCAGATGTAACTTTAATCAAGAATGGACTTTAGGTGTGGAAATATTTTTTAGATCAAGGTCATAAAGATGGAGTGGAGAAAACACCACAGATCGGACATATCACATGCAACTATTTGTTAAAATGATGGACAGCTACATCAGGTAACTGTTTTGTCTCAGAAAAAAAAAGATGGAAATTTTCTTCAGAACAGTTTGTATAAGTTTAGATGCCTACATGCAAAACAGTTTGTATTGTAAGCAGCTCGGCATGTTTAGGGGTAATGATGTGCAAAGACAACTTCCACTTTATGGGTGGAGCAAAAGGAGATTTGACTTCTGCGCCAGGGAAAACTATTTGTGCTCTCAGATTTACCAAAACGTTAAGGCAGCACCTGCTTTGCACAAAGATAACGGCGATGTTGTGCATGGAAGTTTTGATTCTCCCCTTCCGCCCATCTGGAGCTTCCTCCCTTTTCCCAGTCCCAGATAAAAGTTAGACATGTCCTTTGTTTAGTTAGAGCTCATTCTGATGTCTGTGCATCACTCTGTGATCTCTCCTTATGCATAAGATTTTTAATAAGTCTTGAGTGGATCTTTCTCATCAAGACTCTTGGCATGTTTTTTCCTCCACAAGAATGACAGACAACATTAATTAATTTGATCCATCACCACCAATATAGACAATCCTGGACATCCTTGAGTTAATGCCAGACTTGAAAAATATTTGAGTGACAAAAATAGTCAGAAAGGAATAAAAGAGGATTTTTGTTTCTATAAAAAGTAGCAACAGGCTTTGAACTGGCTTTATCTGAGTAGAAAACTGGAACCATGAGGAGGCACATCTGTATATATCTTTGGCAGGTAAACCCCCACAGAATGACAAACACAGCTATCTTGCTTGTAGATCCTCATTATGTATCACTATGACAGTTGTTTTTGAATCCACATATGGTCTTTCTTGTGTAAAAGTGAAATGAATTCATAGATGAGTTTTAGATCCACAAGCACAGCAGTGTTTCTAGGTCTAGGGTTACAATATTTAGCCTTACATCTATCAACACTAATGGTCTGTGTTTTCCCAGAAGAGGCTGTTGTAACTGCACTTCACTGGAACAAAGTGGACTAAAAGAGTTGTGTTACAATAAACAGCAGACATCAGTTCAGAACATATTTATTTAATTATTTATAATCTATAAAATGGCTGCAGAACATTAACCCTGTTATTTGTAAATTCTGTTATCTAAGAGTTTTGTCTTCTTCTGTGTGTCAAGTACAAAATTCTGAACCTGAATGCTGTTTAATTTAGTTCTTCTGACAGTACAAATAAAGTAGGCATGTTAGCCTGCAGATACAGAGTAACAGACAACAGCTCCAAATGAAAATTTTTTCTCTTTATTCTGTTTTGATTCTGAATCCTATTATTATTCTCTCAAGCTCTTAAAATCCCCTTGAGTGGATAAATCAGATTAGTCATTCATCTTCATTCAGCTCATTTTTTTTAAATGCCTTTCTTTAGTATAATAAAGAAAAGGCAGCAGAAACAGAAATTGTACACAGTTGTGACAAGCATCTGTGTAGCCATTGATTCATAAAGGCAGATTTATCTCAGTCATTATCACATCATTTCATAATTTAGCCAGTTGTGTAACAAAACCATTAAGCTCCAACTTGCTGTGACATTGCTGTCCTCCGAGTACCATTATCACCCTCACCATCTGCATGACGCTAGTGTTGTTTGATGCTGGTTTTGACTCTGTTCTGAGACATTATTGTGTAGAAGTAAAGCTACATGCTAAAAAGTTGGGGGTGTGAGTCTGTATTTCGTCTTCCAAATTCATATCCACAACATTTACTCCATATCTGTTCATTTATTTTCTATACCTGTTTAATTTTGTCCAGGGTTGCTAGGCAGCCCTGAGCATCTCACTCTATAGCAATCCCAGTGGTTACAAAGTGAGAGATAGAGTACATTTTGAACAAGTAACCAGTCTGTCTAAGAACATCAAAATAGCTAAATCACAGGCACAATGAACTGGTTACAGTTAATTTGGAATTACTAGTTAACTTGAAATGTGGCAGGTAAGTGGAGCCCCTGGATAAAATCAATACAGGCACAAGGAGAATATGTCAGTGCACAGAATGAATTCACTTGAAATTCAAACTATGAATTTCTTACTGTGAGGCAACATAGCAAACCATCATAACACCCTCAAAATTGTGTTTAATTTTTTCTTTAAGGATAAAAAAAACCCTTATCTTTAGCAATAGTGTTTTCCATGTAGGTGCTCAATTTTAGGCTTCTAAGGACAGGACATGGTGATGAGAAGCATGGTTTTGATTATGAATAACATATTTACATAGATGCACATTACATCACATAACATGCCAGTTCTTTTTGCATTGGATCACAAATAATTGGAGGGATTTGTACATGTATGTATGGTAATGGAGCTATAGTTCGGGTTCATTCAAATTTCTGTACTGATGGTATGAAAAGTATCTAATTTGGGACCAAGTCACAAAGGAATGTAAGACATGTTATGACAGGTTCGCTGTCCTGCCTGGGTTATCGTGTGACTACCATGTGATTATATTTGTTTCCCTTTTCATCATTGTTGGTTAAATGGCTGTGCAGTGTAATGACAACTGTAGTACCTACTGTTAGAACTTAACACTTGTCTGTGAGTGTAGCACAAAAGTTGTGGCTGCAATTTGGAATGCAAAGTGGGGTGGGAGCACAAAAGTTATCTTCTTCCCACTCCCTATCAGGCAATATATTGTTTTGTATTTCTTGCATTTTTGTTTTTGTTCTTGTTTCTATTTTTGGTTTATTTGACTATCGACAGACTTATATGTCTCTCTTGTTTCGCTTGAGTTTCTTACCGTGAATGCAACTGAAATAAAAAAATAAAATGAAATAAAAAAATAAATAAATGTTAGACCTATGACAGACTAAATCCTGTAAGAAACCTCTTAATTCGCTCCT
Source organism: Rhadinocentrus ornatus (assembly GCA_037177495.1). Classification (NCBI taxonomy): domain Eukaryota; kingdom Metazoa; phylum Chordata; class Actinopteri; order Atheriniformes; family Melanotaeniidae; genus Rhadinocentrus; species Rhadinocentrus ornatus. Next base: position 10,227,541 of record JBAMHW010000006.1, on the reverse strand, counting down.
GATACAGCTTAATAAAGCATTCATGACCCATTAACACTCGAATAGATCATAATCTCTGTAATTTGGAGAAAAAATCAACACCAGTGTCAAAGAGGCCACCGCTGCCACCAGAGAATTCAGTTGCCACAATAACGTACGTTAACTTCATCAATACTTTGAAGGCGGTACAGATCAAAGTCTCATCCACATGAATCCCATCCGGCTTCCGTGTTTAAAAACTGGACCACATGGGATAACTTTTACTGCATACAAACATCAGCGAGCCTCTTTCACAGGTTTATAAGTTGCAATTCCATGGACCATCTTAAATAATGCTTAGTCCTTTATACTGAAGAACCACCAAGTCATAAACTCCTAGAGATGCTCTGACTCAATCATCTTACCTGGACATTCATTATTTGTAAGTTGTATAGATTGTTATGCTTGTTTGTTTTTCCTCTGTCAAAACTTCACAACTTATTTAGTATGTCTCATCATATTACAGGTGCCACATTGTGCCTTTGGCATGAATCTTGTTAAGTGTGATGCAATATGCTATGCACGTGAGGATTTGAAAGCTCACTGATGGACAGCAAATTTTAAGATATTTTTGATCTGAGATGTGCAGTTAGTTTCTATCTCTGGCTGTCCATTTCCTGTGTTACTGTAACATTGTCTTTGCTTTTTTTCCATTGTACAGTTGCAAGGCATAAGCAGTTAGCAGAATGGCTATATTCTCTCTAAAGAAAATCTACCTTAAAATAGTTTATATTTCTTCAATTATTTATTAGTCTAATTAAACTACAGTATGTTCTGTATACATTAGATAAATGTTATCTTATTTGAGATTTATGTTCCCATATGATGACAAGAAAGGGAAATCTGTTCAAGCTGTAGACCGATTTGTGTTTAGTTTATGTGCAATTGAAATGAATGATTATAATACTGTATGGTTTTAAAATCAGATTTCTGTGGTACCATGTTTGGGACAATTAAACCATGTTTGCTTTTGCTTGATGGATATGAGGACTGTATTTATATCTTTTTCTGACATTCTCTCTGTGTAAGGTCATAAACCTATCATTAGTCATCATTTAAGCCCCCTGACTCTCTTAAAACCTTCTGCTCTGCAGTCTACCCTGGAGGTATTACATCGTCCATAACTACCCTTGGCTTTTAGGCTATGACAGAAATTATGACCTTAATAAAGTTGACTTTGCAATATTTGCATGCATAAGCATTTTATAACTGATACAAAAGACTGTCTGGCTCTGTTTTAGGGCTCCCCTGGACTGTCTCTTGGCAGTAAGTGGTTGTCCTAGTGACTTAATGGTCAGTCAAAGTGATTCAAAATGCCTCAAGGATGAATTCTAGCTACACATAACAGCTGGTATAATAATGTAAGTTTTGCATAAGCACTTTTGTCAGTTTACATCTCGCCTATCATCCCTGTATTTCTTTCACGTCATAAGCCATGACTGCATCACTTGCTGTCAGTAAGATGAAGGGATGTGCTGGTTTCAGTTTCCTGGCTCTGTTTATCTCTTGGCGACTGAGCGAGAAAACAAACAGCCTGTAATGATGTTTAAACTCATGATAAATTCTTTAGCTGAATAAATGTAACTTGTTGTGTTTATCCAGTAGTCCTTATCACCATAATACAGTTGATTAATGTCTCAATCTCAAAACAAGGAAATCAAAACAAGGATCTCCAAGAATTGTTGTTTATGGCCCCCTATTGGATAAGGAGGAAATGTAGACTGTTATGTGTATGACATTTATTGTATTTTCAGATCAGTATTAATTATGATTTGGCTCATCTTTTAAACTTTTCTTCTTCTTTTTTTTTATTGATCTTGTGCTCGTATTCTTAATTCATGTGGATCAAAATGTTTTCCTCTTTATCCTCAGCTCTGAGTTGCTTTGACAGAAACCTGTAAAGAAAAACATCTTGGCTGAATAAACCATTTTAAATGAAAAAGTTATTGTGTTTAAAAAGTATTTGGAAATCACTATACTAACACACATATAACAGAAATTAACTATAAAAAGAAAAAAAAAAGTCTGGTTTTATGGTGTTTCCTGCTTTAGATAACATATTATTATGTTTTATTATATTTTATTTTTACTGTGTTCCGTCTTTCCTTGTAAAATATTAAACAGACTCAGTGAAATTTACCTGATGACAAATGCTGTTTTTCTAAGTAAAATGTCATATATAACGTAAATAAATAAATAAAAGAATAAAAAAGCTGATCAAATATAGCAGACAGAAGCTCATCTGTATTTGTCTCACAATGTGACATAAATAATGCAATTTACTACTCAGGGCAAGTCGTTTGCACTTATTTACTTTCTTTCTTTATATTTAAACTTATTTGTGGGATAAATGCGCTGTAAGGAAAAGTCTCTGTCAAATTAAAAAAATGTTTCTTAATCTGCCTGATAGCACGCATATGAGTCCACCGCAGGTTTTTCATCTCTCATTGAAAATGTAGTCTGGGGGGTGGGGCCTGTTATGCCCTATGGCAATACTGGGGTTTGGATGCAAACATCACGGCTTTGTAATTTGCTTGAGTTGGATGCGGTTCGAGCTCCTAAGTGGATTTAAAAAGCGCACTTCGGGCACAGGACATTGAATGCAAACCGTACTTAAAGAGGATGAAGAAAAAGCCAGAGTAACCTTTCTCAACGGAATAAAAGATCCATACATTTTCTGTTATTCACTGCACAGCGATTGAGTTAAACCCTTTTGCACATTTTCTGTCTGATGCATCCTCTAGATGAGTATGGAGGGAGTTGCGTAATTGCGACAGATCATAAAAAATCAAATGATTAAAAGATGACAAGAGAAAGGTTGCATGGGGTATCCTGTAGGAGGAGTTTTTTAGGACCAAACAAGTAACAGATTTTCTCTTATATAAAGGAAACTGCGCACCAAGCGTTCAATGAGCGGCTTTATTCAAGGAGTCAGATGTACAGGTGAGTGGACTCATCACGGCTTTACATTTCAAATAAATCTCTTTTTTATCCGTTTGTAAAAAAAATAACCCATGAGTTTCTGTAGGAAAGGAAAGACTTTATTCCACCACAACTAGAAACAATTTTAGGATGAGAAACCAGAGCAGGAGTGATCTTCAAAACTTTTTTTTTTTCATACCACAGCTTAATAGCATCCTCTAGAGAAGTGTTAATGGTTAATGTTAGAAAACCAACAGGAAAGTGTGAATATGACAGATGCAGGGGACAGATGGAACTATGCTCAATTAGCCTTCTTTTAAAAGAATAGTTTGTGGAAATGTTCTGTAATTGTCAATAAACATGGGATACTATGAGCATCAGCTCACAGACAGCTCCGATGGAAACCTAAATAAATAGGATGAAATAATAATAACAATAATAAAAAAAAAATGTTGGTTTGATTAGAGTAACATATTAGTGACTGTTTTCTGTACTGCTTAGTGATGTTGCAATTCCTGCACATGACCTCTCATTCCCTGAACTCCTTCAGCCATAACAAAGGAAGTGGGCGACAAAACAAAACTTTCCGAGTGCTGCGCACCTCTCTGTGCAAATAATGAACTTAGATTAGAAAGAATTAGATTAAAAGTGTTTTGATTTATGAATATGAAACCATATGAATATAAAGTGTGATGAGAAATAAATGTGATTTAAGTTAGCTTTCATCAGTAAATCTTATGGCTTGCATTTTAAATCAGGCATTGAACAAATACCTAATTTAATTAGCATGATCGCAGCCATAATTTGAGTTAAATTACCCACTCACATGTGTTACTCAGCTCTCTGCTCACATGCGCAGACAAATTCTTCTTCTTCTTTTTTTTTAAATTAAATTTGAAGTCCATTTGGCAGGGCATTTCATTTTGAATTAATGCTTATTTTGAATTCATTATAATATTGAGGTTAGTGTAAGGTCCAATAATTGTGTCATTCCTATGCAAGGAAATTTACATCATGACTTCAATTATTACTTACCTCTGCCCTCTGTATCTTAATCATGTCAGATTTAGTATATTTCCTTTTCCGTAAAAAGTCTTAATGTATTCATCATTGATATAAATACAATCTTTGTTCAGCTTTTGCATATACCCATAGATTAAGTTACTAGCATAAAGTTCATCAACAAGTATGTTGCAACTCTGAGCTCAGGGTTGTGGCACCTTCTCAAGTTCAATTAATTCCCAGAGTGGGAGCTCCTTTTCAGGATCTGAATAATTGATAGATCAAACTTAGGAGTTACAAAGGAGGCAATTTAATCTCTTGATTATTTGATGAGCTGAGCTTAATTTCACTGGGCTCAGCTGAATGAGGCTCTTTGGTGAGGAAAAACAAAGTTTAATGGATGAATGAGACAGAAAACCTTTCAAACTCATAGGTACCACAGTTACATTGTGAAATGATGACTGTTGGCAATGTGGCATTTAAAAACTAACCAGTATTGTTAGATGGGGTAAAAACAAGCAATTACTTTATTCTAAATGGTGCACTCTGCAGTCTTTTCTTATCTCTACAGCTTGTGAGAGAACATATGGATGGGCTGAGGCTGGCTTTTGGTAGGTATCACAGAGCTGTGGGAGTTTTAGGTTATGAAAGAAACTCTTGCAGATGTCTTGAGTTACTCAGCGCTGGACAGGTTGAGCTTTAACTGATCCAGAGACTTTACTTGTCCCGTAATTAAATAAGCATTTGTTAAAGAAACAAACACGTGTTACAGAAGACTGGCTGTGCCACTCTTTTGGCTTTTTCTTGTAAATATGATTTTAGCCAAGAGGTGTCAGCAAGATTGTAAGTCATGAAGAGTTAAGAGTCAAAGAGATTTACACATTCTGAACAGACCTTAAATTCAAAAAGGATTTAAGTAACCTTGACTGAAATTGCGTTTAGAAAAATATTTTTTTATTTTACCGTCTGTTTGGAATTTTGAAATTCTACATAGTTTAGTTTTTCTTTTGCTAAGGCTACAATTGATGTTCTCATTATCACAAGTAGGCCCCGGCCCCACCCTCAACTCTGCAATGTCATAAGTGGGTATAGTCAATGTATGGATGGACAACAAAACTGCTTCAAGCAAATAAATATTTGAGCTAAGTTAAAGTTTGAACAAATGCCATATTATTGTAAAACAATTAGAGCTATCCTGTTATGCAGGGATATGTTTTGGTTACAACACAATTTTTTCCTCCATTCTACTGTGAAAATTGAGCAAACATTCACTTAACAGCTTTTAGTCATCATATTGTCTGTGACACAGCTCATTTTTTGTGCCAGTTATTAAGAGTTTCAATAAAACAAAAGAAATCAGTGTAAAGAAAATTTTATAAAGTATAAGATCATATTTAGCTTTTGGTGTCAAGCATTACACACATGCTAGGTTTTCATGTTTGGAGTGTTTTGGTTTAGTCCAGTAGAGAGGAATGTTTTGAAATCACCCATTATTTTGTCCCTTTTGATTTATTCTCCAGCACAGAATGTGATTTTGCTGGTGGAATGTTTAGACACACCAAATGGCATTGTCCTTAGTGTGATTCAGAGCCCCATCCAACTAAACGTCCAAATATGGTCCTATTTTTCTTTATTGAGCTGCGAGGGAGGACCTCCCATTGCTCAGATGCTAACATGCTCTGTGTGTCTTCTTCACACAGGACCTGCAAATACAGGCAGCGACACAATCTGAAAACGATCTCGGCACCAAATATAACAAAAGCCTTAAGTTTAAGTCTGTGTAACATTTCTCAGAGATGTCACTGTACTTCCAAATAATGAACAAGCTCAATAAGTCATCCAGGACCAAAAGCAGCATGAATTGAAAGTGTTTTGTTGTATTTGGTTCACTTATTGTTTTATGGATAATTTTATTAAGCCAGTCATTAATCAGATTACAGGGACCATGGTTGTTAAAGGGCATAGTACCACAATGAATGCTGTTTAGGCTTAATTACACATCCAGTTAGAATCTATTGTCACTGGTTAAATATATTGACAGCACAATAGTGTCTTCTTACAACTGTAACAAACAAATTAAATCAGGAGTTTAATATTGTAGAAAAATCAAACTAAAATATTGGCTTATTCTCTTTCTTGATGACTATTAGAGTCAAAGACTGATACTACTCTGGTAAAAAAAAAAGATAGAAATCTGCTGGTTAATTGAACTTTGCTGAAAGACTGGAGTATAAAACCACATTTGTAGATTTATTAGGTTGGGGGGGCTAGAAGCTTTTCTTTTTTAATTTTTTTTGTTTTGTTGGCCAGTTGCTGTAGTTTCTGGAAGTTTTTCATATTTTTAAAGATGTTAGGCAACAAGCAGGGCCAAGAGAGTTACTACACCAGGCCAAGAAATAGCCAGTAAAGTTTCAGCCTGCCATTTTAACAAGGGATTGGACAGGAAATACTATGCTAATGAATGAGCTGTAGCAGCAAAATCGAAGAGACCTTGACACCTTTGTATAGATCAGAACAATTGTTTCCCATGTTTCAACTCTGAGCATGACAAAGATGACAGATGAGAAAGTAAATAGAAAGTAAATATGGCCATTTCTCAGAATGCCTAAATCTTTTGTGCGCCTAAACTTCACCCCGTACATTTTATTTTATTTTTTAACAGGCCCTGGTTCAAGCAAGCGTGCGTTCACACTTGGACAGAAACCTGCTTCCATCTTTTGTCAACTTGCAAACCATCATTTTACCACCTCAGTCTTTAACGTGGCTCATCTTTGTGGGCTCAGACACTCGCTGACAACAAAACTGCTTCAAGCAGCAGGTTCACTGCTTGCCTTCCAGCTCCCCCCGAGCTTCATGGGTTGACCCACAAGAACTTCAACACGCCTCCTCTTTATCCTACTGCCCCGGTCTGTTTACTCTGTCTTCTTGTGCCACCACCAGTGAGATGGCTCATTGTGCCCCAGGCTTGTTTGGATGTACAATCACACTCCACTTTTCAGACTTGTGGATATATCAGCAAGTAGAGTGAAAGATACAGAAGGACTGGGGGGAGGGACAGAAAGAAAGAGCACAAGCAGTGCTGAGGGAGAAAAGAGGGATCATCCATACCAGCAGCAGAGGGATTCACCTGTCCCACTGAGGAAGGTGGACCCCCCTACCTGATCCATCTGGTTGCAGGGGGGGACCTTGCAAAGCCTGGAAGGCAACAGGGAATATGCAGCTGGGACTGGTGACCTTGGCAATGATCTTTCTCAGCTCCATGGGTCACAGCGATGTTCTCAAGCTCTCCAAAGCAAGAAGGCAGAGACGGGGTGAGTTCTTACTTTGTCAGTTTGTGTTGTTTGCACTCTTGTTCTTCCATTGCAGCAATGCTGCTTTTCATTTCTGTGGTCTGAGTCACTGCGGTGGATGTCTTATAAACATTTAACAAGCAGAGTTAAGATAACATTTTGTTTATTTTCCCACCATTCTTATTTGTTTTTCCAAGGTGGGCTAAGTTAGGTTTAAATGACAGCTCATCTTTCTTCCTCTTTTTAAGATAATGCCTCTCTTAGTTTATGTAAAACCGTTATGGGTATTAGAATTGTTTATAGAGGGTTTTTGATGGATTCCCTCTCAAAACCATTGCTCTTTTTGTGTCTGGTTGTATAGGCGCATAATGGAGTACCTGACAGTTCTAAGCTCTTATTTGGATCGTGCTGCTGATATTGTTGTAAGCATTTTTCTGACCTCACGCAACCACAAAGAGTGCTCAGTTCAACTGTAGTATATCTCTGGCCTCAGAGCCTCAGTGCTCAGTGTTTCTGTCAGCTTTGAAATAATTCTTCCTTTACACACAAGGAGCTTTCAGCCAATGCCAAGCTCGCCCCAACCCCTCGGAGCCAGAATTCATATAATACCATGACTGGCCACAATAACAGATGTGGTGCTGATAGAATCACACATACTGGGAGGGAAAAACTATAGAATTTATTTATTTCATTTACAGTGTACAGCACATACATAGATATCTACAATGATGCTGTCATAGTTAATCTTGTGGCACTATAATGAAGACAGGAGAATTAAGATCACTAACCATATACACATGAATCCTCTCTACAATGTCACAGTAAGCTGAAGGTTTTGCTCTGCAGATATAGAAGATGTTTTTAATTTACACATCTGATTTACAGCTTTTATATCTTTAATGTGATCAGATTCGTTTTTCATCAGTCGCAACCCCTGGTGTGCAAATAACTGAGGACAGAGCATCTTGTTTTCTTTCCTCATGGCTTAGTGTGTTCCTTCTCAGAATGAATTCAGTTCCACACATCAGTGAAACAATCAGAGAGGAGAGTAGACATGTCGGTACTTATGCTTCCGACAGCACAAACACCTTCACTTTTTCTATAATAGTCAAATGTTTCTCCATTATTGCTTTTGTCATCATTTGTGATGGTGGACAAAAAAACTTGACTCTTGAAACTTGAGCTACCTGTTCATGGAAGAACCTTTTAACAATTTTAGCTTCTGACTTATCTCTGGGAGGCAGGACAGGTGACCGATTGCTGTTTGATTGTATGTAGAGGTGACAGTGCACAAGACTGTAAATAAAGTCTCAGAAAGGTTTTTTTTTTTTTAAATGATGTGCACTTTAACACATTCCCAAGGAATTATTAAGATTACTCCGTGTGCCTTGTCTTTGCTTGTTTGGAAAATTATATTTTTGTCTGAGGCTGGGATAAAGAAAGGGAAGTATGAATGCATCTGCAGTGCATTTTTGATCAGAGGATATCTACTGGTTTGTATCTCAGTTTTCTTATATCCAGACTACGCCTGGCTGACCCTGTTTTTCTTTTCCTGATTAACATTTGGTTGACTGTCTGCCACAATTTTCCCAGTTTTACTCCACTTGAAAATCTGTTAAGAATCTCCAGCAAGATGTTTAAATGATAAAGTGCTGGCATTATTATAACCATTAGTGGAGATGGGAGGAAAATAATGCAGTTTACTGATCTCATCAGTAAAATGTGGACAAATAACCATTTTTATTTCCTCTTAAAAATGCATAAACAGCTGGGAACTATTTTTTTGTTTAATGATGGTACACCCTCTTGTTCTGTTACCTACCTCATCGTGGCTGTTCCCTTCTTTTTGTTTACTTTATGTTTCCACAGTTAGCACTGAAGGGCCACCATCTTGCCCAAAGGGCTGTGACCGGTGCTCTGAGTACAATGGGTGTATTAAATGTAAGTCCAAACTCTTCATCTTCCTGGAGCGCAATGACATTCGTCAGATAGGGGTGTGCCTTGCCTCCTGTCCCATGGGATATTTCGGCATGAGGAACCCAGAAGGCAATAACCGATGCACCCGTGAGTTTTACTTTGTGTTAATGACTTTTAAAATCAGAATGGCAGGTGATACTGTCACATGAGCGGTCGAAACACATATAGAATCCTCCAAATACATGATGGCTTCAGCCAAGTCATTACTCTGTAAAGCTCTACAGCTTTTCTACATCTCTTTTTTTTGAGAAAGTTGAGATATTCCTCCTTGATTAGTGTTCACAATTTGCTGCACAGTTTATTTTCTTATGTAATTTTCTGGTACTTTGTCAAAACTAACAGCAGAGCTTATTAAGTCTGACTGAAAAAGATATTCTCCTTGCTTGCTTACAAGGGGCAAAAGGACAGTAAAACTTAAATATAGGCAACTTCCTGATGATTATGCATTCTTTTTGTTGTTAATCTATTAAAAAGCCAAAAATAACGAATCCAGTAATATATTTACTAGATTGTAGATATGTAAGCATTGAAATGGTCTTTATTTTGGTTCCAAGAAGATTTGACTGGTTTGCAAGGCGAGCAAAGGGGTGAGCACATTCTCAGTACTTAACAAACTTAATTTTCTGGTGGCACTGGTCCTGTACTTTTCAGGGAGGGGTGCCAACAACTTAGTCTGTTGTCTGTTTTCCCTTATGTGTGGGGAGCGGACCAAAATCTCAACAAAAACATTTCTAATGCATTGTTGTTTGTCTGTTTTTTTAAAAGACGTCTGTGTTTTTCATTTGGGCCGTATGTGCAGGGTTCATGTCAGGCCATGATCCAGGTTTGTTGAGTCTTAACATTCACAGAGAGTATTATCTAATAAAAAGTTTAGTTAAAAGTTAAAGAAAGGAAGACTACAAAATCTTCTTTTCATGTAACAGCAGCTAATGATATTGAGAGATTATATTTTATCTGCTGTCTTAAAACAATAAAAAAAATTCTAAAGTTTATTGCATAAGTATGAATTACACTATTTTAATAGTATTTCTTAACATTTGCAACAAATTCAACTTTACTTCTAATCTTTATTTTCAAAGCATTAAATCACTGTTTGTTGCAAAGAAGGCTAAATTTCCTCATTTCAGAGGCCCTCACTGGTTAACCTTGGTTATTATCCAATTATCTGACTTAATACATGTCACCCCAGAATGTCTTGTTAGCAGCATTTGTCCTACATTATAAAGTTGCAATATTCAATGCTGTCAAATTTAGCTGTCAAAGGCTTAAAAATAGATCTTTCTCTTTTTTTTTTTCTTTTTTTTTACCAGGAGGCAAAAACATTACAAACCCACTGGGGGATATGGTGTTAAATCATTTCTGATCTTGGCATCAGACCAATTGAGGATTACACATCTTTTAAGCTTGGGGCATTTTAATACATCAAGCCTAAATCTGAATAAATTTCTCATAACGATGTACAAAATTACTAATTGCTACTTCTATTTTTGCAAGATGCAATAAATTATGTAAATAAGTAAGTGCTTTTGAAGCGTAAATTTTGGGAAGTCCATAAAGATATGTGCATCTTTTTTTTCCTCCTGTGGTGTTTATCATCAAGGATTCAGTGCATTTGTGATTAAGTTCAGAGATTTTAATGAATCTGAGGTGTAAATAAACCCACTCTTAAGATATCCTCTAATGCTACAAAATTCTGGCTTAGTTATGCACACTGGCTGTCAAAAAGAACTAAGTTCATGCTGTTTGTGCTTTTAAAAGATGACTGAGACTTCCTTCTAAAGAAACCCTGCATTACTTAATCGCTTATAAATCTCTGAGAAAATACAAATCAAGCTCCTTTGTCCTTGCTATCAAGAACAGGGAATTTGGAGAGTAAATATTTCATTACAAGAATGCATATTTTTCTGTTTGTGTCAAAAAATATCCAGACCCCCCCTCCCAATAAAACAAAACAAAACAAAACAGAAAAAAACAACTGAGGTAATAAAGAAGTACACATCACAGTGCAGGCTAATATTGATGATAAAAAACAAAACTCTTTTTCTCTTTTTGTCTCCTCTCTGTTTTTCAGAATGTAAAATAGACAATTGTGAAGCGTGTTTCAATCGCAATTTTTGCACAAAATGTAAGGAGGGCTTGTATTCACACAGTGGCCGATGTTACGTCAGCTGCCCTCCAGGCCAGCACACTGCCAATGAGACAATGGAGTGTGTCGGTGAGTGATCTTTAATCTTTCACTTGAAACATCTTAAGTGTAGAAACTATACAGTCGTATGCATTTAATTATTTGAGCAACAAAAAAGGAAGCATATTGTTAAAAATTAAGTTACAGTATCTATCTGGCTTTTCCTTTTGTTCATGTATTTCTTATTCTGTCACTGTTGGCAACGATAGTTTTTAAAAGGCTCTCGAAAAGCCTGAAGAATTTTTGCCACTGCATGCTGTGTTTTTAAACTGCTGCTCATCAACATTTGTTATATTGACAGTATAATTTATGGCAAAAAATTTTCAATTACTTAGTAAGTGACTAAACTTATCCTGCCATGAATCTATCAAAAAAAAAAAAGAAAAAAGAAAAGAAAAGAAAAAAAAAATTGTTTCCACATCTGTAAATTGCTTAAACTAGTGATTCTCAGTTAAACCTGACAAGGGTGTAAGAAGCAGACTCTAAAATTACACTATGTAGCAAATGTTGGATTTTGAAATTTCGGACCATTTCCTCATCACCTAATTCATCTGCATATTTTTTTTGTCCCAGGTCAGCATGCTTCAGAGTGTAAACTCGGAGAATGGAGCCAGTGGAGTTCATGTATAAAGAAGAACAAAACATGTGGATTTAAGAAAGGCTTCCAGTCCCGCATTCGTGTACCTCTTATGCAGATACACAGTCTGGACACCTCCCCTGCCTTTCTACCCTCACAGACCTGTGCTCCAGAGACTCAGAGAAGGAAGTGTGTTGTTACCAAGACGCCATGTGTGAGAGGTAAAACAAACACACATCCAGAAGGCACATTTGGTGGAAATTTTTCAAATAGACTACAAATTAAAAAGCAGGTAGTTTTAAGCTGTACCCAGATGAGTGAACAACATGCTGCATGTGTTTTGTGAAATGCCTCTGACCTTAATGTGATGACTGATGGACCCATTACTCAACATTCAAAGACCTACATTCCCAACAGAGTGTCTATGATCCGCAGTGTGTTGATTGCATTTGGTTTGGCAGATCTCTTGACATTACTGCATGTAAACAATAAACTTCATCCACCAGTCAAGCAGATGAAGGGCGGACATTACGCACTGCAAAGCTGGACCTGGATCAGAGTTGAAAAGAACAATTGAAGTCTGGGGTTTACAAGGCAATGACTTGTTTGCTTGGGCTCTTTTCATCCACATAGCGGCTTGCTCTCCAGTAAGTTAGCAATCATTCTCACCACTCAATGGCCATTATCAACTTTCACAACAGTTTATTAGTCGCTCTTGGCCTCTTTCGCACCTGAAGCCATCAAATAACAAGGCCCATGGGATCGTTAAAGGAGAAGTTTTTTAAGTCTTTTATTGAACGGTGGCACGCTTAGGGGATTTCGGCCACAGCAGCAACATTACGCAACGACGTGTTGGCAAAAGTGCAGATGTTGCAACATGTAACAAATTATATGCCCTGATATACTGTATGTGAGTAAACATGGTGAAGGTTTGGATATTCTGTTACCATTCTCTAAACTTGGAAAGTTCCTTTAGAGTTCTGAGTCTAAACAACAGAACATGATCCGATATTCCCGTACAGATCTGTGGTCATGTCTGAAGGGAAGAGAGCTTGTAGTTGTTCAGGAGGAACTTTACTGTACTGGCAGTAATAGTGCAATTTTAAAAATGAGAAACAATTTTACTCTGTCTGGTCTCTCTGTTTGCTGCTATCCTGGAAAATCTGTCATCTGTGGGTTCAAAAGTATAATAAACAGTGTCATATTATGAACTATGCTTTCTAAACTGTGTGCAAAGTAGCTTCAATATATATATATATATACACACACACACACACACACGCACACACACACACACACACACACACACACACACACACATATATATAATCAAGGATGATATGTGAAGCTTCATCCTACAAAGTATGAGTAATAGCAGTTTTGTAAATTAGTAGCCAACTGCTGATGTTAAGAAGCTTTGTAGTGATGTTTTTCTTCTCTGCTGCTAAAACCTTAAATGTGTTTGAGAATAAAGCGCATATTGCTGCCAAAATGCACATGAACAAAATTTCCTCTGCGAGGTAATTCATGGGTGATGGTACCATGCAACAGTGAGCAAGTTCATATGGGTAAAAGAGTGCAGCTGTGGATTCATCTGTGGGAGCTGGCTGGCAGGCGGGCTGTACAAAACACAGGGGGCAGACTTTGTATAACATAAGTGATTTAGTGGTCTGCAGATCTCACGCTTTGTGTTGATTTGGCTGCAAAACTTTTCCCCCTTCTTTTTTCTGAAGCTCTGCAAAAAGGTCTAAAGCGAAAACAGAATTTTCTGGATGTGTTTTTGCATTTGTCAAGCAAAACTGTTTAGCTTGGATAGAGCGGAGGTGCAATCAGGGCTGTCATGAAACTGATGGAGTCCCCCTCTCTCGGCTCCATCAGTGATTTGTCAGAGGAGTAATTAGGTCCTTACACAGTAAGCACATCAGATCAGATGCTTCAGTTTGCGTTTAAGGACTCTTCACTCAGGCTTTATTTTTGCTCAGCATGCCTCTTTGATTTAACTGTTAATGCTCAATATTAAGTGGGTATTTAAATACTTGCCATAAAAGCTCATAAATGTGTTTAATGATTCAAGACATCAGAGATTAGCACACTGGACAAAGTCCTATAGATTTTTAACCAGCTTAACAAATTAGTGGTCAAATTAGTGATATTGCTGTGATTTTGATTTTGCTGTTTCTCTTGTTTGTGCACTACTATTTGGGATCAAGTCTTCCAGTTTTCAGCCGAGGATAAACCAAGTGTGACCCTGTATGAGCCAGAGTCAGGTCTGCCAATGTTTAGCTACAACAAACCTACCTCATTACAGTTTAAGGATTTCCACTATCTTTGCAGAAAAATGTTTTTGATGACATTTTAAAATATATTACAGGCCTGCTGCATGGAAGCCAAGACTTCCTTCTCCGCTCCCCCTCTTCCATACTGGGTGTTGTGTTTTCCGGTTGTTGCCAATGTTCGTTTTTCTGGTTGTTACTATGGTTCTTCATTTTTTCAGCTGTTACCATGGTTCTTCTTTGTTTTTCCAGTTGTTGCTATGTTTCTTCTTCTTCTTGACGTGTGAACCATGAACCCCTAGATTTTTTCTTCTCGACTGAACCATGAACAAACGCAACAAGAGAGAAAAGCTGATCAGCTGATCCTGACAGCCTTCATGATATATGGAAGAACATGAGAGGAGAGGGAAGAAGCGGCTGCGTTCCACAAACAGATAACCAGAGAGCCACTACAGCAGACATGTTAGTGCAAACATTAAGCAAACGTTTAAGAAATAATGCAGGAAAAGTGTGGGTGTGACTCATCTTTTCCATCTTGTGTCTCCATGACTCGCTTTCATAACAGAGAAATGTTCAATGTATGGGGCTTGTCATGCCACGCATGTATTTATCGCATTAAAAATAATAACGCAATTATTTCCATAAATAGTTACTGCCGTTAACAATATATATATATTTATATAGTCAGTTAAGTGCAGATACTCTCTGCGCTTAAAAAAATCCTCCAGCATGACTACCTTACACAAAATAACAACACTTCTCACTGCTACTTTAACAACAGCTATCTAAAACTACACACAATGTCCATTTTCACTTTTTTTACAGCTCCTCATGTTGTCACAGGCCGTTAATAGGCCCTTGACAATGTTTAACTCGTTATGGCTGGAGTGATTTTATGGTAATTTTAATTAGACTGTCCTCAGTGCTCTTAAAATCTGTATGCTATTCACACTTAACTGAAGATCTAAGCCCTTCCCTTTCTGAACAGAAATGTGTGGAAATCAACAAAAACGTGATGGATGTTTGTATTTAGAGAGCAATTATACTCTTAAAATGTGTGACAGGTGTGAATCAGAATACAAGAGCACATGCAGAGGGGAGAACAGGGGAGGTTTGAGAGTGTGTCAAGTGGGACAGGAGAGTAAGCAGCTGTTGAAACAGAAATTAAACAGACTAAGAGTCCACAGCCAGAAGCTGAATGCTAACGCTGGCCAGTTAGTATGCTTTGAAAATTCCAACTTGCTGTTGTTAAAGGTAGACTAGCATGCAGCTGTTGGTTACTTTTTGCAAACATTTTATTCCGGCTTGTCTCTTAGAGAGGGAGGATGAAGGGGTGCAGCAGTCCAACACGTTCTTATTCCCAACTCTTGAAATACTAGATGCTCAGGCAAGAGTCCTTTGTGTAAGGTTTTAGATAGATTTTTGCCTTGATGTTTGCATTACTTAAAAATCTAAACTGTAGGCTGTTCTTAGTCATATTGGTGTTGTTGCAGGTCTTTTAGCTTTGCTCTACAGCGGAAGAGAAAGAAGTCAAAGTTCACAAAAATCTATTCCGTGGTTAATGAGAAACACTGTCAATGGCAGCTGTTGTTTGAGTTTTTTTATTTATGCTTTTTTGCTGTTTATTGTTTTTGGTGCTTTGTCCTCTTCAGTATCTGCAGGCCACACAGACAGAGACTTTTGTGAAGGTGTTAAAATAGCCTTGATAACTGTCACGAAATTGCACATCCACACTAGGTTATTCCGGGGAATTCTGAAAAATTTTGTACCTTGGTTTGATTTGGTTTGCTTTCATACTGCACTTTTTTCAAGCAGACGAAGCCACCAGAACAATGTTATGCAGTAACAATGACATCTTGCTAGGGGTGATATTTCCAGAAAAGACCACTGGTGAAGAAGAAAATCTGGGTCATTAATTGGCTAGGGCCAAAAACAGTTGCCGCATGTAACAAAAGAGCAGCAGTCTTAGAGTTTCAGTTTATATTTTGGTGTTCAAACATAATATGGTTTTCACAAAAATATGTCCATTATGTGCAGCAGGAAAGACAGCAAACCATTTTCAAGTGGAGTAGAGTTTGCTTCTTTGGTCCACACCAGAGTTCAAATGAAGGTTCACACTACTCCAAACCAACTGTACTACCTTGGAAGCTGACCAGGGTAAGTTTAAAGATCAAACAGTGCCATTGTGAATGCTTCAGAAGAAGGTTGGAAGGTAGGAGGTGGATAGACACCCTATTTCCAAGCATAGCCTGTTTGAGTCCAACCTAAAAGGTGCACCGTATAACTAAATCTAAGGTCAACGACAGAAAAATGAAATGTATAATTAAAATGTGTGTTTCTCTTGGTATCTAATCACATCACTAAAATAATTATGTTTTTATTCTCTTGGAATGAGCCATTTATATCTGCTTGCCACACGGCAGCTGCCATATTTGTGCCACCATTTTTACTACGCTGTCTCTGAATGGACAAACAGCTCTGTGTATGATGTGAGAACTTTAAAATTGCAGTGTCAGCTTAGTTTGATAGGTGCTAGAGCATTGTTTGGGATAAGTAACGTCACATAGAAGAAGACAGTAAACATTTTATACACAATTTATAAATAATGCGGCCATCCCTGCACCTGCCACTGAATCCACTAGATCCCCTTGCACATTAAAAAAACACGTTTATATCTGGAAGAAATTTGGCCACTGTTGGCCAATGTCCATTCTGTGAATTTACAGTAATTTCTATGACCACCACTGATGTCACCCATTACACACTGTACCTTAACACCTGGGCCCGGTTGTTTATACATAATCTGATCGGATTTTGGTTATCGGATATGATCAAATCTTGAAAATGGGTTGTTCAAAAGGGAAATCCAGATTCCAAAATCGGCTTGGATCATGTAGTCCAATCTTGGTTGTTATCCAGATAAAACCCTCAGTTTGGGTTGTTCCAAAACTTTTGAGCAGGATCTGGATTAATTTGATCCCCCCCCAAAAAAACAGGACTGTCCTGATTCCAACAGAGGGTAGAAATACAAGGGGATTTTATGAAGAACATGTGGTACAACCTAACAGTTGATCAAATAACAGAACTTTTTATTTGGTGCATATAGCTTATATTTGTATTTTTCACCTGACTTGTTTAACCGTTACAGGGAAACCCCCAAACCAATTCTATAACAAACACACATACAATAATGAATCTTCCTGTCAGTCATCATTTCATAATCACAAAAGAACCTGTCAAAAATAACGATTACATCCCTCACTACACGTCTCGTCCGTCCCTCATTCTGACAGAATGCCAGAGGTTAAGCCGATACCTTAACACAGGGCACAGGTGCATAATTAACACTGTCACAGAGAGGTGCATTGTCCTTTTTTTTTTAATTTAAGATGTTATAAATATCCAAATACCAAAATATCCACAATGTAGTTGTCAACGAATTAGTTTTTTTATCTGTTGTGGCTCTGATGACAAATCATAAAATTATACATTGAAGTGGATTTCATGATTTCCTATGTATTGTCGCAAAGGCAAAAGCACTTAAAGTGACCCCATATCGTCTCTTCTACCTTTTGTTCTTCACATTGCCGGAAGCACACATTGACTTACATGTTGAAAATCCGAATTTGGTGATCCTGAAAAACAGAATTCTGGATCTGGGTGATCCAGTCCAATGTTGCTTTGAATAACTGGGGTAAAAGTAAGCTGGATTAGGGGATCCAGGTGACACATCCTGAAGAATGGGATTCCCAATATGGATTAAATGTTTTGAACAACCTGCCCCAGAGCATTATCAAAATTTGGGTCTTGGGCTTCCCCTGCAGTTAATAGGATGTAACACCAATCTGAAAAAAAAAGAAAATCTTTTCTGCATCTTGCACATGCACAGCATTGCACTTGAATCTGTTATCCTGCTGAAGAAGGCAAAAAAATCACGAGAAACTAGGTATGGGCATGAATAATTGATTGATTGACTGGAACAACACTCATCGTTGACAACTGTTTTTAAAAATCTACTTAAGTTTCATGACACTTTGATATTAAGCATCTCACAAATGTTGCACTTCAAGAGCAAAAAGACCATACTTGGAATCGCTTTGCTGCCCTGGTAGGTCATACAATATGCGGAGGCTATCTTTCCCTAACACGGCTGGACCAGATTAAAATCCTGGACTCAGGCCCTTTGCTGCTTGTTACCTTGAGATGAGGCATTAGATTTTTTTTTTACTGACTCCAGTTTAAATGAGTCATTCAACAAAAGAGAATCGGGTTCTTGACTCCTTTAAGTCACTGAGTCAGTTACACAACAGAAATCTATATAATTGAATGAATGAATGAATGAATGAATGAATGAATGAATGAATGAATGAATGAATGAATGAATGAATGAATGAA
>JBAMHW010000006.1:10168442-10208802 GCA_037177495.1 Rhadinocentrus ornatus | reverse complement strand
TGAATGAATGAATGAATGAATGAATGAATGAATGAATGAATGAATGAATGAATGAATGAATGAATGAACGAATGAATTTATGAATTTATTGTCATTGCACAACCATTATTGGCAATGAAATTCTTGAATCCCAGGCTCACCTAACAATGATAAAAAGAAAATAAACCACAATAAAAATAGTCAAACACAAAAAGCAAGAATACTGTAAATAAGTTAAACAGTAAAATATATAATAAGCAATAAGAAGATGCTATTATTTAAAGGTGGCATTGCTGCTGACAACATTTAGAAGTGTTATGGCCTTCGGTATGAAGCTGTCTCTGAGCCTGGTGGTACGGGCTTGAATGCTGCAAAACCGTCGGCCAGAAGGTAGCAGACAAAACAGTTTGTAACTGGTGTGGCTGGGGTCCTTAATGATTTTGGTGGCCTTCCTCCAACACCGCTGGGTGTAGAGGTCCTTAATGGATGGCAGGACCGTCCCGGTGATGTGCTGAGCAGTATTCACCACCCTCTGTAGAGCCTTGCGGTGGAGTGTGGTGCAGCTACTGTACGAGTCGGTGATGCAGCCAGTCAGGATACTCTCAATGGTACACCTATAAAAGTTGCAGAGTATCCTTGAGTCCATGTTGCGCCTCCGTAGCCTGTGGAGGAAGAAGAGCCAATGTCTGGCTGACCTTATAATAAAGTCAGTGTGATGAGTCCAGGTAAGGTCCTCACTGATGTGGACCCCAAGGAACCTGAAGCTGTTGACTCTTTCCACTGTAGCCCCGTTAATGGAAAGGGGGCGTGTTCCTCCCTCTGCCTTCTCCTGAAGTCCACAATCAGTTTCTTAGTTTTGTTGATGTTAAGATGGAGATTGTTGTCCTGGCACCAAGATGTCAGACCTCTGACCTCCTCTCTGTAGGCCGTCTCGTCATTGCCGGTGATTAGGTCAATGACGGTCATATCGTCAGCAAATTTAACAATGGTATTGGAGCTGTGGGTGGCCACGCAATCATGCGTGAACAAGGAGTACAGCAGAGGACTGGGCACACAGCCCTGGGGGGCGCCGGTGTTCAGAGTCAGGGTGGAGGATGTGGTGCCGCCCATCTGAACAACCTGTGGTCTGCCTGTCAAGAATTTCAGGATCCAGACACAGAGTGCGCTGTTGAGCCCAAGGTCTCTGAGCTTGGTGACGAGTTTGGAGGGCACAATGGTGTTAAACACTGAGCTTTGGTCAATAAACAGCATTCTCACATATGTGTCTCTCTGGTCCAGATGGGAAAGGGCAGTGTGGAGGGTGAAGGTGATGGCATCTACAGTTGACCTATTGGGCCTGTAGGCAAACTGAAGTGGGTCCAATGAGTCCGGGATGGAGGAAGTGATGAATGATTTGACTAACCGCTCAAAGCACTTCATGATGGTGGAAGTGAGTGCTACTGGGCGGTAGTCATTCAGACTAAGGATTTTGGTTCTCTTGGGGACAGGGACAATGATGGTCTTTTTGAAGCATGTGGGGACTACAGACTGGAGTAGTGACATATTGTAAATGTCTGAAAAGACATCTGCCAGCTGGTCTGCACACACCTTGAGAGCTCTCCCAGGCATGCCGTCAGGTCCAGTAGCCTTATGTGTGTTTATCCTTTTTAAAGTTCTGCACACGTCTGCCCTGGATATCACAGATAGGCGGGCAGTGGTCCTCCTGATCCTTTTACAAGGATCCTCCGGCCATGAAGTCTCTGCCCTGTCGATAACTTCAAACAGTTTTCCATGGCCTCGTTGGTATCAGTGTGTGGCGGAACATACACTACTGTCATGACAACTGATGTGAACTCACGCGGAAGAGAATTAGGCCGGCATCTGATCATGAGGTGCTCCAGGTCTGGAGTACAGCCCGTTGAAATAATTCCCACATCTGATCACCACTTGTTGTTCACCATGAAGCAGACATCACCTCCCTTGCTTTTTCCTGAACATATAGTCCAGTCCAGCCAATAAACGGAGAGTCCCTCCGGAACAATGGCGTAGTACGGGATTGAGGGGTCAGGCCAAGTTTCTATTAAAGCAAAAACGTTGTAGATGTTAATCTCCCGTTGAAATGACGTCCTGCTCTGAAGTTCATTCAGCTTGTTGTCCAATGACTGGACATTTGCCAGAAGAATACTTGTTAGAGGAAGCGATTCCCCAGTTTCCTCAGCTAGACCGGGACTCCAGCTCGTGACCCTCTTTTCCTCCGCCGCCTCTGCTGCTCAGGTACAAAAAACAGTTAGGCACCGCCATGGAAATTCCCCGTTGTAAGCTGGTGGCAGTGGTGGTAATAATAATAAGAAGAAGAATAAATAAGGAATAAATAATGTTAGGAGAGAGCGCTTGAGACGCAGCAGCCATCCTCAACGCCATTTTCAACAGTAATGCACACACCTGCTCCCAGGTCTGATTAATTCATTCTGCTACACCCATGGATTTGGAACAGGAAAATAATCCATTTCATTGTGGAACAAAAGTGAAAGATCGAGAATTCTCAAAGGGGAAATATAAATGTTTTCCTCTCTCTATCTCACACATGTTAAAATTAAATATAAATGAAACCAAGCAAAATTACAATGACTAATGCCTAAATTATGTGAAAATAAATTGCAATTATTATATCCCTCTTTTTACTTACCCATATGGCAAAAATCTATTTCCTCAGAACTACTTTCATTACATTATTAATTGCAGTATGCAAAAGGTAGTGAGACAGAGTTTCCTTTAGTCTCCTTATTACCTTTGTGAAACTTGTACAGTGGATTTCTTTCTACAGCATCACCCAGACTATCAGAACAGAGCAGCATAGTTTCAGCTCAGGTGATGGAGAGGCTGATTCAGTTGTGTTGTGTATGGGCCAGGAAACTGTAAGCATTGGGTGTTTTTAGATCATTCACAGCTTTTAGCAGGGATGGAAATAGTGATGGTTCACCAGGGAAATGGGGAACTGAGTTCAAAGAAGAAACACAAGCTGTAGCTTTTCCCACAAATAGGATTAACTTGCTTTACAAGTGCAGTTAGAATGGCAGTTGCACAATTGTGATGTGCTATTTGGGCTAGTTAGCTAGCTAGCAGTAGCATGGGAGATTTCAAGTGAACATCCCAGTCTACACAAACAGGGCAGACTGCAAAAAAAATAAAAACAAATTGAACAATTTCTTTGTATTAAAAAAAATGGTGATGAAAGAAATACTAAACTCTTTGTATGTTAAGAGAATGAACTGTAAATATTACATTTTACAAAATTCATCTTCACACATTCAAAAAAGTGTAATAGACAAATGAATAAATAACTTAATCTATAAATTTAAGCTATGCTCTACCTTATGTCTTATAGGGTTGCTATTCTTGATGATGTGAAAGCTTCCTGTAGCTTTGCATGGCAATTCACATAATTAAATTTTATGAAAGTATATTACATTTGACATGATTAGTTTGACTACAACTGAGTAATGAGGCAGCATTCAGTTTTTTATGCTC
This sequence comes from Rhadinocentrus ornatus, assembly GCA_037177495.1. Classification (NCBI taxonomy): domain Eukaryota; kingdom Metazoa; phylum Chordata; class Actinopteri; order Atheriniformes; family Melanotaeniidae; genus Rhadinocentrus; species Rhadinocentrus ornatus. Next base: position 10,205,316 of record JBAMHW010000006.1, on the reverse strand, counting down.
CTCACATGTGGAACAAACTCCAAGAAAACTGCAGGTCTGCTGAAACCCTCAGCTGTTTTAAATTAAGGTTAAATGTTTTTCTATTTGCCGCGGCTTTTTTCTCAAAACAACCATTAATTCCTCACACTGTAACTTCTATTTCTTGCATTTTATCTTATTCTATTTTAGCTTTAATCTGTCTTTATTTAATTTCTTTTTTAAAGTTTGTTTTTAAGGTACTTTTCAATGCTTCCTGTGCTCCCAGTTGCAATGCTTGTAATGTTTTTAATGCCTTGCCTTTGTAATTTTGTAATTTTTGTTGCACTAAAGTTCTATTCTATTCTATTCTATTCTATTCTATTCTATTCTATTCTATTCTATTCTATTCTATTCTATTCTATTCTTACAAATGCCAAAAGAAGCAATAAGAAGATGGAAAGCATTAGTCTGAGGCCTTTCCTCCTTAAAGTTTGGTTTTCACAGTCTTACTTGTAAATAATTAGGATTAGGAGTTAAAAAGTACATGATTATGTTTAGAATTCAAGAAAAGAGTTGGGTTTAAAAAATATACTGAAATACAGTATTTTACTATTCATGCATCCACGTTCCTGTTTTGTCACATGGACGTTGTCGTATTGCCATGTCAGGACAACACTACTGATACACATCTGCATGGACATCTGATCAATCTGGGTTTGTAATTTTTTGGCTGCTTGTTGTACTTGAGCTCCTACTGTATATATACTATCAGTGTTGCCAACATTGCATTATGATAGTCTTTATAAACAATTCTGGATTTGTTTTTGGTTGTATTGCTTGTTTTTAAAACTACAACGTCTTGGGTGTCACTCCTCTTTATGATCATCTCTCTTCCACTTAACAATCCATATTTTTGCTTTGTCAAGCCGAGTCTGGGCACTTCTCTGCACAGCATCCAATGGTACATGTGTTACAAAACTCTTTTTTTTCAAATAGTTGAATGACAAATTAACCGTTTTCTTTGAATTTTTATTCCAGAGAAAAAGAAAGGAGACAGACAAGATGATGGAAAGAGGAGGGAGAATGCGCGTGGGCGAGGACGAGGAGGCAAGGATGGTAGAGGAGGGGGTGGAGGAGGAGGAGGGGGGAAGCGGAGAAAAGGCCAAAGCAGGACAACCACCGCTCCCAGCATCACAACCAGCTCTGTCACCTAATTCAAAGGTCTGCTAGGCAAGGCTGAGAGGAAAGAAAACAGAGACCACACCTCAGCCAGCGGCACCAGACAGATTAGCTTTAAAAGAATGGATTACTGCTGCTACACTGCATTGTAGAAGATGCAAAGAAAACTGGAGGACTGCTGCAACACCAGATGTCTTATGAAACTTTGAACATACTTTGAAGTGAACATATCTGGAGACTTATCTCAAAAGACTTTCAGATTTTCAGTTGATATCACTGCTGGAAAGCGAAGCCACATAGAAGATTGTGTTTGGATCTGGTTTGTGTCATGAACTGAGTGTCACTCTCAGTGTCACTCTTGAACTAAGAAGAAGATTCTGTGTTTTAAAATCAGCATTAGCATAGCTTGAAAGTTGATTTTGAATGTAGGGCCTCTTGAAGTCTAACTAGGTCGATGACGTGTTTTGTTTCAGTCTGATTTTAATCACAATCTGTGTCTCAATTGTTTTTAATTTTATGAAAGGTGGCAGATGAAACTTCTCAATATACACATTGCATGATGTATTGACATTGAACAGTATTAACGGTATTAGTTTTTTTTTTTTTCCATCAGGAGAGGAAGAAAACAAAATAAGAAAAAAGGCACTGGAAGTCATTTGGGCTCGCTGACTCTTCAAAGTACAAGTTTAGGGATGGAATCCGATATAAACAAGCCTAAGAGATGATGCAGAGTTAAATTTCTGGGAGCACAACACATATATTTTGCTGATTTCTTTACTAAACTTGCCATGTGATCGCTTTGTGTTTATTTTGAATTAAATGTTAATATTTGCAAAAACAAAAAAATTGTCTGCACAGAATTAAGTATTTGCATGATACAATGCTGCATGTGTGTGCAAGTGCATTTATGTGTGAGTTTGTCTCTTCCTGAAATTTAGATGTAGTGTACTTTATATGCATTTCTGCACGGATTCCAGCTGTTTGTTGTTTTTTTTTTACATGTGTGGTGACATTTGCACATTGAGCATGTGTTCATACTGGTCTCATAGACTGAAAGAATAAGGTGTAGAAAACAAGAGGAAGGACATGTAAATGCACAGTGATAAATCAAATATGCAGTAAATACCAGCCGCTAATTATGACAAAAGCCATTAAGTTGTCAGCTGCTCAATAGTCATGTTTTTAACAGATTTAAAGATTTTGCACATCTACAATGTTTCATACGATTCATATTTTACAGCAATCATATCATTTTACAAATGTAGTTTCCAAAAGCTGGCTTCGTGACCCGTATCCCTGCATATACAGGGAAAGATTTTTTTAAGTGTTCTGTGGATCTGTTTGTTTAAAATAAGATATCAATTTCTGCAGCGGTTACAGACTGCATTACTCATTGTTTAATAATAAGGATTGCAATACTGAGTATGACAAGCTGTGTTTATCAGTATTAGTATCATCATATATAGCTCATTCTGTGAAAGCCTAAATAAAGATCTGATGAAGCTGACTGTGTTTGTCTAATAATAATGAAACATTTTATGGCAAGAAGAGAATAACTAAATACAAGAAATAATGGTAAAATATGAAAGATTGCTTTCGACCATTTTTGGGGAAAAATGTGGAGTTGTACATAGTAATCAGGTCATGTAAGGAGAGAAGAAACATAATCGGCTTAACTCAAATAGATTTTAAACAAATCATCTGTGGATCAGACCTGTGAGAAGGACAGACAAATCTAAATAAAAAACTTCAGTCATGAATCTATGTGCCACCAATGGGTATGCACATTATATGCAATGAGGTATTATTCTGCACATTTTAGTTAGATTTTCTTTTTTGTTCAGTCTGTGATTACGATAAAATGACTTGCGTTGCTATGTCAACAACTACACCTGTTCTGAGTCTGTTTTAGCCCTTTTATCCACCTTTATAGCCACTACACTGCTTTGTTGCCCAACATCAGCGATAAGTGATTGCATATGCTATTTATATGACACCCAAATCATTTTATAATATGTATTTATCTGTTTTACAGGCTTAACAACTGCAAAAAAAATTAATTCAGTCATGGTCACGCTGTGCTTTTTTGACAGCTTTCTTTCATGGATGCCACTTTTCCACACAGAATATTATCAAAACCAAGAAAATGAGAGAGTCAGAGAAAAAAAAATCCTCTGAGTTTGTTGTACTTTGTCTCTGGTCTCCAATTTAACAATAATAAATAAAAAAAAAAGCCTTCCACTGTTATGGCATTGTTTTCCTTAGTCTACCGTAAGCCATCTTGGGAGGTAGATGGTATGAGCGTAGATGGTATGATAGGATAATCAAGATCACCAGCCAAATGCTGGCGCCTGGGCAAGGGGTTGTAAAAGCAGAGACAGAAATAAAAACTAATGGTGTGTCATAGCCAGATGGGAGAGGGTGCACCATGCATAGGCCCCACAACAAAACAGCCGTTTCTCATTACCAAAGGGGAGGGCAGGGGGAACAGTAGAGTATGCACCGTAAATTACACATTCATCGCTCTTCCTGACCATAAATTCTTGCCCTGGCTCCATTAGAAGGAGCTTTCCCTCACCTCCCACTCCATGTACTTTTTTTGCTCTCCTGTTCCTCGCTCCAATGTTTTCCAAAAGAAATGAATGGTAAATCTTTGGAGTATATGGATGCCCCTTGATTTGCTGATAAACTCAATGCAGAATGACTTCATTGTTTTAGTTTGGCTTTCAAACCAGCCCCCTGAGAGTACATCAAATAGGTAGGGAACACCCTGTCTTTGTTCACTTGACTAATATCATACAGCAAATCCCTTAATCACACTAATAAAGATTACCAATAATTGTTGGCTTAGGTGTTATCTTGGGCCTGTGTGTGAAACCTCAGCTGAGATGAAGCTAAAGGATAGTATATGTACAATAAATTTGAGCAATTTTCCACTGAAGGTGCATATTTTTCCATCTAGAGTAAAAATATTTTATAATAGTTGCTGATGCTGCTTTGAGCATGAAATTTTATAATTGAGAACTGATTAACTATCTCATGAGGATGTAATGTATTTTTTTTCCTCAATGTCTTGCTTATATCTTCAGTTAATTCTGTGTCAGATCTCCTTTGCCTTGCATTTCCCTGTGATATAAATGTTTTGAAAATCACCCCAAAAATCAGTCATATGGCTGCTGAACTATAAGTTTGGGGTCCTTGAGCCCACCAAACCCTCAAGCTGAATCACCAGTGGCGCCCAGCAGCTTTTACACTGGACCCTCCCTTCCCAGCATAGTGGCTTCCAACTCTTTCATGATTAGCCTTTGCAGATGTCCCGTCAACATCCTCATTGATCTGTGATAATTTCCATCTCCAAAACTCCACAAGCGTTCTCTTTCTGTGGCTTAAGATCTGAGAGGTTGATTCTGGAAATCTATAAAGAGAAAACGTCCTCTCTGATTTTCTGAATTATTCCAGAAAATGGTACAGTAACACTGACAGCCGGGCATGTTTGATCAGCAACAGATATCTGTAAAAGCAAGGCTGCTAAATCAAAATAACAAAAATATTTTTTTTATTTGGTAAGTCAACTCTCTGTTAAAAAAAAAGGAAACAAAGAGATGAATCTGCAAATGATAAAACTTAAAAGAAAACAAAAACCAAAAGTGCAACATCTTATTGGTGCGGTCACTTGAAACTGTCCCTTAAATCTACAATGTTCACTCTCAGCCTGTGAAAGAGCCTCTGACTCTGGTCAGATCCAACTGCAGAAATAAGCAGGACAAATTTTTCAGAGTGAATCAACATGAGAGACCATCTTTAACAAGGTTTCGTTTCTGTTTAACAGATATTCAACCTAAATACGTCTTAGGCAAAGAGACAGGCCGGGAACTTTTGCTGTAGCAGAACTGTTTCTATGACTGCATGCATGGATTGTACTGCCCCCTTTTGAATTTAAACAGTATTACACAATGGAATGTCAATAAGTACAGAGGTAATCAATGGAAGATGAAAGGGGTGTTTGTACTAGACAAAGTCCCCGCAAATTTCATAGAAACTATGTTATTTAAGTGGCCTCTAATTAGTTAATAAAGGAAAATAATGATATAGCAATATATTTTAATTTAATTACATCAGCATCTTCCAGCTTTTTTGAAATTTGAAACTTTGCAAACAAGCAAAAATTAATGGCACCATTGTAACTGATTATTTTAATGATAATGCTTCTTTTTATGTTCACTGAGTGTTTCCAGAAGACATTCAGGGCAGATTATCTAAAACCAGAGATCATAACTGGAAGGGGAATTTTATTTGTTAAAGCCAGAGATACAGGAGGTAAGAAGGATTAATAGATAAGGGTAAATTGTGTTGTGGCTGAGTCTGCCATAAAGGAACTAGGGATGAAAATTAGCTCAGGCTGAATCGTGTTCATTTTACATGTATAATGTATAATAAAGTGCATTATCTCTTTTTAAAACAAGTAAAATAAAATAGAAATAAGTGGGAACTAAATTACAATGAAATATTTGTAATAAAAACACTATTAGGTTTCTCTCTCTCTTTTACGTGTACAGTATGTACGTAGTGTTTATTCATAGGTTGCAGTTAAATAAACCTATACAACTTACCACAAGAGGGAGCCATTAACATGTAGTTCACAAATCAACCCACAAGTTCATTGTTGAGATGGGCATTATTAGCTAGAATTCATATCAGGATTATAATCATGAAATTAATGAAGGCTGTATGAAATACGACATTCCAAATAAATATCACAATATTTTCCAGAGAAACAAGCCCAAATTAAAGACCTAAAACAACAATAAGTTAAACCAAAAGAATCTTGGATATTTAACTCCGTTGCTATATTGAAGGACTGCCACACTGAAAGTGAAAAATTTCTATGATGTTACTCATAGAGTATAATGCACATATGCTTTAACTTCACTGACATTTTTAACTGCCTGCCCCCTGTCAATTATACACAAGAATAGTCAAAACATAAATCTGTCAGAATAACCTATATTTAAGCCCACATGTTTCTCCTTCTGTACACTGAGACAATTGTGTCTCTGCTTAGCTGTTATTATACGTGGGTGACTTTCGTTTTCTGTCCTCAACCTTTCATCTTTGAGTCTGGGTGTTTTAGGGCTAATGTTGGGTTAGAGCAATTGTATAACTGTACCTTTTTTTTAAGGACTTACTAGCTCAATTTGCTAAACACTGAGCAGCATCATATAGAAACAGATGGAAAAATATAAGAAAATGTTAAATGAAAAATAGCAACTTCAAGAAACTGTGTTGTGTAAGGATGGAGAGTACATCATGGTGATATATCAGAAATGTACTAAACATATTCTACTTGATCCTGAATGCTTGGAAGCTGTCAAATCATTTGAATTCAAATGACAGATATCATTCAAATACTTTAATGTAAAATCTGTCATCCCTGTTCTTCTCACCATAAAAAAAATTTCTGACATCTGAAACACAGAAATTATGGTCAATCTCTTCCTCACACTTTTGGCATTTTATCTTTTAAAGGCTGCTAAATTCCTTAAAAGAAAGAAGTGTGCCAAGATTAAGTGCAATATAAATCAGACACCAGTTAAAGTAAAGCATTCATGGTCATCGAATTTACATTTTTCCTCCTTAATTTACCTCTGTTTCTTAAACCAGTGCAGATACTAGTGCATCCTCAAGTAGACATGTTTTTTAGACAAACTTTTATCCCACTGAAGCAGAAAGGAATCACAAAGTTGCTCATTTCCTGTTATCAGCTTTGATCCATCTTTCACCATCTTCCTCACTGCACTCACTGTTGACCTGTGTTTGACTGTAAATCCTCTTCAGAAAAGCCTTAGAAAGTCACTGACTTACGATGCACATACCATCATTGTCATGAATCCTGTGAGAGCTTGTTACCATTGTTTTTCTGTCCTTCATATCGTCTCTATTAGAATTTATCACATTCTTTCACTCCCACATCAAAGTTTTAGTTCCAAAGCCACATTAAACTCTTAGAAGTGTAAAATGTATGTGGAGGGAGTTAATGGCTGCAGAACACACAAACTGTGTGTACTGGTACATTTTGCAGCAAATGTGTGAAATAGAGTAAGTGTGTGAAATACAAATGAACAGAAACTGACTTTACATGACATTTACTGCACATTTATCAGTATGAGCTAACTCTTTAAAAGGCCATCAATTGCTTATTGTTATGATAGCTATTTTTGTATAAAAATGTATTTCTGTGGTCAGCTATTAAGGCTAACATGTCAGATATACTTTTAAAAAACATAATAAAAAACATATATATAAGACAGGCCAGAAAGCCATCCAAAGAAGAGTTTTCTCCAGTCACCCTGAGGACAGGAAGGACTTTAACTCAGGTCTGATCAGAACGGCTGACACGTCTGACCCTGAACTCTGGAAAAGCAAGGCCTTGTTTTCCTCCTGAGAGCACTCATTACAAGAGTTTAAGGAGCTTCCCTCAAGCAAGCACAACTCCTTGACCTCAGATGGGAGTGAATAAAAAGGATGAAAGCCTATGCCAAGCCATATAGGCTGACTCCAGACCTCACCAACGAGCACCATCTTCATAAGAATCAGTTTGGGATGCAAATGTTAATTTGTATTTTTTTTGTCCTTCTCTAACAGGCCTTCATTACACTGTGAGCCATGAGATGTTATGTCATCTTGTGGCACTAGAGCCAAGAAGAAAAAATAAACAAACAAACAAACAAAAAAACAATAAGAAATAAATATAGATCCAAGAGATTAAGAAATGTCTTTATTAACTTGTCTCTGCCCTTTTATGGGAATCAGAGAATTTATGGGCATTTGGACCTGACGACGGTGATAAAAAGAACAATAAAGAGATTGACAAACACATTAGAGTGCACCACATTTACGACAAAGTCAAAAATAGTGTAATTTCTCTGAGAGGGCATCATAAAAGATTTACAGGCTAGAACACAGTGGGCTGCAATAAGTTATCAGAGTGTGAAACAGGTGTTGGCAGCTCATCTTTGCCTGAACTTATCAAAAAGGAATTTTTCTGCAATTTAAACTGTAAAGTGATTCTGTACCAACTTGTTATACAAACTCCACAGTAGCAAATTTTCAGCAAAACAGACGGTGAATACGCTGAATTTCCAGAGAGATAGTATCGCTGACATTTAGGTTGACTCACATCTGCTTACAGGACAAATGTGACTGAGGTGGACCACAGTGTCAAGTGGGCACTAAATAATAATCTGAATAATACAGAGACATGGAGGAAGAAGCCCTAAGGATGTGTGATCCAGGCTTTCTGTCTCTGTTTTTTGTTTTTTACATGTGTAGCAGTTTCCATGCTCTAATTAAAAAAACAAAATAAAAAAAAGCGCTGTAATTTTTCTGTACAAGCACAGAAAACAAATTAAAGTGGATTTCTTGAGGCTGTTGCACACAGCTCTATCACATTTAACAAACCCTATTTTGTTAAAGAATTCCTTTTGTTTTTTTTAAACATCACGGTTAGATATTTTAAAGCCAATTGCTATAGAAACACAGTATATCTAAAAATGTGTTTTTTTTCTTCACACACACACACACATTAACTTTGACACTATTATGGAACAATTCATGCACATCCACGACTGCAGCCCAGTGATTTGTCTAGTGTGAAAGTAGAGACCTCTGGCCCCTTCAATGTCTATTTTTATTTACTTTTGTTGAGTCATTGCTGATAACTGTGCTGTAGAGCCTCAAGTTTCCAGTTACAGTACAGTTGGAGTGATAAAGAGTTTATCTAAGACTCTGGTTCCTAATTTACAGGAGTTAGGACACAGAAGTTCCTTCTTGGGGTTTTTTAAGCGATAAAACATAATCTTGTCCTAACATATTTGCAGAAAGACAGAGAAATTACCAGAAACTCCAGTATTGCTTAGTCAGCTGATATACCTAGATTTTAGTTCAATGTATTGTTGAAGCATTTCTTACACACCCCACCCACCACAAGTTTGCTTCCCATTCAGTCAGCAGTAGGTGAGCTGTGACACAAACACTGATCCAGCTAGGTGTGTTAACTGTTACCTGTGTGGCAGGAAGTTCAAGGGATTACACAAAACTATCTAAAAAATCTGCAGATGAGGAATTGCCAAGCAGCTATCAAGAAAAACTGCAAGCACTTTGAATGCATCGTTGTAAGCATGTGCAAAAACCAACAAGTGCTATGAGGACATCCCATGAGAGGAACATCAGGATTCACCTCTGCAGAGTTATCAGCCTCAATAGTCTCCAATTAACGCTTCAGATTACAGTCTGCATAAATGCTTTAGAGGGTTGGAGTGGCATTCATCATCAGCTGTTCAGAGGAGACTGTGTGAAGCAGGCATTCATGGCTAAACTGAAGAAACTATTATAGGAGAGATGACAAATTAAAAAGAAAAACACCCAATAAATGCTTGACGTATTCTTGAACTATTATAATTAATATTGTAAAATTTACTTATGTTATGATGAAATTCTAAGTACATTTTTAATTTAATTCACTGGATCAATGAAAGCAGAAATAATTTTTTAATTCAAATGACAAGAGGTCATTCCTTTTTTTACTTAACTGCAAATTTATAAGAAGTGTAAATGCTATTTATTAGTTTTTTATCATCTCATGGCAGAATTTAGTTGTTACAAAGGAAATTTAGGCTACATCAAAAGAAATATAAAGATCAGCTGGTATTTCCTACCTCCCATGCATAGTGAACTAAAGAAATTCTTAGTGCTTGCTTGGTTCTACCTACAGTGTCACAGTGCTCTCCAGGTACCCTGTGGCTCTTTCAAAGCAAATGTGCACTGTTGTACTCTCAAAGTCATTCATTTGTGTGGTTTGCAGCATGCCATTACAGTTTTTACGGTTTGTTTTTGTGCTGAACAGAAAAGGCACAGGTTCTTGCTGATCAACAATTGTGCCCACTCAAAGTTTTAATAACTTCTCCACTAACCAGTTTGCTGAAACCACTGGTGACTGCAGTACATGCTGTATTTGGTTTGAAAAGGGCTCTATAAGTCCAAACTCTAACCTGGGAAAGACCCAGATTGTTGTCAGAAAACCAGTATGATTTGCCCACTGGTCAAGCTGCCTAACATGGTAATACAATAATCTGGCTTTGCTGTATTTTGTGCACACAAAGACCATAAAAATGTTCACTGCTTGAGGCATTATGGGTGCAACATAATGTACAGAAACTGACAAAGTGCTAAGAAACTGTTTATTACTACCACTTTCAGAACTTTTTATGTGAGGGACAGCAGTATTGGAATTTTAGATCAGAGTTAGTGAGTTTCCTCTAAGCCTAGGTTGAATATCTGGCTTTGAGAAAGGATCTGTGTAGATATTAGCTTTTAAATTTAAATGGAAAGAACAATCACACTACCCAAGTTCAACTTAGATGTGTAGTTTAGGTTGAGGTATAGTTTACTTTTGCTATCTCATAACTTAAATGCAATTGACATTTTAGAGTTAGGTTTAGCTGCAACATTGTGGACCTAATATTTGTCAAGTGGCTAAGGTACCCAGCAACACTTACAGTGGGTAATCCAGATTCTAGATTAAAGAAAATACTCAAGGAAAAACAAAACAGAAGAGTCATCTAGAAAAGCTCTTTGTTCAACCAGTCTTTCAGATTAATAAACATCTTTCCTTATTACAACTAACAACACATGTAAATTGCAGTATATGTATTATGACATAGTTAATTATCTGCCTCTGACCCTTCCTGCTAGCCATCAAGTCCCCACCTATCCTCTTCTTCTAATAAATCCAAACGGGGGCTACGTGTTAGACGACCCCCACAGTGAAAGCGCCATGGAGCAACTCCAGATGTGAACATCTTTCCTCTCTGTCTTTGTCCTCCACGTCTCCCACACTCATTTTTCTCCCACTTCCACCAACGCCCTCCCCCATGCAGCTACGAGTTTTCCATCTCCTTTTTTGGTGAAAAAATCTGAATCAGAGGCAGGGAGGAGGACATTTCACCAATGCCGACAGGAGAGTGCATCTGGTAGTTTGTGTGTGTGTGCGCTCTATCAAGGCAATGAAACAAGTCGACTCAGCATAAACAGGAGTGTATGTATACCCATTCAGGGTCATGCTCACAGATGCTCTCTTTTAACGGATTTTTCCTCTTGCACACAAATATCTGAAAACTACAGGCACGCTTACTTTTTATTCTCGTTACAAATGCATACTTTCTCTGACACTCTCTTACAAACTTTTGTTTTTTTCCCTTGGGGAATTATACACACCAATCTTTCCTAGAAAGACATGTTAAATAACCCAGAATGGGTTTTCTCAAGCATTCACTGTAAACACAAGTCAATAGAAAGCCATGCGGTCTAAACCTGCTCTTAGATTTTTCACTATAAGCACAAAAACACACAAAATATAAAATGCTCAGCAAAGATCAGTGACAATTTGTTTAATAAAGCGTCAAAAACTTAACAATTCAGACATATCAGTCATCAACTGATTTACAGTAAGTTCATATGATTATCATCTGGATGGCCTGTTTTCCATCTTTTAAATGTAAATTTGCCAACTCTGACATACCAGCATCAAAGCTGAAAAAATCAAATTATAGTTATTTTTTAATAAATCTATCGCATACACGATTCAAACTTATAAAAGATGAAACACTAACATCATTAACAGCAATAAAATAATTACAAAGGCAAATCATGACAGATAAAAACATGCATATTTTTGCAATGCACAATATTTATGCATATTTTTCAGCTTCTTTTGGGTTATAAACACTGACCCATTGATGATGCAGAGATACATTAAGACAACTGAAAAAAAGAGGAATAAGACGAAACTTAGGTCAAATAAGTGTCATCGGAAAATTCAATATAGGCAGATACAAAAAAAGTGGTCTGTGTCTTGTGCCATGTCTTTGATTTGTGTTTTTATGTGCACATTACATGGTATGAAAAGAACAGTTTCCCAGAAGTGCAAATGAAAAGTACTGAGGACCAAAAACTAACATCAGTTAGACTTTTTTTCTTCTAACTTTGACTTTAACATTATAATTTAGGAAAATTGGTCTAATTTTGCCACTTTTTTACAAAACTGTCACACCTCCTTCTATACCATTATATACAGTAACTTCTCAAAGATGCATGAAGTAAGTCAAATTATAAAAAGATTAATCTGAACAAAAGGCAACATTCAAAATGCATAAAACTGCAGTTATAAGAGCATTTAAACAGTAACTCCACCATACACGCAGAATGAAAACTGTAAGGGTATATATGATACTGTATCAGTGTACTTTGTCTTCTCATCAGAGCCTGACTTTTACCTGAATTTTCGTTTTATGAAAAAAAAAAAAAAAGGAAAAAAATCTTGGCAAAGTGACAAGAGTTCTGTGTTTCTTTGCTTTAACAGTACATAACGCTGTTAATAAGGCACTCCATAAAAAGAAATATTAACTTTCTAGTTAAGGAGGAAATATTTAAAGTGATTCATGGCAACAGTGCACCATCAACAGGACTTTGCACACTACGGCAGCTCCAAGATGAAACTCTTGTACGGACAGGACCACTAAGGAGCTGATGTCTTTTTAGAAAAAATTACCTGAGGCATCATTTGTTAGCCTGTATTATCCTCCTTAGTTAATGACCTGGGGTTATGAAAAAAAAAAAGAAGCTATAACAAAGAGTGACTCAAAGGAAAGTTTAGCCTCTGGTAAATGGTTGCTCTATAGGTTGTTGTGGCAGTCGCGGCACAGGATTCGTTCACCTTCAGGGAAAAAGCCGGCTCCTACAAGTGACACGGAGCACTGAGAGCAGGTGAAACATGGCTGATGCCACTGTCGTTCTTCAAATGAGATGTACTTTCCTCCTCCAAAACCTGGTCCAGAAGAACAATGAGAATGAGCGTGTTGAGCTTAAGAGTACATAAAACTAAAATGGGGGGAAAAAAACCCAAAACATAATTACACATTTGTATTGCTAAAATATCAACTAGCTACCTGGCTAGTAAAGCTCCAAATAATAAAGCACAACCCCAATTCCAAAATAAATTGTTGGATGCTGTGTTAAATGTAAATAAAAACTGAATGCAATAATTTGAAATTCTTATAAACTCATATTGAATTTCCAAATATTACGTAAATAGCATATGAGATGATGAAACAAACATTTTACCATTTCATGGAAAATATTAAATCATTTTGAATAATGGCAGCAAAAGTTGGAACAGGGGAACAATCTATAATATCAAAAGATTCACAGAATCAAGAGGAATCTCTGTATGCAAGGAGACAAGGCTGAACGTCAAAACTGAATGCTTGTGATCTTTGGGCCCTCATGCAGCACTATATCTTCCACAGCGTCCCAACTCTTTTTTGGGGATTGGGGCTGCACTATATATATGCATGTTACAACTGTAAGCTCAATTAATTCATTTACATATATTAAACTCCCCTTCCACACCCTTCATAATGTCGTAACTGGTGTCTATTGGGAGTCTGAGTACAAAACATAGATGTCTAAAACAAGCAGCAGGTGGGTAATGATTTATTTGACTTTTTTGTAAGTAAACACCTTGATACTTTAGTTAGTGAAAAAAGTTACCATATGCAGAGGTGAATTGGACAGCTTAGTGTATACTTGTATACTTTCCTTCCTTCCTTCCTTCCTTCCATCCATCCATCAACTTATTCCAATTGGGGGTGGGGGTTGTATATTTTCTTACTATTTAATCAGTTTGGTAAGTTAACCAGCTTCATCTGAGCTATTGTGGTTGTGCTGTGATCAGTTTTTATTCAGGGACCAACAAGTCATTCTGACTTGCTTTCCTGTTTAATTCATATATGTGCACAGGAAGCTGAGGCATCATCATTCCAATCAACATTAAACTAAACTGTGGCAGAAATGTGATAGAACATATTCACAAATTATTACATCAGGACTGAATTTAGTGATGTAATCTTGCCTGTGATTGGTTTGCTGCAGGCCTCGCACTTCTTGGCGTACAGACTGCCAAAGCACTTCAGGCAGTAAGGGCTGTCGTCTCTAGAGGTGAAGTGTTGACCCGCCAGCTGTGTCTTACAGCTGGTGCACACAAAACACTCCTTATGCCATGGCTCATCCCGATAAGTCACACCACCTTTAGCTAGAGCCTAAACAGAAAAAGTAACTTTGAGATATTTGTTTAGCCCCACTCATTGCCTTGTTTGCAGTGCAGCATTTTGCAACTTTTCTAATGTTAGTATAACATGTACATTTTCATAATTTGGTTATTTGACAGATTTACTAACCGTTTTACAGCGTGTGCACCGTGGTGCAAACTTGTCCTCATAGCAAGGCACGCAGTAGTGCTCATCCTTGTCAGGAATAAAGGACTTTGAGCCAATTGGCTGTTCACAGCTGTGACATATGAAACAGCCCTCGTGCCATGTAGACCCTGCATACTCCAACTTTCTGGTTCCTAGAGAGGCAGAGGCATAGAGAAATGATAGAAGGTGGAAAAAAAGATAATGGAAAATATGATACTTAACGCTTAATGCTTAATGATTTAGATATTTTTGGTGTTTTTATTGAACTAGGAAATTAAACACTTGAATAGCAAGAAGGCATATAAAATTAATTTAGTTTCACTAAGATTTATTTTATTTAGACATTAATACCACAAGCCCCACACTTCTTTCCAACTGCTGGAAAATGGTAGCAGCCTTTTAAGAAAATGCCATTTTTCCCTCTGTGGTGCTAACGGCTCCGTCTGTTACCCTTTGGCTGTTGAGTTTATTATACTGGCTGGTTTATTATACGGTGATGCAGTGGTTTATGTAGGGCTGACATTTCTGTAGATTGCTTATATGTTTCACTGCTTTGGAGGTGGGTGATGCACTATACCCTGATCCAAAACACAAAACCCCCTGAAAAAAAGGACATAATTTACTGTGATTTAGAATAGACATTATTTCGTGTTATGTATACGTAACTGACGAAAACAGTAAAAGTGAACAAGCTGCAATGTAAAATTAAGTACTTTCTTTAGAGGGGAAGAGAAGGGGGAGGTGCTGATTTACAAGCATTCCAACAAGTTTAAAGAGCTCCGGTGAGGTGCCAGTAAATCTGAAGATCTGTGTTCAGAGAGCATCATTTGTGCAATTTTATTTATTCATTTAGTGATTTTTTGCAAGTATTTACTTAAAATTATCTGCTCTTTATATATCGTAATCTTCACATTACAAGTATATTTATACTTGGAAGCAAACCTGGCATGTTTTCTGCCTCTAATTTAATATAGATTTCATAAATATCTCTCTTTTAATGGAAGCCTCTAAAGCATACTTGTTTGCCTTGAACAGTGATGGAAACATAACGGCTGCCTGTGTCAAAGGGTTTTTCAGCAGGGTATACAGAGTGAACAAGAGCAGCATTGTCTGCACGAGCACAACAATCGAACATCTGGCTGACCATTCCTGACAATGAGACCAATTGTAGTACTGTTATCAGAACATTCTTGTTAACCAAAACAGCTTCTGGGAAATATGTTTACATGGCTTTAGTGTGAAGTTACTTTTCTGTTCATGTCAGCAGCACAAATCACTGAGCTGAGCATCCAGATATTAGATAAACAAAAGTGTGTGTGATTTTGGTAGGGAGTTTGGGTTTCTAAACATTTTTAATTTCAAATGTTAGTAGAAAACAGGTTAAAATGTTTTCCTGTAACACTGATAATACAATGACATATCTACATAACATCTAGTCTAAACATTTTTCCTGTTACTTGAGCATAATGTGCTGGCACAACAGTGTGATCTTGACATAAATAGCTGTATAAATAAAAGCGGAACTTGTGCTCTTCCTGGTGTCATTATGAAGGTTGTTGAAGCTGATGCAGGGGTGCTGGATAACTGACTTGCTAATCTCTTGTTAGCATCGGTTCTGCTGGCAAGCTGCCAGCGCCGGGGATTTAGCTTACAGAAAACAAGTCAAGCAGAGGAGCAATTACTCAGTTACATTCACCCCTGGCTGCTGCCCAAATGAGGACCCTTGCTTTCCCCCCTTTATTATTTTTTTTCTTAAACTTCTCTTCTTTGTCCTTCTGTTTATTCCCTAACTTTCTTTTCTTCATCAGTCCCTGCTTCCTGATGCTTGCCTTTTCACAATTTTCCAAAGTCATTTGCCTATTATCATGAGAATTTGTATACCATGTGGCAATGAAAATGAAGAACAAAGAGGCTAAGGTTTTGAGGGTGAAAGCTAGCAGTATGTAAATCACTGTCAAACATATTCTATAAGAGACACTCATAACAGCCTCACTCTTTTATTCTATTCAGTTAAAATTAACTCTGTAATCCTGGATTATGATCCAACATCCTGGTTTAAAAGTCACACCAGAACTCTACTCCTCTATTATGCTCTGTAGGACTACTCTGCAAACACAAAAGTTTTAATTGGATTAAAAATTGTACTTAACGGAGCAAAGTGAGCAGACACTGTGAGACACTTTTGAAATTTTCAATATCAAAATGCCTGTGCATAGAATTTTCGGAGCAATCAATTAGACCTTTTTTTTTTATACCTGGCATAACAATCTTGTCACAGGCTACACACTTGGAGGAGAATTCATTACAGTAGCAGTCATTGCAGAGCAGTGCATCATCCTGGTTGGTGAAGGGCTCATCTGCCAGTGAGCGATCGCAGCGAAAACAGCGGAAGCAGTGCTCATGGTAATGCCTGTCCTCATAGAAGAGCTCCTGGCAGCAGAACAAGAGGACACAACAAGGATACAGGAACTCATTTTATACAGTGGTAAATGTTGCACAGAGATAAACTCACATTAACTCAGATGTGCTTCCCCCCCAAAATTTCTGAACTACAGAAGGCAATGAAGAAGCAACAGGAAGACTCACTATCAAAATATTTCTGTTTACAACAGGAGAGTTGGATCAGTCAGGGTCAAATTGACCAGAGCTTGTCTGCATACATACACAGTAACAAGTAAGTGTCACAAAGCACACTTAAGTGTTTGCTTCTGTTTTTTTTTCTTCCTATTTGTTTTGTAAAGTCTTACAAGCATGGCAATGGATGCCTCCAGGGCCTTCAGTCAAGAAAATTTTGGCTTCATTTATCGCTCACCACATATAAAGATCTTAATAACTCAGTTTCTTCCTTACACCAACAAACTACCAAGCATTGCAGCACGCCACACTCTGCAAAGTCCAAAAAGGAGCACATGTTGATTTAAATGATCCACTTATGTTAGTGTTTTCCATTAAGGGAAGATTGAATCCTAACTTGATTGTGATGAAGAGGGAGACATTCCCTCATCCCGCATTTTAACAATCTTAGACAAAATTAGTCTGTTGGCTTATGTGGACTTATAGGAAATTGCCTGCATAATTGCAAGTTAAATTAGCCTTTACAGTGTCTTGCCACACAAAATATATAGAACACGCCTCATTTACGATGAATTATGCATCATTAACATGAAATAACCTCTGTTTTAGCTATCCAAAAACACATCAAAACATTATAAAAATGGTTTAAAGCTAATTTAAGTAGTTCTTTATGTGCTTCATTTTATAATCTTTTAACTTGATAGGTGTTGCAGTGTGGAATATTGTATATATGTGAGATTCCTGTAAGAAAACCATAATCCTGTCAGTTATATTTCTGGATGTATGCTCTTTTTATTAATTTGTTGCACAAAGTGGATGATACAGATGAGCATTTCAAAATGGATGGCTTACCCTTGCATCATGGCCAATTAGCTCTTTGCATTCATCACATGTGTTTGAGAACAGGTTGTCATAACAGGGGATGCAGTAAGGACTGTCGTCTGATTGGATGTATTTGCGGCCATACAGAGATTCTTTGCAATTGTCACAGTCGAATCGGTCAGCCATTGTAATTTTCTGGAACACAGGGAGAAAGCACTCAGGTCAACAGGAGAGGACAAATCGGTGTGGAAATAACAGGGATTTTTGCAGAATGATTCTTGAGTCATTTAGTTGGTCATAGAAGTCGGACATCACTATAGACTTTTACTGCCAATATTAATGTTGCAAATACTTTGGCTTGGATCAGCAATGGAGCTGAGCTCAAGCAAAAGTGTATATGGAGCAAGCAGAAGAAGAAATACTTAAGATAACAATAAAAGGGACGACAAAAACACAGTATAAAACCCAATTAGGTTTTACTGCCATGTGATGAAGGTGTGCTGAACGTTACTATCTTTCAGTAATTAACAGAACATTATTCTCATGATCAATAGCTCAAAACAGCCCAGAACACCAAAGCGCCAATGTAAACAGGGCGAGGTTCCACATAAAATAAGCACATCATACCTGTAAATATTTATGAAGCAAGAATCTTTTTTTGATTAAAGTATAAACCACCAACAGATCCAAATACCCCATGATGTATTTGACAGTATGAGTGTGTGTGTAAAAAGTGCAAAGAATGGCTTGCTTTCAGGAAAAAGATGCACATACAGTGTGTGCATTTGAAAATGCAGGGGCTTTACAGTCATGAAAAGTGATTTCCTCTGTGCTAAAGGCGCATTGATCATGAAAGAGCATACAGCAAAGTAACAAAATTATATTTTGAAAGCATTACTGCAACAATAGCGGGTTAGCAAAGCATTACAGCATGACTGGAGAACAGCCCAATGATAACTGATCCAGTCCTCTGGCAGGGTGCACTACTGGATGTTTATTCCCGCCACCCACTAAGAATAATCATCACTGATATAAGAATTAATCAATCTTCAAGCTGGTTCTGTGTGTGCTGCCCACACCCTTACCTCTCCCTCCAAAAAAAATCATACAAGAGGCATAAACACACTCCCACACAAAAACTGTTTGAAACAAAGAAATGGAACAATGATTAATGAGAAAAATAACATGCAATTAATCTTTAAAAAAAAAAAATCAGATTCTCAAGTTTTAACTGTCTCAATGCAGTGCATTAGAAAAACTCTTAAATGAGATGAAGGACGAAAGTCAAGATTCACCAAACTTCACTTGCTCATATATAACCCAGTGACAGTCTCACTGTTATAACACTGTTTCGCCGGAGGCACTTTCACAGCTTTCAATGACCTGAAAAATGTAAAATGTGTAAATTCTGTGTAAGGGGGGGGGGGGGGGGGGGGGCTTCCCCCGGGCCCCCGGGCCCCTCCCCCGAGCTTCTCCCAATGGCCAATCCCTTGAGGGGCCCGTGGCTTCCCCCCTTGGCCCACTGGGGCCTGTGCCCCAAGACCACAGGGGGCTCTGGCTGGGGCTCTCTTCTGCCACCCTCCGAGTGGGGCTTGGTTTTTATTCGGGGGGGCATTTGCATGATCTCACTTATCACTCCTCATCTCTGATAACTCCTTGTTCCTCTTCCTCTGGATGCTGACACAGTCACTAAGTCGTCCAGTGGGTTTATTTATATTTATCAGACAAACCATTCATCAGAAATTCCCAGTCCACGTAAGGACGACATACAGATTACATCAACAAAGAATAGAGATAAATGGAGCACAACGTTTTTACAGTTATTGTCAGGAGTGCCAGGTAAGTTTGTACAGAATGTACTGTCTTTGCCTGCCAGGTAACCGAACGAGATGAGGCATGACTTAGAAAGCCAGTAAGCCAGTACTATGACGTCTGATCTCAGCATAATTTCCAAGGCAAATTAGACAGATACAGAATTTATTGCTTTCTACCAAATGTACATCATCAACACTGTGCACCACAAAGGCTATGAAATGGTTTTTAGAAACTTTTTAAGCAAGTAGAAATGTATCTCTGTACCTGACATGTACCAGTCTAAAAACAACATGCAGCTTTGGCAGATTTCCCAGTTTAAGCTTTTAAAGTAAGGAGGAGTTTTCCAGCAATTTGGTTAGGATCAAGTAACAGGAAACACAAGTCCCAGATACACAAATATGAGTTACTTTAGAAATAAGAGGAAATGCTTGTTTCACCCCAGATCCTGTAGCCTTTCCATTTCAGTGACTCACTTCAAATATCACTATTTGACTGGTTGAAGCAAAGCCTGTAATGAACTTCTGATGGCACATAGTCTCACAGAGAGGGGCATGACGTCAATGTACTGACCCCTAAGGGGGGGTGGGTGGGGGGTTATAAACACAAAACTTTAGTTCTTACATGGTTATGTATGTTTGTTTCTCAGCAGAGGTCAATCTCCTTCATGTTCCGTACCCAGTGACTAAGAACCCTACTCTGGGTTAATAATGTTCCCAAATGCCAGAGTTGTGAGTGAATTCAGCCCTCTGGGAAAAACTGGGCCTTTCAAGGAAATCACCACTCAACCCACACAGAACAATGCTGCACAAATCTTGTCTTAAGTTTTTAATTATAGTACAGCTGCTCATTGTAGGGATCTCTCCTTAATACTGGCAACAGTGAATCCTATTCTCTTGATCTACAGCTGTAAGAGCTCAAAAGAGACTAAAATTTAATATAATATTTATAGCTATATTCATAGTCAAAATAACTGCATTAGTATCTTAGTGCCACGGACAAACATAATCAGGGCGTAATTCCCAATTTCAAAATAAAGTTATTAAATCAAATTGATGTAATATTGTGTTCTTCATTTACTTAATTATTAGCTAATTAGGTTATTATGTGTATTCATCCTTTTCTACAAGAGACATGGGATTTATAGGACATGTCTCATGTGTATCCGTGGTCCTGAGGAAAAATTTTATTTATTGTGAAGACATATAAATGTCAGTAAGGGAACCCTGAACATTTAATTTAATCTGATAATGTTTGAAACTGGCTTTAAATATGCAAACATGAATGCTACAGGTTTCGTAAACTCAAACATTTCTGTCCCAGCACGAATACTCTGCAGAATCAAAATATATGAACACTGTAGACAGGTTTCAAGACTTTTTTCACCCATCCGGATGCAAGATAGTGAATAAAAAAGCCAAGGCTACATTCTGCTAGTCATCACAACACTTACTGATTGGCATAAGGAGGTCAGACTCAGGGCCAACCGCGAGACACCACACAGAAGCCGACCAATACAAGCAAGCCGACTGTAAAGTTGTTGCTAGGAAACATAGTCATGGTTGGTTACTGAATGGCAAGCAAAAATCCCAGTCTGATTCATTCCCACAGGCAGGCTTGTTAATCCCCAGCCCAAACTTTCCTTACGCTCGGCTTAATTCCAAATGAACAATCCGAACAGCCCTTTGGGAACAAATCTACAACCCTCCCCTGTCTCTGCTGCCCATTAATAAAATATGGCTATAAAATACCTGTTTTGCTAACGCTAAACAAAGCCCTGACCGCAGAAGCAGATGGCTGTGTACAGCATGAGCGACTTCATGCCACATGCACATATATTTCTGATTATTGTAAAGAATACAGCATTATTTCTGATTAAAGAATCCAGTCAACTCCATTAAACAAACATGTTTCTAGAGTCTGTCCATAAATACAAACTATTGCTCCAAATTAATTTATGCTCTAAAGAGAGTAATACATAAAATCTGTATTAATAATTGGAATATTAGATTCCAGGGGGAATTCTGGGGGGGAATTATATTATTGGGATGGGCTCCAGCTTCCTCACGACGGAATTTGACTAAGCGTTATGAATGAATGAATTAATGAATATTAGATTTGGCAAAGAAACATGACTACAGTAAATTATGTTGTTTAAAATACATAATTGTCAAAGAAATGCTCTTGTGTAATAAAGATATCCAATAAAGATTGGAAAATAGTCTGACAAAAAACAAATGCTAAATTATAAAAAAGTTGAGCCAGCATGATGGGTCACAGTAAGCATTACAGAAAAGAAACCATTCCAGTACAAGGATAACTGGTGAAACTGTAAGGTATGCGTTTTATAGGTCTATCATGATTGATGTGCTTTTTACTGGGTGTAGGTACTTTAGTTAGTGTGGATTTTACTGTTCACAGTAAGTTCTGATTTACTGTACAAAGTAGCAGCTACAAAAGCCACTTGATCGCCTAACACCGTCAGGATCTTTTGGCAGCAAACTGACTCACAAACCAGAGGAAGAAGTGTGTTGATGCAATATAGTTTGCCTTCAAGTGCATGTTTCCTTTTTTGAAGGACTCGGACTAAGCCAAAAAGAGAAAAAGAAGAAGACCATTACATTTAAGAGAAAATGCATGCTTTAGCAGGCTCTTGAATTTATGACAAGCCTTAAATCAAATTAGAGTAAAACAGCTGCATTTAAATAAACACCTACAATCACATTGTGTCCTTTCTGGTTTATGGACATCTTCCAGACACAGTAAAGCTGCGGTGCTGGCTTTGAATCAGGGGTCGGGGTGAAATACTGGACATGTATCTATTTTTTTGTGGCGTCTACCTGAGCATATCAAAAAATACATCATAATTTCAAAAACACACTTCTGAAAAACTAATTTGTGTCTCAGTCCAGTTGCTACATGAAAGTTAATGTAGGCAAAGGCACGAGTTGCACAACAAAGACTTATAATCATTTAGACTTCAAATGTGTGACAAAATGGTAGAATAATTATATTCATGCACATATTTACAGACACAAGTCACACCACAAATCACCAATTACACCAAAGTGACTGATGTTTTAGATAAAATAACAAAGTGGTCAGGAAAGTTTGGTCAACAATGCAACATCACAAAAATGAAACATTTAAAATACATATTTATTATAAAATTGTCAAACATTTGATTAGCTGCTCCTGTAGGCTTTTACTGGATCAGTTAAATGAAGGTTAGTAATCGAAACACACTGAGGCAATGAATCTTATCAGAGGAAGAGGAGGAAATTACTAAAAAGATAATGCTGCAGCCTTCTTTACAGACACATGTGCTTTTTAAACAAAACTTTCAAGGACTGATTTTAAAATAAAATAAAATCAAGAATTTGGTTTACATAAAGAAAGCAAAGAAACCCTGCTACAATAAATACACCCACTTTAGTTCAACTTTGGGCTGTTTAGTGTAGATGTGACACTGATTCTAAGCCAGAAAAACCAAAACTATAATCATCTTCGTAACATTTAAAGACTGAGCAATCTGTGGTCATCAGATGGGGTCGGCATTCAGCCACTGTTGAAAAGATATTGGTAAATAAACCAGCAGATCAACTATGCATGTTTTTTTTCATTTTTGAAAAACGTGGACCACCCAAATTCTTAGTATATTACAGCATAACCTGCAAGGCTAGAAGGCTAAAGGTTTTGAACAGCACTAAAGAATGAGGGTAAGAGGGTGGTGGTTGTCTTAAGCCCACCAGAGACTGCACCACTGTGGGAGCCAGGGTCAGACCTGATGGCAGAGTACAGACTGCAGGACCAGACACTGGAACAGTAACCTGTTATTGTCCCTGAGCATTTAAACACTGCCTGGTGTGGAGTAGGAGGTGATTGAGGGTTCTAAATCAAAGCCAACAACACAAACATAAAGGAGGAAAATGACTACCTGCAGGACAAAATGTCACCATGCTCTTTGTAATTCGTCCCCTCTTGGCAACTTTTAATGACCATGTTCGTGTGGGGATATGATTTGATGTCTGTTAATATTAGCCTTGATTTTTGGTGTTTGGTGCGCACCGCAGCAGGAGAGGAAAGCTACATGTGAAACTGAGCTGGTTTGGGAGATTTTACCTCAAACATTTATCAAAAGGTCTGGTTGCTGAGATTTAAATGAACACAAAGACAAACTAAAGCCAGGCACAAATTGTGTTGACATTTATTTAGCTATACTTAAAACATAAATTTGTCACAAAGTGACAGCCTCTTGGCAAACTTAGACCTAAGGACATGCTCGCGAGGAGAACTTTCTGGAATAAAGTTCAACTGTAAATGCAACTGTCTCATGTCCTTTTCCATAAGCCTGTCCCCATCCCAACGTTCCACAATACTCCACCAACACCAAACAATAGCAATGTAATTACTGTAAATCATACAGTACTGACCCAACCACCATAAGGGAAACCGAAATGACTTGGAATTACTTTCTATATCATCATGAGCGAATGGCCAAAAGACTACATTTCTGACCTACATTTGTCCTCCTTTGAAGAAAAAAAAAGCACTGCCATACATTACTGCTTCACATCTGGTTTGCATTGGGGAAACTATGCAGTTAACCCCTGCATGCCAGGGGAGGTTTTAGAGTCACTGCCTTGAGAATGCAAGAAGTGTCTTTTTTCTCCTTCCTCTCTGATGGTATTTGCTGGTAAATGTTTAGATGGCAAATGGAAAACTAGAGTCATCGTGAGAAAAGAGAAAGTAAATCTTGAAGAAGAATGAAAAATCTTGACAGTTTGCTGGTTGATCTTTGGATACACTGAGGCAGCAAACAGTGTGGTGAGAGGAAATGAAGGTAAGGAATGCAGTAACAATAGAGTTGAGATAATGACTGATTCAGCAAAAATTCAACAAAAAAAATAAAATAAAGTTGCTTAAAGATCTTTCTTTCTTTCTTTCTTTCTTTCTCAGCTTCTAAATCTGAAATTTGTACAAAATCATTGTTCCAAGGGACCCTGCTATTCCAAAAGTTTCCCATGGCAGATTTGTGTGATTTGTAGTCACTGTCCTGCTATCTCCTCCCTGTCATCCTAACTCTGTGATCCAAGGATAGGGAATCCCTTTGAAATCTGAAGCCTTCACTTTTTTTAGTGGAGTATGACATTAATTTAAACACCTGCATTGTTTTCCTCAGGCCTGCATACTTTCTAACACAAATGTACAAACTTTATATACATATAAATAAAATTTTTTTATTTTTTATTCAATATCAGAGTAAGTTGAGACAACCCAGACTCCCTTCAGATGTCAGTCAGAAGCATGCTCAGTGAGGTCAGGGTACTTCCACTTGCAATCTGGGTGATTCAGTAAATGGTTTGGAAACCCAGGGAAGGATGTTGTGCTCATAAGAGCTGCCTCCAGAGGGGAAAGAGAAAGAACCATTCTGATGCAATATCTTCAGTGGCAAAACAGAATTATCATTTTGTATGCTTTTGTTCCTTTACTTCATGGCCAGGCAAACTCAGCAAAAATCTTTCAAGTCAATTGTTCCGACAAGCAAAGCCAATTTCTCTGAACCGGTAGAGCTATAAGATTTAGGGGCAGATTTGGTAAAACAACACCATTAAAATATAAATAATTGGGGAGTTCAACTGTTTCTGGAGGTACCATAGACTAATGCTTCTCAAAACAGCTGGTTCAGGTTCAAGTCTCGGTCAGCTGCCTTTAACCTTTCTCTTGCCATTTTCCATTTAACTTCTGTTTTTGTCCTCTTTCCTGTCTAACAACTTTTAGAGAAATATCACAAGTACTAAAGAATCCTTGCAACAGCACCTTCACTCACCCTATCTGTTCGATGGCTGCATGCAAAACTGCATATGGAAATGGGGGCTTATAACTCTGTAGACCTTGTAAAACCCTGTATAAACATAGTGGATGTAAGCAAAAATCTTAATAAGCATAATGTAACATATTAACCCTGAAAGAATCTTTATCCTAAAAGCAGACATTAAGGGGCACACATACATGTAGAGGAAGAGATTGCTACTAGAATGGGAGAGAAAATAGCTCTGATTCAGTTTTTATCATTGTAAAAATAATCTTGGTCATGCTTACAATGTGGTTTATTGTTAAGTATATGTGTGTATTTGATAAACACATCCAAAAAGGAAAAAAAAAAAGTCCAGTAATATTAATGACAGCACAGACATTTGGACTTGACCTCTAGTTTAGCATCAACTTTATGTATGTTAGTCACACAATGGGCTACACACTAAGCCTAGGTGTAAACCTAATGACTCTAAATGGCTCCAACAGACTCCTGGTCATTCCCAGGTGGTCTTTTAATGTTGCTGAGTCAACTAACCAGCCAGGACATCAAAGAAGAACAGGCTGCACACTCAGCAGTATAAGCATGCCACACTCATGCAGTACACAGCCACAACTGCAAACAATTAATTATAACTCATTCAGACTTGTGGCTCGTGGCTGCAGCGATGGCACCTGACCTTGAGGTTAATGCCCAGACAAGATGGCTTTTATTTCTCCAAGAGTAAACAAACATCCCAAGACATTAATATTCAGCGTGTTGTTATATGTAACAGGAGGATGTTTCTGCTAAGTATGTATGGGGGCTTTCATAGGTATTACATAGTATAAACATCATGAACAACCCACATTCTTGACACTAACTATATAAATCATCTTCAACAGCCACAGCAGACCACAATACTCAGCTCTTGCACTCTTTGACTCGGTAACCCTGAGAAGACGGGTTCACATCTAAAAAAAAAACACATTATGTTGGCTCAGAAAATTGAAGGGGACCTGCCAAGTGTGAGTTGGCTGGGATGAAAATCTTAGAAGTCATTTCCATTATATGTGGTCATTTTTTCCTTTTGCTAACGCATCTCCGTGGCAACAAGTAAACAGTGCCCTCATTCCCCGGGACTATAAGCCTTTGGCGGTGAAGTTTAGCTCTCGTTTCATCTTGCACAGCCCTTACTGAGGGCACAACCCAGCGCTTTATTATGGACACTGTGGCAATGTGAAAACCGATGTGTTTAGCCATAAAATAATATTCTATCAGGGATCTTGCTGTAGAAAACATATTCCAACGTCAGGGAAATTTAACCGTTTCTCTTGGTATAAGCTGTTACACAAATGAGGAAAAGCTGATCCAACTTGCCTAAAAAAAATAAGACAAGTCAAACTGTAAAACCCTACAGCAAAAAAAAAACAAAGATCCAAAAAAAGATGCGTAAATGTGGCTTGAACTCTGAAACATCCCTCAGCACTATTTTCCTGCCATAAAAAGGAAATATCTTTTTCCTTAACTCTAGTTTTTGGTCTAAGAATTGAATGCAGGTCTATTTCCTGCTGGGCATTGACCCTTTCCACCAGCATTGGGTTGATAACAACGTCCAATAAGGTATGCACTCACAATGTGCTTCTTCCTGTTACCCCGAACAGAGTCATCCCTGGGACGCGTCAGCAAGTCGGTTGCACACATTCGCAAACACACAGCTACAATAAAAAATGAGCATATTATGTCTAAACACACAGTGCTGCAGAAAGACAAAGTCACTGACACACCTGCAGGTGGTTGCAGAAGCTGTCACACATCTACAGTGTAATGCATGCACATACACACAAGCACACAAAGCTGAGGGTAGGTATAGGGATAAAAAAAAAACAAAAAAACAACGGCCAAACTGAGGGGCTTGAGCAACTTGTGCATGAAAAGCATACACATGGAGCAGCTGCATACACACACACCCGCAGTTTGTTTGAGTCTCCTTGTGGGGACTTCCTGTCGAGTGTAATTACCTCTCATAGTCCTGATCCCCAGCCTTTCTGCTCACATAAATGAAGCTGATAAGATCAAACAATATGATGGATTTAGGAAATAGTTTTAAAACACTGTGTGAAGATCTTGGTAATAACACTCAAAACACAGTGAGTAGATGATGAATTCAAATCAGACTTGGGATTGACCACTACAAAGTCCGCCTCTTTTGTCTTGAACCCTCGTTTCCCAGAATGGGAAAGCCTTACTTATTCAAACAACAAAGGGTGATAAAAAGCAGTTTCCATTCATACTATATGAGAGATAATATAACATTTTTTGGTAGTTCTGCATTCTTATGCAAAAGAGCAACTGTACAGGAACAGATCTAATGTGACCTAATTTTATAATCTAGAAAGAGGCCATCTTCTTGTCCTCTCTGTCAGACTCCCTGTTTGCTTTGACCTTCAAGTATGTTAATGAAGAGGAAGTTGGATGTCTTGGAAGCACATTGTTGTTCTGTGGAAACAAAACACACACTGATGAATTGCTACAAAACCAGGACGTGTATATGAGAGTGATACACTATTGGAGGTTAGTGACCTAAAAGTTTATCCCGCTTGCCACACTGCCTAGAGAATGTCTCAGCTCAGGCAGGCTGTAAGGCTGCAATGAACTCACTTCAAAGGTGTCCATAAATCATGCTGCCATGCATCCAGGACTGCCTCCACCCTCGGCTCCCTGGGTCCCGTTGTCGCTAACCCACCTATCCCTTTCTCCCCTTCTCTGCCCCCTAGTATTATTAGTTCTTGTTTGCCATTTGTGTTTTGAGCTTTTGCATTAATCCACAGAGCCAGAATGGGATAGGTGGGGGAATTAAACTGTGCATTGACCTAGCAGTGAGCATATCATGTTAAAGCAGCTCTAACAGAAGAACAGGGGAGTGGAGAAGTGATATAACCATGCGCTGACTGAAAACTGATTACACTGGCATCCATAAAACACTACTCCTTTGATAAACAATAGATCTAAGTCAATTTATCTGAGCTTTATTTAGATCTCAAGTAGAGCTTCAAGTTCAGAGTTCCTATAGCTAGTTTCTTGACTTTGCCAGAGACCTGCAATCCGTCAGGTCCTTATCTCAGAGTGTCACACGCTGGGATCTTTTTATCATGCATCCATGCAAAACACCATTCATCTTCCCTGCCTAATTTATTATCAGTGATAAAATGCAAAGTCCTGGCTGTTGTTAAATAGAGACAATGTGAAAACAGATGCTTTGGTGAACACTGATAGCGCAGCTGAAATATGTTGCTTCCCAATGCAGACCTGTCTATCTCTTGCAAATCCATTAACCACAACTCTTGTCTGCCCTCATTCTGTTTTTATCCTGCTCCTCTTTCCTATATAGTAGAATTCTTGGCTTAAAAGGATTTGGGAACAACGCAAAACACAAAGCAGACACAAACAAAGTGAGAAGCCCGCCGAGCAGGTTCTCATCATGGCAAAATGTACTCTTCATCAGTCATGAAAGTCTAAATGTATGCCACGCACATGTAAATTATATTGCTCTGCCTTGATTATTGGACTAGAAAAATTCAATTGAACAAGTACAAAACGTTTAAAACCTTCATGGCGCACAATGCTGTGCAGAGGAGCCCTAATACTCCACTGACTGTTACACAGACATGATGTGATCACTGATCATCATCATGCGTGACATCTCATGCTAAAGGACACTTTCCCTCCATTTTCATTCAGCAAGCATTAAACCTTAAACAGTTTCCACTTACCAGCGTTGAGAAAGCATGCGACGGGATGAGGGATGGGGGATGTTAAGGGGGGTTTGAATACTTCCACAATGAAGTCATGGTGCTTGTGTCATTAGCCCTCTGCAGTGCTTTGCTCACCGTCTGGCCTGCATTTTACCCATTGATCAAATTTCCATTGCAAGCACTGGATGTGGTTCTAACTGAAGCTCAGTGTTGAGGTACATTAAAACACTGACAGAATCACAGACGTATGGCAGGCCGAAGGGCAAGCAAAGAAGAAAACAACTGAAAGATGTTTGCCAGGCTAATGAGTGAATCAGAGAGAACTGATGTACAGTTTTCAGTATTAAAGGGTGAGAAAATGTACAATTGCGTGTCCTTACAAAGTTCTAGTTTGAATTAATATTTGTCATTACATGTCTACAAATTTGAATGATCTTTTCTTAAGATCATAATTGTAATCAAATATAAAATATGCAAAATTATAGGACCATTTTGATATTACGAGCAAGCTGCTATATGTTAGAGGTGCTTACGTTTTTGTCTGCATTTTAAGTTACAGTACGTGACATCAGATTTGTGGAAAATTATTTATAATAGAAACAGTTTCTATTTGTATTTACCTGATATGCTTAATGGTTCTATATCTATTTGTGCAGTAAGTACTTATACATTGTACATAGGAGAGTACCCACATGCCATAAAAGGCATAAAAAAGAAGAACAATAAAGAAGAAAGTGGAGGAATTAGTGGTTGTTTTTAGTGGTTGTGGTTGCTTCGAGAGATGTTTAAAGGTCTTGTCTGAAGGTTTTTTGAGAAATGGAGGATCATATTTATTACCCAATGCAGGAACAGGCAGAACCCTGTGGATCAGCTTTGTCAGTGAAGCAAATTCAGGATAGTCAAAGGCAGAAAACAAGAATAATTATAGGTGTTGCTTTTCCCAATAGAAATTTGGTCTTTGTTGCTAATTTTAGCCCCAACTTGTAATAGAGTCTACAAATAAAGAAGGAAAGTATAGCAAGATGGGGTTGTCTCTGTGTTGGCCCTGGCAACCTATCAATGTTGTATCCCATCGCTCACCTGGTGGTAGCCGGGATATGCTCCAGCACCTCAGCCTGAACAGGCAGAAACGGGTATGGAAAATGCAATCATGTTGCTAGATAAGACAGTAGTTTATATCTCCAACTTTGTCACAAATAATTTCGCATTGTTATTTTCAGTTTGTCTATTTCTATATAATCTAGGCTGCATAGGTATGTTAGCATTCTCACTTAACTGATGCTAATTCAGTTAAGTAACATCACTGCAGGTAGTGTGGCTGAAAGCCCAAGAGACATACACTTCATCAATTACAACACACAAACACTAATTGCTTTAACAAATATAGTATGCTACAATTAAAGCAGGGCTTCATGCAACAAACTCACTGCCTGGACCACTTTAATGGACTTTAAGTACAATAGGTTAACAAGACATGACAGCAGAAGCACTTGGAGAGTCACTGCATGCTCTACCTTTTATATTAACTTGTTGTGATAGTTGTACGAAGTCATACATACAATTTTTTTCATATTGATACAAACCAACTGAGGTGGTACAAAGACTAAAACACAGTGTGGACTTGCATTTGTCTTTTATTACATGTTTTTACAACAGCGAGCGTTAAGCCTGGCAGACAGCGATAGTGTGCTTGAGTCACTTGTCTTCATCACATACTCTCACTCTCGGTCTTAACTTCAACTGAAGAAGCCACAAAATCCCTCCTTAGCACTCTGTTACTAGTCCCTCTTGTGCATCTTCTCAAGGATGAGCTGACATCCTTTTATAGCCACACGAAAAACACTTTCTGCCATTTATGGCTCCTTTAAGGCGCTGCTAAGAACGCTAAACATCCAATGTAGGTGACAGAAGACAGGGAGGCAAAGGAGGCCAACAACATCCTGTTCATTTCCTATTCCTATTCAATAAATCTCTGACAGCTTTGAAAAATAGTGCCAAAATGTGCCCAAGCAGCGCCAAGTGCACTCTCCTTTGTGTATCTGGTACTCACGCGACTGTCATATATTGCACAGTTAAGTAAAAGATATTAATCCACACCACACTGTATCTAGCTCTGGCTTGTCTCAGCCTGTCTCCACTGTGGAGACTATTGTCTTTGCCACATAGAGGAAATAAAGAGGCTGACACACAGCATGCAAGTGTGCAAACTTGTAAATACTGGTGAGCAAAAGCCATAAAAGACAGAAGATGGAGAGAGATGGAGCAAGACATTCTGGGTAAGGAGTCAAATTCTTGATCACTTGCTAGTTTCAT
Organism: Rhadinocentrus ornatus; assembly: GCA_037177495.1. Lineage (NCBI taxonomy): Eukaryota > Metazoa > Chordata > Actinopteri > Atheriniformes > Melanotaeniidae > Rhadinocentrus > Rhadinocentrus ornatus. The sequence continues at coordinate 10,173,799 of JBAMHW010000006.1, read as the reverse complement.
CATGTAGAGCAGACATTTTACAGTGTTTACTTTAAGAGAGGGGAATGCTCTCTCTAACAGCTGCACTCCAAATAAACAGTTGTATTTATCACAGACAAGTTGATACACTTCTAATCTCAACATGTAACAGCTCTTCATACAGTCCAATAAGTCAGGGCTTCATGGTTCATTCGTGGAAAACAGCTATGAAACTTAAAATTAATTAATACACAATAGGATAAAAATGTGAACACACAAACTCTTATGACTACACTTCCTCTGTTGTAATGTGGTGCAAGTTCATTCTTTGTAGATGTGGAATTAGTTGCATTATCTATTTGAGAAACAATCAACACCAATGTAGCTGGCATTGCATCAAACTGATTTTACAAGCCATATAAAGACACAACAACCACAGCAGCAGGAGGTGAAGGTGGGGATACAGAAGCGGCATGGTGAAGTAAACACTGCATCTTTACAAAGCCAAGGTTTACAACTACTTCCACTACATCTTCTATGAGAGCAGAGTCCTGTGAGCATATTACTGTAGATAAAAACTGTTAACGGCCCACTCTCTGAGCGAGTTACTCCATATTGAAATGTGGCATTTTGTGCTTCAGGCACTACTGCCTTGTTTGATGCCTGGTGTGCACTGCATTATTAAGGACTGCTTGCCACATGCTTTTATATGACTGCCAAATTACCTCTATGTACAAGAACATCCAGTGGGAAAAATAAAAAAAACATTCTGTCAGATTTTTGGGGCTGATGGCTTGAACATGGCAGATTTACTAATATTTTTGCTAAATTGCATTACAAATCCCAATGCAACAATACAAGAGTGAGCAGGGGTGGTAGTGGGGCTTAAATGTGTGGTAATAATTTCATTACTGAGCCTGTACTAAGTAAAGCACACAGTAATTTTACAGTGATATACGTCTGACAGAAGCCATAATAATTACAAGTCAACTGACCACAGATTCCTCCTACAGAAATATTTTTTAATTTTTTATAATTTATGGTGTCACATTTTGAAGTGCAAGCCTTCGGTCTTTATATTGTCAATTCTCCCAGCAGAGAGGATGCATACAAGAATGGAAACACATCTCATTACCTTGAGTTCAGGAGGAATTTACCTCACTTAACATTCTTCTCCTCAAATGCCTTCATTAACCATAGGTTATCCTATGATATAACCACTGGGCCAACATAAACAACATTTTTCTGGATTTGTCAAACACAGTGGATTGCCAGTTGTACTAAACAGCTGCCATTTGTTTGCCTCGAAATTTTAGCTTCCTCCTCAGTTCTCCTTTTTTCTGTTTTTTGATGTGACATGCAACATTTATTCACTTTGTGGAAACAGACAATTTTCCCAGGATGAAATCTTGTATGGGTGCCAGCTTATTGAGCAAATAATGACATTATGCAATGCTAAAGAAATGTGTGCACATTTTGACGAAAATGTGTTCAACCCAGAAGAGAGGAAGAGGTGTGAAGGTGAATACAAACAAGGTTTGTAAGGAAACGTGTTACAAGAAGCAAAACGAGACATGTTATAGGCATATGATGTAGGCGTTAACCAATAAAAGCCTGTATTGCATTCTTTTTATCAGGTATTGTTAATTCATATGCATCATAGACTTTGTTACCTGTCGTCCTCCCCATAGGCTAAGGTGCAGGGAAATAGTCATGCCTGACTCACACATTTCCCAAACACAAGACAGAATATTATGAGGCAGCAGTGAATCGACAGGATTTCAGGACCCAAACAACATCTGTTACATGAGAGAACTTTGAGTGGAAACACTGATAACACAGACACATATTCCAGAAACTCACTTTGTAGTTAATATAACAGACAGATGCGATGACATGGAATAAATAGAGGTGGAGTCAGACAAACCATAGCCGCAGTCTTTCACGGCATGTAATTAGTCTGTATTAAACTGTGTATTTAGGTGCTATCTTCAATTCTGTTGTCACAATTTGGTATTTCCTCTAAAACAGCATTCCCTTTGAGTGTAGCAGGTAAGTGCCAGGTATAGACCTGTAATTGTATCCCCAAAGAAACATAATTACCCCATTAGCAGAGTCGGTTACGTTTCACACTCTTTAGCTGCTATATAAAGTTTATGTTCTCTTTACATAAACTCTGTCATGGACTGAAGACTGTGGCAGAGAAGTAAAAGGAGGGAGGCAACTAAAGTGTGTGTGTGTGTGTGTGTGTGTGGGGGGGGGGTATACCTCCCACAAGGGCCCTGGCTGAAGAGATCAAGTTTCAGACATTTAACAACAAAGCATCCATGGAGGAAGTCTTGCGACCCTCACAATAACACCACAGCACCTGGCGATCCCCACACAGGAAACCTGAGGTCACTTCCCCCCTTTCAGGGAATGTAGACACACTACTACTGCTAGCCACGCGCCCCCACATCCTACTGACTAGAGAGCTGATTGCCATAACAACTTACATTATAAATGTGTAGTGTCTGTGCCTACCCTCATCTTTTAAAATTAGCCACATGCCTTCCCTAACTAAATCTGAATCAAGTCTAAGTAGCAGCCAAATCTGAGTTCAAACTTGGAAAAGATAATAGTGAAAACCTTTGAGAGCAGTCTTTGGGATTTCCTGGGACAAAGCAATTCCACAAGCATAAACTGTGCCCAGTGCCCTCTGAAACACCACAAAGAAAAGACAGCTGCACAATGTCAAAAGGGAGCTATTTCAACACAAATCTATATTCTGCTCCCAAACCACCTGCAAACACTTGACCGCCAATTTCTCCATCATTATCGTTGGCCTGGTTTCAAACAGTGCCAACACATAAAACCAGTCACAACCAGTACAAGTCATTTAGCTGCGGTCCCGCTGCAGTTCAAAACTGGCTGGGGTCCAACCACCACGCAGGGTTAACCTTTGGAAAACACTGAGACCTCGGAAGAATGTGACCATGCTCAATGAAACAGCAAGGGAGGGAGGAAAATGGAAAAAAAAAAAAAAAAGCAGCAACCTACATAAAAGTAAGCTGGAGGACTCATTTCTGAAGTTGTGATTGTCAAGATTTATGGTTGTCAACCTAAAATATACATTCTTTTTAAAGAATTCAGCAGACTATGACATAAAATTAACTAATCAAAGATCAATTTTATCATTTAAATTTTTACAAAATTTAATCCAGAGCTCATCTAACTGGAATTTCTATTTATTTATTTTTTTTGCAGTTCATCAAGTGACTTAATATGTGAGAGGTTGTTTGGAGATAGAAGAGAAAATCAACTCTGCCAGTATATTCAGCGTTTTTAATTCATTTTTCTGTTCCAACACAAAACTTTGTTGAGGCCATCAACACCACTTATGGTGTTTCCTTGCTGTTAGATGTGTAAAAAGGCCACATTTACATTTTAAAATCAACTGGCTACGGTTATAGATCGATTATATATATTACATATCAATTCTGTGTTCCTTCTTTCAAAGATTAAAAACTCAATTACAGTAGGGAGTAAAGGAGTGAATCATTTTACTTAGGTAGGCAATGTGTACAAACTGAAGTAACTGAAAAGTAGCAGCTTCCTCATCCTTTATCCTAATTCAGTGATTCCCAACCCTGCTCCTCAAGGCACACTATCCTGCAGGTCTTAGATGTCTCCCTGCTACAACACACCTGATTCAGATTAATGGCTCATTAGCAGACTTATGCAGAGAATCATTCATTTAAATCAGGTGTGTTACACCAGGGAGACATCTAAGACCTGTAGGATAGTGTGCCTTGAGGACCAGGGTTAATTGTGAAACCTTCCCATTTACCAAGCCCTGAACCCTTTGCCCTCCCACCATGCCCCCTGCACCCATATGTTGAATCAGGTGCGCAAACCAGTCGATGACGATGATGACAACGTGTACTATGAGGTACTGAAGTATGGCCAGCCCCGCTTCAGAAGCTGCAGTACAGACACACCCATCACAGGCACACACTGCCATATCCCACTTCCTTCTGCTGGAGAAGAGGCAAGTTTAGCCTAAGGGTCTTTGCTCTGTGAAGCCTTTACACACTGCTCAGCTGGGAGCTTCTGTGATACAACAGTTGCTCCTTTATCCTTCCTACACACAGTTCAGTGGGTCATACAAGCTAATAGAGTCTATTTCTCCACTGAGGGGATGTTGCTTTATGACTAATTTGCACAAATATATAACAACACAGAGGGACACAAGCGCAAGTGAGAGGTGACTTTGACAACCGAGGACAAGAAAAGAGTAAATAGAAACGCACCTGGGCAGAAAAGACATCTTTACTTGTCTCATGTTTCTTTTTGGTAGGCTTATCTCCTGGATCTCCACAAGTGTTTCTGATGTGTCATAATGTCATGTCCAGACTGGTTCTCTTGTGATATTTTACGAGACAGTTAAAAGTTAAATGAAAAGCACTGAGTTAGAATGATATGAAATATGTTACTGTATCAGGATTGCTGTGCAGCTCACGGTTATGGGCCTACCACCTGTTCAGCCATTTTCACAGTCAAATAACAATGAAACCACAAAATAACTGCATTCTTCTCAATCCCTTGATAATACTAATCTTTTCCCTATTAGAAAAAACAACAAAAAACACTGCGTTATTTTCCTTTATTAAAGTTATGTTGCTTGTAAACTCAAAATGATTAAATGTATAGGTTTTGACTTCATTGATTGTTTCCACACTTTTGCCTTCATGATGCATTTAAATGGAAAGTTTGCTCCCCAGGAAATAGTCTAAAACAAGTCAGTTTCTGGATCATTTGGTCTTCCCCAGTCTGAAGAAGTCAACAATGCCAACGAAATAAAAAAATAAATAAATAAAAAAATTAATTAAGAAAATAATTTTTAACCCCATGATGTATTTACAAGAAGAAGAAAAAAAAAGTCTCACCAGGAGTAACAGCTGGAGTCTGGACGCACCTTTCCAACTTGACAGTTGTAACCCGCCTCCCTCCCTCAGACCAGAACTAGGATCAGTTCGCAGGTCGTTCCCCCGACGGCTCAGGAGCGTTGCTTTCCAGAACTCTCTCTAAAACTTTCTGAGTCTCTTCTGACTGTAATCAAACCTCTGCTGCGAAGCGGGATGTAGCTCGCCGGCTACTTTTGTCCTACTACTGAGGAAGTTGCTGGTGAGTCACAAGATCCCGCCCCCCAAAAACACATTCCTCCCTCTTTTCAGCGACTTCAAACGAGAGCAAAGAGAAGTCTAGGCAGGAGGTTTGATTCCTACAGGGCTCTTAGATACAGTTTATTTTAGCCCAGTTTTAATAGAATTCGGTTTCTTTTCTCTCTCTCTCTCTCTCTCTCTCTCTCTCTCTCTCTCTCTTTCTCTCTCTCTCTCTCTCTCTCTCTCTCTCTCTCT
>JBAMHW010000006.1:10129259-10164904 GCA_037177495.1 Rhadinocentrus ornatus | reverse complement strand
GTTTATTTACACCTCTTTCTGTAAAGTCCTCTGAGACAACTTTGTTGTGATATAGGGCTATACAAATAAACTTGATATGATTTGATTTGAAATCAGTAGATTTCGAGACAGATTAACAAACATACTGCAAGAGTGCTGCAGAAACAATATCTACCGTGTAACAGAGGGGGACATATACTAACTAGGTTTGACCAGAACAGGCTCAGCATGAGCTAAATAACAGATAACTCATATGCATTGCTAAATACTAACATTACATAAAAATTGTGGCGTATCACCAGCCCTTCAAAATTCGCCTGTAAGTTACTGGGAAATATTTCTTAAGGTTTGTTACAGTTTATGATGCACGAGTCTATGATTAGGGGACTGTCATATATGTTTAACAGCTTAAAGATTGAAATGTTTAGCTCATCCTCCTGTTTCATCAATGATGGTGTGCAATATATGTTCAGTTCTGGGAAGACCCAAGATCCTATTGCACAACTTATGTAACATAAATAACTGTGGTGAACTGCATAAATGAAATAATCTGGAAATGTGTACAATATATATGATTAAATCTATATTAAAGAAAAAAAAAAGAAAAGAAAAGAACAGATCATGGTGGAACTGCTAACTACATGCATCTCAGAGGTGAAGAGATGCCTTAACTAAACTTGTGAGGTCATAAGCCAAAGAAACAAAAATTTTTGGGAAATCTTCGTTTTTCAAGTTTGTAATGCTTCTTTAAGTTCAATGAGGACAATGTGCTTAATATAGCATGACTCATGATGTTGTGAAAGAACTTACACAAATGTGACACAAACTCTGCCTGAGGTCCCAACCCATTAACACTTCTATTTTTATTTTTTAAGATTTATTCACTATGGAGAAATCCTCACAACTACTCACAAAGTGAGTAAAAAGACATTTAAAAACGGAGTGCATTATTTAGAACAGGGCTTTTTAGAACAGGGCATGCAGAAAAAATGGATGCTGCAGTTGTTAAGTGTGCTAATAAAAACTAAATTGATAGCGGGTTAGCATTAGCGACCCAAACTGCTTGTTTGAGTAAACAATAACAGGTCTACATGTTTTATTGTTAAAACAACACACTTTTTTTCTGATACTGTCAATTTCTGCTGCATCTCTTGTCACTTTTTGTCTAAAACACTGCATTTTGGCTCCTGCCTCTTTAAGGGAAAAGCCCAATCTGCTCTGATTTAAAAATAGATCAGTCAAAAATGCCTAAATGTGAGGCAGCTGTTTATTCCTTATTTGAGTTGTGTCAGACTTACCACTTGGTAGGCATCATGGAAATGTGTAAAAGGGGATAATCTTAAAGTGAGAAAGACAAGTGTAGATTGGAGGGAGTGGTAGATGGTGCCCTGGGTGTGCAGCTGGAACATTGGGGTGGGTGCTGGCTTGCTGTGGCCGCCCTGGCTAGCCGGTGCCAGGCGGGGTCGACGGCTGCTGAGCTTTGCCCGCCAAGGACTGTGCCCCGTGACCGTGGGGAGCTCTGGAGGAGGTGGGTCCGGGTTTGTCTTAGTGGTGGGGTGATTTGGGTTCATGCTCCAGGATTGCCGCTGATCGCCCGGGTCCCTGGGCTGCCCTAGTCTGCATTTAGCATCCGTGGAGGCGTGGTCATATTTGCATGATCACACTCACCTCTGCTCCATCCTGAGTCCTTATACTCTGCATCAGAATCAAAATCAGGTTTATTGCCGAGTAAGTTTACACGCACAAAGAATTTGTTTTAGTGCATGGGTGCCAACAAGAGCAGATATATACAATAAAAGAAAGAATTAAGTAAAATCACTAAATATAAAATTTACAACAACACAGTCACTGAGTTGTCCAATGGGTTTATACACAAACTATATAGTTTTTTTTTTCTCCGTTTTTTAATTTATTTTTTAATGAGTTTGTCTTTGGTACTTGGCTTGTTGTCTTGGTTATTTTTTTTAGGAATGACCGTCAGCTTAGTTTACCTGTAAAAGCTGTTGTGTTTCTGTGCAGGTGTAGCAGTTGGTTGTCTGGTTTTAAGTTGGATTGAAGGGTCGTTGCTTCTATCTACTGTATCTTTTTCTCTATTTTCTTTTTTCCACTTTCCTTTTTACTTTTCTCCATTACTGTCCTATTATTGATTACAAATAAGGTGCTCCAATCAGTGAACTGCACAAAATAAAAAAAGAATGAAATACTAATAAAAACAAACAAACAAACAAAAAAAAAAAAACAACCCAAAGCTTTACCACACTGAAGGGAAAGGGAACGACCCCCAAAACAAAATATTGTCTCTTTGCATTCAATGGAGTGAAGTACAGCTTTAGTTGTTGTACAAATGCATGAGAGTATTTCCCTATATAAGTATAATACAATCCAAATATAATTATAAACTTTAGAACTTTCTTAGTTGCAAAGAGATGCAACTAAAGAACTGCACAGGGAGGACTTCTGCCTCATGCATTTTTAAACTGGGTTGGCCTACTGGCATTCTCCAGATGAAGACCAACCTTAGTCTGGAGAGACATACCAAAGTCCTGAGCTCAGCCCAAGTGCAAAAGTCTTACAGTATGTCAGCAGTGTTATTTTTACAGGGTCAAATTAGCAAACCGAATGGCTCTGCATCTGCTCCATAAGGGCATTCCTCCACTACTGACCCTGAACAAAGCCACAAGCTCTTGTGCTCCTGTTCTTGCATCAGCTTCTTACAAGCCCCTAATTTCCAAAGTAGTATTTACCCCTACTGTGGCTCACCAGGCATTTTACTTGTAATGATAAATACTCACATGAATTAAACAGCACGGAGCCCTGTAAGTCAGAGTGTAGCCATTTAACCCATAAATCCTGGCCCCTGTCTGTGTGTGCTTTGTTGAACACATGTTAGTGGGTGAGTGATTCTGTCAGGTCTTGGGCTGAAACCTTCACAGGAATTGGGGTCTTTAGCCATCAGACTGATAAACAAGCCTGTGACATAATATGGAAACACTGATCCCATTCATAGGTCTCATCGCCCACAAAACATTCTGCATGCAAAGCAAATCTCACACATATAAAACAAATTCCTTGTGGTTGGCACGGGATAGTCAGCTTTCATGGGGGAAAAAAATGTTGTTTAGTGGAATATCACAATGTCTCACTGGCTGCTTCTCACATCCACAATAGAGTTGCAAGTCTGGGTGAGATTAGGGGACTGGTGCCACTGCGGCTTTGCCTTTGTCTATTCTCGCCCCAAAATATCATGTCAGGAAGTGGACAGTGTTTTCTCCCAGGGTAGAGCAGTGACCCCCTCATCCTCTTGAGTTCCTTCTGCATTCTCCAAATGGAGAGAAAACAACGATGCAAGGCTCCCTGTATATTTTATTTGTTTTCATGTGAGCTAAAACACAATATATTGGCTGCTCGGTACCTGTGGGATTTGCATAATAAATGTTTTGAGTTTTTATGAGACCATTGCAGTTTGGTTGCTGTTTGAGAGTATGTGTATTTTAACAGACATTACAGGGCTTTTAAATAATTTCTTTTAGGTTTGTTGGTCTGGACATAAATCAAAATGGGGAGTTTGGAATTCCAGTAGACCCATGTTCATGTTGGAAAAACATAAACTTGTTACCAATTAGTGTTAACTATGCAATCTGGCAAATGTTAGCCCTCATTATAACAACCAGAATAATTTAGTGTCTGAAAAAGTGTAGCCAATACATACTAAGCCAGCAGCACTGTGCTGATGCTGACTTGTTTGAAGTCTTTCTGGTAAAGAAAGCTCAGCAATGGCAAACACAAACTGCAGTGATCCTTTAATTGGATAAATGTGATAAGTCCTATTAGCTTTTGGTAGTAAGCCCTATAATGTACTTCAAGCTAAATAAAAGGCTTTAAATACAACTTGTATAATGTTCAGTTAAACAGTTGTATATGACATAATGCATGGAAAGATAAATGATAAATATTTTCTAAACTGACAAAATTGTTTTTAAAATGGTAATCTTCTAACTAAAACTGACAAAAAATATTGTGTGCAGTGCAAAAACAAGATTTCCCATCTTTTACTAGAATGCTTAGGTTCAGTTAGTCCACTGACCAAAAATTAGCAACAAATTTGATGACTGTCATCCGGTTTGATAGCAGCCAAATCTGGTCCAATTATCCATGCTTCAGGTCTTTATTCTTATGATGTTGACTTCTGTTATTGTTTGGTTATCTCTGTTAGCTCTCTAGCTGTTATCATCAATGAAAAGGAAAAAAAAATCTTAAAAAATATCCCTCCATCACTTCTGCAGCTGTATACAGACTGAGACAGGGGCAGAAAGGACAGAGACATCTGCTTAGGAGGCAAGTCTGAAATATTTAACAGGAAGTCTGATCATCAATAATGATTATATAAGTAATATAAACACCTAAATTTATGTTAAGCTGTCCATTAACGAGGGTATGGAGATCCAGAGATTGATATGATGAAGCAAATGTAGGGAGAAAGAGACAAAACAGATCCAGTGATGGAAGAAGCACCTCCTTCGACTAGTGGGTCTGATTTGGGTAACAAAGCCACAGGGCCAGAAAGATGACACTGAACAGCTGCTCCACAAAATAACTTTGGTTCACAGAACAGAGCATTTTATCCATTTCTGTAGAAATAATGAAGGTGAAAACAATCTAGATGAGTTTGACATTAATGCATCTTGTCAAATTTCACTATGAGATTTAAATTATCTTGGGTTATCCTACTGTCCTTATCATGTCCTGGTCTAATCAATCTTTAGAGCAGCATTGGTGAACTATGAAGGCTTCTCTGTGGTTAGTTGCATCACACACAAAGTTTCCTGGTTCACTCTTGGCTGAGGCCTTTTTATGTGGACTTTGTATTCTCCCTGTGTATGAATGACATCTTCCCACTGAAAATAAATAAATAAATAAAATAAAGCAACGCAATTGGTGGTTCTGTACTGACTCTCAAAGTGAATGTGAGTAACCCCAAATAGGATAAAGCAGGTATAGTAAATGGATCGATATAGTAAATGGATCGATGAACAGGCCTGCAAGTTATCTAACAGGAAGTGTAATTAGGCATGTGGCTATTTTGTTCAGACATTTAGCATTTATATAATTGTATCCAGAAGAACTCAGCAGGAGGAGCGAGGATCATGGTAACTTCTTTCATGTCCCATACAGCTATGTGTATGAAGTAACATTACAGTAACTTGAGCTCATTACAATAACTGCTCTTCATAGTTGCTTTTTACTTGGGTTTGGCATTTGTCACAATTTTTAGAATTCTATTTTATACTAACAAGAAATATTAAAACTTAAAATAGGAGAAAATAATCAGCAGGTTAGTTCACAATGAAAATACTCATTAGCTGCAGTTGAATACTGAATAAATGAAAATGTATTAAGTAAAGTAATAACAGTAACATGAAAATTCCCCCTCCACATAAATTTAGATGTAATATTATTTTGAAATTATTGTGGCATTCATCTCAATAAGTACTTTAAATTCCCAATGTACATTTTTATTATAACGTTTTAACGCATTAATGGATTTTTCTTGCAACGTTTATAGTGGGATTTTACTTAAATAAAGAACGTTAATGCTTCCTTCGCCACTGGTATACTACTTCAACCACTTACAAGTACATTATGACCCCATGATCAAATGTTCAAACATCAAATATCAAGACTACTCTTATTGACTGGATTCTCTCTAACTTTACTCCATGACCTCATGTTTTACCAAGTATCTTTATTACACCACTGCCCTCTAGTGGTCGTGTGAACACCTTCAATACACTGAATAAAATATAAGGCATTTTAATTAGTTGAAAAAATATCTGTTTATTCTTTTAATACACGATTAAACATTAATATTTTATTTACCATTGAATCAATCATTATGAACGTCTGTGATATTTTCAATGAATTTTAAGTACCGAATCTGCGGACGTGAAATGAGAAGCGGCACGCTTTGACGCATTCCGGAACCCACGTGTTCAAATCTCAGGGAAGCACCAGACCGAAGTAACAGGGGGAAATTCAGTGGCTGTGTTTATTAGAAATTCCGAACATCAACCATCTTAATTTTCTATAGGCGTTACGCTTGGAAACTGTGTTAAAACATGTCTTCGTTCAGGAAAGCGCTGAAGTCCCGACAGAGAAACCACCATGAAAGATCTCAGGTGAGCATTTCAGGGTTTTGTTAGCTTGTTAGCTAACGTGCCTTACAAACACTGAAACATGTAACCAAATTACTGTAACCAAATTGATCACAATGCGTACGTGTTTTATGGCACTGCATAATCATGTTTTATTAACGGGGTAATTGTGTCCGTCCAGCCTAGTTTCAGGAAAAATATAGGATTGCTGGAAAAGAAGAAAGACTACAAACTCCGAGCAAAGTAAGTTAGACACGTCCACATTTGAATGATTAGTTTATGTAAAATATAGGGATAGATGTTTAGCATATATGTTTAACTTCTTTCTTTTTAATAGTGACCATCACAAGAAACAAAACACCCTCGCTGCTTTGCGAAAGAAAGCTCTGGAAAAGAATCCAGATGAGTTTTACCATAAGATGATCAGCTCTAAACTGGAGGTAATAATCAGCATAATTATCATAGCAACACTTTATAGATCAGCTGTGTTTTAATCTTTGCACAATTTATTTGTTTGCTTTGTTTTGACATGCTGATAGGATGGAGTTCATGTGATGAAAGAAGCCAAAGAAGAGGTGGCGGTGACAGAGGAGCAGAAGAAAGTGATGAGGACGCAGGACATCAAATATGTGGAAATGAAAAGGGTTGCAGAGTCAAAGGTATATTAAATATCCCCAGGACTTATTTTTTATTTTGCCATAATAAGTACGTTTTCTTCTACTGAGGTGTTTTCCTTAACCAACACTCTTCATACCATGCAACTTTTTACACTGCCATCTTGATTCTGGGCTCAGTTTGACTGATGCATTAACATGCCTCTGTAATGATGTGCTCACAATTGGGCAGATCTAAATACAGTGCTGCAAACTGTTATATTCTATATGTGAGACCACCTACTCAACTGACGTTTTCTGCATAAATGACAGGATCTCTGGTGCGATCCCTTTTTTGGATAATCCATGGTCCAGAAAAGAAATGTCTGTGTGGAACTGAGTCTAAAGGTACAGGATGCATCAAATGGGAAGAATTTAAATCCACAGCTTGTTTATATTGATTTCTGCAGCACAAGTCATAACAACGGCTGTGAATGGTATCATTGCATTACATTACAATCATTTAGCTGACACTTTTACTGATGCTCTACCAATTGAGCTAACCAGCCGCTATCATGTATCATCTAAATAACCAATATTTGTCCTTGTAGAATTAATTATCTCCAAACAGGTCCTCTTTTAGTGAGTTAAAGATGCAGCATGTAACAAATTCAAATGTCAATAACAGATATGTGCAAAACTGTTTTTCTGTTTGTATCTAATCGATACTAAAATAACTTGTGATTTTGTTCTCTTAGAAGGAGCCATTTTTCTCTACTTGCTGTGGGTCTATGTACATGGCAGCTGCCATATTTGTGCCACCATTTTTATTATGGTGTCTAAATGGACAAACAACTGTATGAAGTGAGATCCTTGTGAGCTTTAAAACTGGCCTTTTTTATTTATTTTTTTATTTATTTTGATAGATGCTAGAACACAGTTTGAGATCAGTAACACCTTTAAAAGGCACATAAAAAAGACAGTACACATGTACACAATGCTAGTTGTCACCTGTAGTGAAGTCATCGCTGCATCTGAGGCCGCTGGATCCACTGACAGATGTAAACATGTTTGTCTGGAAGAATTATGGCAACAGATGGCCACCGTCCATTCACAACTGCTTGGCATTTGAAGTAATTGCTCAGCCCATCTTTACCACTAGATGTCAGCAACTCCTTCAGATTTTTTCTTTTTACAGAAAAGACATGACAACAGATGACAAAATCACTTGACTGTTTAAACTTCTTTTAGCTGAAAGCCTTTTACAATGTTTTGTGTTTTGCTAGAGATCAAACACAAGGCTCTTTAGTCACAAGCCATATTTAATACAAATAAGGGTATATTGGTAGTATTTAATGTTGTTGCTATTGTACACAAGATGATAACACACGCACACTGAGCTGTCGGCAGTAATGAGTTTATTGACGCTGTGACTGAGAAGCATGTGCGTACAGAATTTCCTCACCACTGTCTGTGTGTCCTCTAACATTCCTCTAAATATTTTGTGATTTCAGAAAATTGAGAGACTAAAAGGAGAACTCCACCTTCTGGATGCAGAAAGTAAACAGAAAAACAAGCATACCTTCTTCGTGGATTCCAAGAAGGAAGGTAAATACAAAAATATTGAATCCTTGCAAATGTCACACAAAAAATATTGTAATTGAAGGTTTTTAATATTTATTTATTTGTTTATTTCATTAAACATGTACTTTCAGTTCAGTCATTTAGCCTGTCGAGCTTTCTTGACACGGCTCCAGAGCTGGTGGACCGAGTGTACAACAGACCAACTCTGAAAACACTGGAGACTAAGAGCATCCAGGGAGCAGTTGACCCTCGCAGTGTCAAGGTCTGTTGTATTTATGTGTGGATTGTATAAAAAAAAAACACCCCACCAAATTAAACTTTTTAGGAAATTCATTGTTAATGAATGTTGATGTAAGTTTAACCCACTAATGGTAGTGTCATGTCTACTGTTTTAAGTAGAAGCTGGCCAGACAAAGGAAGCATCAGTATAAGATTCTTTCCCAGAGGATTGACAGAGAAAAGAAAATGTTTGTCATCAGCCAGAAAATTCAGACCCGTAAGGACCTCCAGGTGAGAAGCCTTAGACATAAGAAGTGTTTTGATGCCAGTTTATGTTTTTTTTTTTCTATTTCAATGTTTCTTAATGTTTCAGGATAAGATGAAGAAGGTGAAGGTAAAAAAGGAAACCACTAATACTGCAGCTATCTACAAGTTTGAGGCCAAGAGAAAACGCTAAGAAAGGACAACCCAGCAAATTGAGGGGAGGAAACAATCATTGTTGTTGAAGTCATGGTTGCAGCATAATGTACTTGGGTCAAATGAAACTACACAGCTTCATTCAAGCAGAAACACAGGATGATTATTCTTCACCTCAATGCTGTTTTGAACATATTTACAACTTTAGTTTCTTTCAAATAAAAAGACAAACCTGGATGTTGTTTTGTTTTTTTTGACCTGGAGAGAACTTGTCATTAACATCCTTTTGGAACATATAAAACTGAATGTGTAGGAAGCTGCACACATGATTTTAGAAGAGTAGCTGGACTGAATTTGAGGAGCAAATGGGGTGTTGTGATTTACATTACCACTAGGGGGCATTGGTGCTCTTTAACAGAATAAATAGTTGCTGCCTGTGGATGCTACATCATAGAGCAGTTATTGCCCAAGGAGTTTCGAGTATGACCTAACAAAGAGGCTTGGGGTTTAAGTTGTAGTTAGTGAAGTCTGAATGACTTTTCACTCATTTGTTCAGTCTTTCAGAACTGCGGGTCACTGATTGAGTCGAGCTGTGGTGTTGGACAATAAATCAGACTTTCAAACCTGTCAGAACAGACTGATGCTCCTTCTCAAAGCTTTTTCAGAGGCAGCCAAAGAATTAAATTCTTATCTGATTTTAACAGGTTGATTTCCTGTTTTGTTCCAGCAGTGAATTCTTCATGTTAATATATTTGTGTTTTTCTTATTGACTTGTAAAGACCTTGTTTTTGGTTATTTACTGTATTCACACACACATGAGCCAGTTATTAGCAGTTTTGCTTCTCATTCAAGCTTGCGAAGCTTGTGGTGAAAAGTTGATGGTAGTTCAAATGAAGCAAGGGATCCAGTATTCAATTCACAGGCCATTTTTTATGTGTGTCAGCAGAGTAGACACAGCTGGAGCAAACAAGTTGAAATATGATTTATAGATGTCAATTAACAAGCATTGATGGCAGTAACACAATTGCTTACCCAATAGCTTACTTTAAATAGCCCAATAAGACTTAATCTCTCATCTGCCTCTCTTTGGCCATGCATGTGTGTGTGAGTATAACAGAACTGCAAGTGTGCTCATTTTCTTCAACCTAACGTGTGAAAGACTAAAGACCTAGTGCCCAACAGCAGATCTGACCCAAACTTGATTAATCATTGCGGTGGCAGCAGCTTCATAAACAGCCCATCCATCAGATCCTCCTGGGAGACATCGAAGACTAAGACAGGAGGGAGGAAACCAGACGAATGTGTCAACAGGCATTGTAAAAGGTTGAAGGGCTGCAGGAGAAGAGCCAAAGGCCTCGGCTCAAACACCGTTGACCAGAGCAAAGGTGAGGTAAAATGGGAGGGGGGAGTAATTCTGGTTTAGTTCTCATTTAAATTGAATTGAAGCAACCAGGTTTAAATCCTGTCAACGTGGCAGTAAAAATATTCTAATGTAAGGTGCTGATGTAGATGTTTTAATGCACATCAATTAATAGTCATCTATAAAGCTGGCATATTTTATAATGCATGCGTTTCACAGTTGGAACATTACATTGACCATTCATGCCACAACTGTTGTATCCTGTGTACATGAATGAATTACATCCTCAGCCAACTCTCCCTCCTTCCTCCCCATCTTCGCCTTCCTCTCATCCCCCCTGCCCTCTGTTATTGCGTCACAATGCTGAGAGAGCGTGCGTGAACTGGGACCCTGAGGCCCACTGTCCATAAGCCAAGGGGGTGTAGGTCGTTGAGGAGAGCCCAGGGGTCAAAACACTGTGTGCGCAGTTCCGGGACCCCTATCTTACTATGCGACCCAAGCACAGACAAGCCACTGTTCCTCCTCAAGCTCTCCTTTCATTCCCCCCAGCAATAGGACTCTTACACTTGGGGGGGTGGGTGGGGGGGGTGGGTAGTGGGTGACCTTCTGATTTTAAAGATATAGACAGGCATTCCTCTATTGTCAAAAAACTCATAACTCATTTGACTACTTGCACAGGCCATCCTGCCCCCCCATATGCCATCTCTAAAGTTAATGACCCTTGAAGTTTGTTAACGAATAGTGACTTTTGGAATGGTGGTGATCGGGGGAGGGGCAGTGTAGTACTGGGTGGCAGTCACACAGCTGCAGGGTATGACATTGACCCTGATATATAGCAACTGCTTGAGAGTGAAAGTGTAGCCTGGTTAAGAGGGAGAACCAAACAAAAGATCTTTGTTCTTCTAAGTTTAGTTATCAGGCTTGCCATGGACAAAACAAATCTGTTAAAAAAGTAGCATGTTGTGTATTTGGTTTACATAAAATTACTCTGTATTAATTAAATTTGCATTATTCCAAGTTGAAGGAAAAACTAAGCATGTAGTATATCTTTTCTCGTTTATGGTAAGTGTTGCTCACATTTTCTTTATAGCCTCTTCTCCACATGACTCTAACCTCAACCTTGAGCTCTACGAAACCAGAAAACGCAGCATCTCCACCCTCCTCACTTACCAGCTTGTCCTGCATATAGATCCGAGGTTAAGGACAGTGCTAATCGATCCCCCAATTATAGAGAACTGAGGAGTGTGAGGTGGGGGATAAGATAGCGTTAGCCTGGGGTTTGAGGGTTGGGAGGGTATCTCCAAATGCAAGGGTTTTGGGGGGATGAGAGGTAGTCTTTATCTGTGGACCCCCCTTTCCTTTAACTTGAAGCCGGGTGTCATGGGGCTTTTGAAGTGGTGAAAAGACTGGAAGGACAGAAGAGGGGAAGAAGGGTGGGCTGGTGTGCAGGCAGTCTTTCTCCGTGCCAGTGGGAACATGTGTGAAGGAAAATCTTTGCAGCCTTGACAGTGCCGCTGATGTGCATGTCTTTTGTGTGTGTTTGTGTGTGCTTATTTGGATTTCTATGTGTATCTTCGCGCAAGTTTGCATGTGTGCCCGTTTTGAAAGTCGGGCTGTTTCAATAAGGTGGGGATCACAGAGCGTCCTTTTCAAATTGCCACTAATGAGCCCTGGCTGGCGAGAGGTACTCGAATTGATTAAATTTGCATGGGAGCCTAAATCATGACAGGGGCCTCATACTTGTGCATCCCACCTCTACGTGTACACACACACATACATAAGCAGCACCCCTGCTACGCCCCCACCTCCGCATTAGGCCTACAGGGGGTATCTTTTGCAAAAGAGAAAGGGCCAGGATACACCAGGGGTGTGTGTGTGTGTGGTGTTGAGCGGGGCGTGGAGCGCACCCATCTGCCCTGGTATTACTGTCAGTCCATCATTCAGGGGAATGCCAAGCGCGTGCCTTGGGGACATGTTCATTACGCTTTAACTACCGGATCTGTCCTTGTCTCGCAGCCTCCTTGTGTCATTGTCTGCCTGATATTGCGTATATGTATATTTATGCATGTGTCTGCTTGCATCACAATTGAGCGCTCCCAGTTCATGTATACGAGTGTGGGTGCTGGTGTATTTTTGAAATTAAGCAATATTCTGTCAATAAAAACTGGACAGATTGATACTGTAAGCTGTGAGTTTCCTGTAACTATTCTTTACATTGTCATGTTCCCTTTTATTTCATTATAATCTTCTAAGCATCCTAATCCACCTCAGGCATTCATGCAAAGACACCTTTCTCCTGTCGTGTACTTTTTCTTTTTGTCTCCCAAAGTTGTTGGTGTGTTTCTCTCTAATGGTAACTAAGTGACAACGTTTGATGAGAGCTACTCTGTGTGTACACATCTGCTCTTACAACTACTCCTACTAATACTGAGGTGTTAAGATGAGTATGTGTGTGCGCACTGGTGGGGGGACAGTGCTTGTGCATGGTTAGCTTGGGTGATTGCAGCAATCAGATGGGGGTGTTAATCAGAGTTTGTTCGTCAGTGGCCTGATGAGGATTGCTGATTGTAATGTGATGCTTCGATCGGTGTGTCTGACGACTACAGAGACAAACCACCAAGAGAATCATTATAATGCAGTTTTTTTTTTCCTTTTTCTCTTCCACTTATGGAACACCACTACAGACTGCCAAAGTGTAAACAAACAAGCCAAACACCACACTCCTAAATGCAGGGAAGTATGCCACTGGCAAGCTCTAGACTTAATTATCATTACGCTGAATGTTTTCATTCCAGTGGTCACAATGACGCGTTGTGACATGATGGGTTGTCTATTACTGTTTAGGTGTCAGTGTCACTCCTATTGAATAGCAAGAGCAGGGGGGGAGTGATATGTTGGGGTTAGAGGGAAGAAAAGATGTAGCTGAAAGAGGTTTGGGGGGTTGGGGATAGTAAACGTGACCCTATGGTTTAAAATTCTGTCTTGCCACAGACAGGCTTGCATCAGATCTTTTTTATCCCCCCTCCCTTTTTCTTTTTTTTTTTTAATGCGGGAAAGGGTTGCTGATGCTATTATGGCTGTCTCATCAGCCAAGTCCCTACAAGGGCTGATACAAATTAATTAACCTAATTAGGGACTGTGATTGCGGGTGTGATTATAGGGGCTAGAAGAGAAGGGAGGGATTGGGAAGATAAGACAGGAGGGATGGCTCATGGAGGTGGGGGTGCGCTGGCAGCCATGGCCTAGGCGATGATGAGCCGGGAGGTGTGGGAGAGGAGCCAAGATGCTCTGCATGGCTAATTAGAAAAGCTTGCTTCATTCAGTATTATTTTCACTTTTTTTGTTTTCCGATTTCTCCTTGTTTACATTTTTTCTAGATCTTTATATTTCACCTCTCTTAATGTGATCCTTTTTTTTGCAGGTATAGTTTCATGACACTATTCTTTGCAAACTCTACACCTGCCCTTCTTGTGAGTTTCATATGAACTTGGTGGCAAAGAACTCATATTTTTGTTTATTTAACCAAACAGGATTTCAGATGCATTGACAAAGCAGAAATCTGTGTTTATTTGTATTTTGTGGTATCGTGCAACACAGGGTGCAGCACAGCACTGTCTATTGTTCACTTTAACTGTACTCCCCACAAGGAACAGAAATACCCTCTGGGAACATACATACAGTCACACACACACACATACAAGCTCACACAATATTTCATCCTTTCGTATGCAACTGCAGCTCAGCTTCAGATGCACAGACACTCTGCCTCCTCACAGAGCCACACAAGCACACTCCAGAGGAGCAATATTTAAATATCCTTCTATTTGTATTGGAAACAGAACAAAGATATTCTTCAGACTGAAGCAAAATTTGTTTTCTTGCCAGCATCAGCAATTTTAATGTTTCTAATGAGTTGGAGGAGAAGAGGGCCGACTGGAAATGGTTAGGTATCAGTAAAAGAAAAAAAAAAAAAAAAAAGGAATCACAGAAGAACATAAAACACCAGAAAAGTTGCTCTGCCGTGTAGTTTTCGGCCTCTATTGCTCTGGAAATGCAATAAACTTGTGCCACCATTGTCCACTGATTGCAATGTCACCTTTGAATATTGTCGCTTTATCAGTGCCATGCTGAGCTTGTGGTGGATTGTGGAATTTGATTTCCAAGATATTGCCTTTAGCTGCCTTTCTCTCTCTGCTCTCTCTATCTCTGTCTTCTTTTCTCTCTCTTTTGCTCTCTCGTGTTCAGTTTCTGTGCCTCAGTATCAGTTGCAGGGATGTGATTAGGAAGCCACTAGCACACAGTGATAGGGAGGTGTTCATATCACTGCACTAATCTGGAGCCCCAGGAAAAAAGAACACCCCCCTTCTGTATTCCTGTCCCAGAGATTCTGCATTGTAAATGGTTGTAAGGTAATTCTTGTCTTCATATATGGAAACGTGTGGCAAAGCTTTTTCATGAAAAAAAATGAAAAAACAGAAAATGTGATTTAAACTAGAGATAGTTCAACATTTAGAGGAAATACACTTATTTGATTTTTTTGCAGTCAAATGTTTATATTAATACTATTTTCATTTCTGTGTGTAGTTGTTAACTGGAAACAAAGGTCTACAGCTAGTTAGGGCCAAAGGGATAAATAAAAGAGTGATTGCATACAGGTCAGTCACTGATTTATCAGTCTTTCTTTTTAATGTTGTATACATAATTTCATACTTGTCCATGAGCACCTGCCCTAAAGGCATTTTTTTTGCAATTTGTACCAATCTGTGAGATTCATAAGGTCTGGCTCTGATTGTGTGCCACTGAAATGTATGTAGCCGTGTAGACTGTTTGAACTGAACAAAGACGGTGCATGCACATTTAGAAAAACAGCAAATCAGACTAAGAAAATAAGATGTTTGTTTTGAATAGATTTTCTGTAAAAAATCACATTAACTGTTCATGCAACTAACATACAAGACTTCAGCACCGCTGGCCCAAAAGGTGGTAATGCACACATGCAAACCATGAACCCCACCTTATCCAACACAATTTTACACATTTTATTAGAACCTCTTCGAATTGTTGCACTGCCTCTCATCTAGTAGCTGCTGGGATCATCTCCAGCCAACCTGCAGCACTGGAATCAGCAGGCATGGGAAAAGGTTGGATAATTACCATTACTTTTTATCCTGACATTTAATGTATCAATTGATGGCAGACTTAACGTCTCAAATAAATGCTGGTCAGGGGTTTGTATCTCATGCACATTTATCAAAAGATTTAAAGTTCTAATCATATTAAACTCTTAGTTTGTGCATGTTTACTGTCATTAGGCAGGTGATGCTCTGTTTTAGAAAGCATTTGCATATATTTGTTGGTGGAGAGGGAACACTGACAGTTTCTCTTCTCAGGTTTCTCTAAGTCCCATCTCTTGGCAGGAACTTTGAAAAGTCCCTGGCTCCAGAACTTTATCCCCACTGATAAACATTTCCCTGTCAGGTAGAAGGTAAATAAGACACTTAAGGATTCCTCTCTCATTCTGTGGTCACACTTACTCTTTAATTAAAGACTAGAAAGATAGAACAAGGGAGAGCGATAGCCCTGCAATGAGCTGATGCTATCAGTGGGTCAACCTGGTAGAACCAATGGGAGATGGGCCAAAGATCTGGCCTCACACCAGTGAATGTATGCATATAAACCACACATGTATGCAGCTGTGAGCATACACTATATGTTTAAGCATATGCGTATGTGCACATGAATGCGCACACTATGAAAAACGCTTTTTTTGTGTGTATTTGTTTGTGGAAGTGGCTTTACGTTATTTTTCCAGCTAAACAGCTGTAGCAAGGTTGTTATCAGATATTTATAAGCGGCTCATGAATATGGATGGGCCGCGAGATGGGACTGATGTTTGTCCTCTAAGAGGGGATGAAAGGAGAATATGCTCCCTTCCCTGAGAGATCAAGTCAGGGCCGCTTGCAGAGCTAGACTGGGAGCTCTGGATTGGGAGTATGACAAGGATCGGGGTGGGAACTGGTGTTTCAGGACAGATGGTAAAATCTTATGAAATGGGATTTCTATTTACATGCCAAAGCTTAGTATAATCATGTTAAGTAAGTTCTGCTTTGTATAAGTTAACTTGGATTGAGTAATTATATCCTAAGGAACAGTGAATTGCCATTCTTTCCTTATCACCATGTTGTCTTATTACAGTAGCCATAAACAGAGACACCACTGGATCTGTGTTTTTACACCAGGTGAGGGGTATTGAGCTGTTACAATATACCACTAGATGTCACTATATTTTCACCATCTCTAAACAAATCCTAGGTGTTTGTGTGTTATAAACCTACTGACACAAGTAAATCTTTTGTTGACCTTACAAAGCCCAGCTTAGAGCCTCTCCTATAGGTAGGAACTCATGTTTTTGAGTCAAGAACAAAGATATTACTTATATTCTTATAAGAGTACAAAATCACATAATATATACAGTACCCAGCTAAACCCACTTTTAGTGCCGCTTCATCAGTGCCAAGTCTTCCATCTTTATACCTAATATTTATCTTTCCAGATGGTTCTTGAGCCTTTGGTGACATCGCCTCCGACTTTTCCAATCAGGTATCCTAACTGACTGACTCAATTTGAGCCTCAACTATTGGTCTGTCGATCTTAATTCTCTTTAAGTGAGTTTTCTGCCTGGTGATTCCTTAGCCATTACAGTAATGAACCCAAAACAACATATGCCTTCCACTATTTCTGACTGCAATCATATCCTCTTAGCCAAATGGTATTTCAGAGGATGTGTTTTTTTTAAGGTTATATCTGTGTCATTGTCATGGTGAAAATGAATGTCCAGTAAAATCCTGATTTCCCAAAGCAAACATTTGGGAGTGAACAACTGACCAAAGAGTCCACAGGAAAGGTTGTCACATTAAAAGACGGGATCAGAAGAAGCAGAGCACAGGGGCAAATGGCAGCGCTTTAGTACAATGTACCTTTTAATGCTAATCACTGAGTCATCTATCAGAGTTAATACATGGGCGCTAAGCAACCTGTACATGCATTAGACCTCTCCAATTATCATAATGGGTTGGTTTTTAATATGGTTAATAGGCTGGCACGACCTTCCCCATTCACTGAGCAGGTACATGAACCTAGCTGATGGGAAATGGACATATTTAGGGACTAAATGACCATTAGGGACTTTTAGCTGTTACAGTTATGCATGTGAAAAGGAAAGGATAGATGGAAGGACAGATGCATAGATGACAAACAGGAACATTTGTGGAAAAAAAGTCAATAAAATGGAACTGGGAGAAAAACAGAAGGAGGGATATGTGGACTGAAGAAAGGCTATTATTGTTAGTTTAGCTCATTTGAGGGTAATACACTAACTGGCTGTTTTCTGAGGCAGCATTTTGATCATAAAGTCTTCTTCACATCTGATTGTGCTGGTGTAGGAGGACCCTGTGGGCACCACAGGAAAGTACGTCAGTGTGGGTGCAATGTGGTACCAGAGGGGCGGCTGGGTAGAGAAGGGGCAGAATCTGAAAAAATGTGCCTCTGCAAAACCCTGAGGGGGGGCTAACATTTTGGTTTCCTCTGAGCATTTGTGGCAGTGGACAAATGATCCCAGGAGGACAATAATGTTTTTTATGAGACTCTAAATGTTGAGCTCAACAAGGTCATTGTGGGAGTGTAATGGCCAACACGTGGCCAGGCTTGAACTCCAACAGCCTTGCAGTTGGTCTGTGGGGCAGAGGGGAGGAAAGGAGGTGGGAGGAGAGCAGAGACTCATCCCTCTGGTTTCTCCAACAAGCCCTTGCTTTGTTCCTATGAGAGACAAGAGCCACTCAGAACATAAAGTACCTAGATGGGTACACTGTACTGGGCCTGACCAGACTTGGTCTTGTAAAGTGGCCCAGAGAGATAATGTTTCCCTGTTGCTAATCTGTTCCTGGATGCCCACGCTCTGGCATCTAGGGAACAATAACCCCTTCCTGCTGCAAACAAGAATCCTTTTCTGAGTCCCTCTTGTCAGATTTTACTGTCTGACTCTCCTCTTTGTGATTTATCTGTCCGTCAGTAAAGATAAAGAACTTCACTGTTGTCTGATTATCCGCTTCACAGCGATATGAAGAAGCTTTGTGTACCTCAACTCGAGCTAAGGTGCTGAAACATCATGTTATAAAACTGAACTGTTAAAAAAAAAAGTTTAAGATCTTGTCTTAAGTAAGTAGCAGATATTGTTAATGTATGCTTTTTGTAGTATGTTTTTTTTTTTTTTTTACTAATCAACATGCTTTGTCATGGGCATGGTGCATGCTAATTTTACACTGACTGCTTAAAAGCTGAATTGATAGACACAAGAAAGTGTGATAGTATACATAGACAAATGAAACTGTGTGACTGAAGTATTTAAACCATTCTGCAGATTCAAGTTCCAAGTTGGACCATTATTTGTCATCGTCCATCAGTGCACAGCATCTCACATTTTGCAGAAATTCCCCACAGAAATCAAATCCGGTATATACTTGTGTTACTCCATTATCCCCAAATTTCCTTAAGTCATGCCTGTGTTTTGTTGGTGGTGCTTCAGGCTGCTGTACAGTTGCAATGTTAACCTTTGCTGCAGCCTAATATTCTGAGGATAGTGGAAAATATTTTCATTCAGGACTACTGTGTACTGTACTTTCAGTCTTTATGGAAATACAGAAGTTTTCCATTTTGCTATAATAGAGTCTACTCTATGTTTGGGCTCTTTAAATTCTGCAGTAATTTTCATGCATCCTTCCCGAGATCCAATCTCACAGGCCTATAGACTATTCTATTGGCCTCATAGCCTGGTTTTTAGTGTAACATAAACCTTGAGACCTTATATAGAATGTTGTTTTTATTTTAGTGTTTTTTGTTTGTTTTGTTTTTTTCTCACTCATGTTAAATAAAATCAATTAGGCACAAGTGAACTGAAATGATGCCTTGGAAGAATGGAATCCCTGTTAAAAGAAGTCTGCATCAACGCTCAATTGCACATCACAATAAAGGATCCGAATGCACTCAAAATTAAGATATTTCAGTATTGTATTTTAAATAAATTAACTAAATGCCCCCAAAACATGATCAGGCTGAAACAGAAAAATTTGTTGAGAACTTAAAAGGGTCTATTTGTTAATAGGTTATGTATAAGGTGATATGCACATTTGCAAACAGTTGATATGTGTTTTTGTGTGAGTTTGTATTTAAATCTGCTAGTGACAATCTACTGTTAGAAAACGGCAAACTGATGGGATTTTCTTTCCTCAGAAAAGTGTAGTTTTAACATGCATACATCTGTACATCTCCCATCTTTTATCAGGCGATAGTCATTTTATATCAACAGAAAAATAAATTGTTACAGAAAAGTCAAATATGCCAACAACCTCACAGTCACAAATGTTTCACCAAGTATCAACTTCTTAAAAGGGCCGAACAGATGTTTAATAGGACAGAGCTTGAGGAGGCAGTCTCTGGTTGTCTCTCCTTTGTCTTATTGACCTGATAGTCACATGGTAAATAGAGCAACCCATGGCGTGTCTGTGTTCTTCAGAGGCCCACGCTTCATGGTCCCTTGAGTAAAGCCGTATGTCGGCTGTTAAGAAGAACTGAGACACAAGACAGCTAATCAATAGATCAATCATAACATTTCCACTTCAAATCAATTACACTGTGACTCCATATCCATCTTTGTACCTTTGTTTTAATAGACTGTTCCTTATTCTTTTCGGAATTTCTACCAACAATTGATGTATTATAAAGAAGTAATAAATGACATTTTATCTCCTTTCTCTCTCGGCCTCTCCCAAATATACATATAGGTGTTTACATAGTATCTTCTTTTTACAAAAAATAAAAAATTTAATTGTGTGTTTAACACTGACACAATAAGAAATACAGCCACATTTTCAGAAAGGGAATGATTACAAGTAAAAGAAGAAAGAGTGACAGAGACTGAGGGGGAGAAAAAAGTAATAAAGAAGCAGCTTTGTTCCCAATCTGCACGCATGAGCTTTTCTTTTTGACCATGCTGAATTCCAGCCATTCAGATGACTGAAGTGCGTAGGCCAGGCCTCCGACGCATTTCCCCGTCACCGTCACAACAGCCGCCTTTCATGAGGTTCCCTAGCTGTTGGGACATCTGCACCACAACTCTTGTCACCTCAGCCCCTCTTCCCTGCTGCCCCGCTGAAACAAACACACACATATAAGCTGTCACACGTCTGTGCACATGCACTGAACTTCTCCAGTTAAATGCCAGTGGAGAGAATCAGAAGGGCATCAGAGATGGCTGTTGTCTGCATACGCCTATGTGTGGTTTTGTGTGAATGGGACACAAGGGAGGAGAGGTCTCTGATATAACAGGGTGCCCTCGGGGGTGGCACATAGCTTGGCCTGCTTGGGTGTGTCACAGTACTTGGAGGACTGGGTGGGTGACAAACCCAAGAGTTGGCATTCCACTCAGGCCCGGTACACCACAGTGACGTGGGTGGGCCAGGTGACCTTTGAGCCTATGGATCTTTCTATATGTGACCATTGTGCTTATATCAATTCTAGACATCTACACAGTATGGATCTCGCTGGGTTTCTTTGCAAAGCTTAATGTTCAGACTCAATATAAAGGCCTTTGAACACAAACAACACTAGTTGTTGCTGCTTATTTTCATCTTTTAAATAATAAACACAGTCAATCACATCTGATTAATAGTTGCTGGTATCTTTTAGACTTGTCCCATGCCCCGCTAAAAGAAAAAACATCTATATGCTTTTCATTCATGATATTTCCAAACTGGCTGTTCTGCTGGCATTTCACACTATTGGGTGCTGGGCGTCAACACAGAGGTTTGTTGGATAAACATCCAACGCTGAGTAGGAGCAGCAAGCATCACTGTTATTGTTACTGCTTAATGCCATGCACCAGCATTGTTGTTTTGCAGCAATCAACACATACATATGTAATAAAGCTGAGAGGCAGTAGGACAATACAAGCCATTGTACCAGCTCCAAGTCAGATCAACACAAAGGCCCCCGCCAGTCTATATCGAAGCTGACACTAGCTTTAAATAACAGCTTTCCAGTGGTGGAAATAACTGTTTCTTTGTTGAGAAGAGTGCAAACATGATTACTCCCTGTTGGGAGTTATCTGGCATTTGTCATGCTTTTATTGTTTTAGAGCCATCTGTTGAGCATGTTGGCATTTTTGTGATTGCTATGAGTGGATGGATAACAATGAGAGTTCAATGGAGGGAAGGACAAGAGGAGGCAGGACATTTTGGACCTACTGCAACATGAGTGGTTTGGTGTCTCTTGCGTGTACATGTGTGCACTTCTAAGGGCAGACATCGATAGAGGTGTCAGGGGTGAGTGATAACCGTGGTCTTTTCAACAGTGCAGGGCGAGTCAGATGGATGTGATGGATGGTTAGCAGTCTGGACCCCTTCCACCCACCTCTCTCCTGTCTGGAGATCTGAACTGAACAGCTTGGGCTGCTGGGGGTTAACACTGCTGGTTTTATTAGACAAAGGTTGCCTGCATGCACTTGAAAATAAAAACTTAATCTGTCGTTCTGTCTCAGTTCTTTGTAAGGTTGTACTCCTGCTTTGGTCATCAGTTAAGTCAGTTAATCAACACTCCTCTCCAAAAAGACTAAGATACCTTTTAATATATATATAAAAGACTCATGCCAGCTATTTGCAAATAATTTTTAACTCCATACATATTTGAACATATTGATTAAAAAATGTAACACATCAAAAGTTAAGGCAAATCTATCTTAATTTTCTTTCTTATTTAGTATATCTTCATTTTTAATTTGATGCCACAAACATTTTGGAACAGCATGATTATATAAAACAGGATCATTTAGAGAGGCTGAATCTTTCAAAAGTAAGGATGAGGTGGAGAAAACGTTCTTTTTTCTGTGAAAGACTGTGTGGGCAAACAGTTCAACAATAGAAAAAAAAAAGAACAAGACATTGTAAAACTGTAAATAGATTTTCAGGCAGCTCTGCGTGAACAAAACAAGCCTGATTCTGTGCTAGACTTTACAACAACTCAAATACATCTGAAAAATAGTGAATGTAAGTTTACATCCTGCTGGTGTTTAAGAAGGATGATAGCCACATCTAGTAAGTAACAGTTTCCTGTTAGTTTTGGTTTAGGTAGTTAGATGAGAAACTGAGTCCCGGTCTGTGTACATTCAAGCAGTTCTTTTGAAGAAAAAAAAATAAAATAAAAATACAACTGATAGTTAATTTATCTCTTCAATTTTTGTTTTCTGATTTGTGCTCAGAAAAGAAAGAAAAAAAAAAAGGACAGCACCTGATTTCCAGAGAAGTATCAAGCAAATTTAGAAATAAAATACAACAAATTAAAAACATGAAAGCATTATGAATTTTTGTTTTCATGTTCATTTTGTTGTTACCTGTGCATTTCTTT
Organism: Rhadinocentrus ornatus; assembly: GCA_037177495.1. Taxonomy (NCBI): domain Eukaryota; kingdom Metazoa; phylum Chordata; class Actinopteri; order Atheriniformes; family Melanotaeniidae; genus Rhadinocentrus; species Rhadinocentrus ornatus. Next base: position 10,142,147 of record JBAMHW010000006.1, on the reverse strand, counting down.
TCACTATTTTGTTTCATGTTCTTTGTCTTTCCTTGATCCTTTCACCTATTATAATCATTTTGTCATCTCTCCTCATCCTCATCCTACACTACTCACTGGATTTCTTGAACCTTCTTCTAAACAAAACAACACAAACAATTTTGTTTGTTCACAAAACACATATAGGTGTGGTATATTGTACATACACATCTCTGGGATGAGTGTTTTCTTGGAGAGTCGATCTAACAGCCAGTGTTTTCTGGTGGAGATTGGCTCACCGTGTCCAGATCTGCATTTCCATCTTGTGTTTGAAGGCTCTGTGGACTCTGTGCCCAGGCAGGCTTAAAGAGGGGCAGACAGCAACCAACACCCCAGAGAGAAGCTATAGTAACCTGCCTTGTGTCTTTTCTCAATCTTCAAACACAAGGGAGAAAGAATGAGGAATAGGGAGAGTGAAGCAACAAAGGCTTGTGAAAGAGCACAAGGCCTTCGCACACCCATACTCGCTAATTGACGGCTGCAGGGAGTGGGAGAAATAAGAAACCACCAGACCCTGCTTACGCTGACTGCGCACATACATGTTCAAATGTCTACGCAGAAATATAGAACATGTAAAAACAAATGTATTCACAGAGCACATATTTTCAAGAATGCATTCTTCACATCTTCATTTTCTGTCATTCACCTTCTTCATGGCATTGATGCTGGCACACCTGCAGGCCTTTAGGCATGCATTCATGTCTCAGAATACTCCCTCTGTACACATATGCAGAATTTGTTTAATCTCATCTACGTATGGACTCGTGGGCACAAACAGGAAGAGACCCAATTTGCTGCTTTGTCGCTGGTTTTGTCATAGCAAACTGAAGGCCCAAGGCCACTGTTTAATTGCATTGACCATGTGCACCAAAGAGGTGCCAAGCCAATTAATCCTCTTGGTGGCAGAGTGTCCTGTCCCACATGTGCACCCCCTGGTAGTGCATCCTGCAGGGATGAGGTGGGTGGAGAAACACACGGGGAGCCCTTTACCACCAGTGTGTACTGAATCCATACTCCTTGCTCCATAATACCACATCAAGTGCTTCATCTTATTCATCTCAAAGTGATCAAAGCTGAATGTGGCTTACTGCAAAAATATAAGCATATTTGTACTGATGTGAATACTAATTCTTTCAAATAAATATTAACTTTGTGATAGAAATAAGAAACAAGTACAAACATTAGGTACAAGCAATAATACCTTATGGCTGAAACAGTTTCTGCATACAAAATTTTTAAAATCCTAAAAATAAATAAGAAAAAAAGTTGTATTTTTTACACGTTACAAATAGATATTAGATTTCCCTACCTCAAGGTTCTGAGTTTTTACCACGGCAAAGGATCTGTCACCTCAGCATGTCAGGTCCTTATTGAAGTAAATCTTTCTCTGTCTGACCACTACAGTGACAGCAGCAGGTGGACAGAGAGACAGACAGACACAGAGAAAAAGAAGTAGATTCAAACAAAAAAGACATTTGCTTCATCATGTATGGAATAAAGGAAAAGGAGCAGGTTGTTTGCAGGAAAGGAGTGAAATGAAGAAGAGGAGGACTGTGGGATGCAGCATCTGGCTGATGTGCAGTCGCTTACTGAGGAGATGAGGCGCCTCCAACCCAGGAGGAGGTAAAGGGAAGTTCGTGAGACGTCAGCACAGAGAGCCAGAGATATATTCTGACAACAATAGTTCCCTGTAGCCCACAGCAGCAGTCACTCATGCCACTGACTCTGTGAACTTGCCTTTACTTTTTTACCTATGTACAGCTGAAACTTTGCTCATCAATCATTCATTTTGCGGCAACGAGGTGGAAATTAGGATCCAGCATGAATAAAGAACTACTGTCGTGTATGGGGAAGGAGATCACTGTAAAGACAGGGCACGAGCAGGACTGACCTTTTCTCTTATTTAAAAATCAAAGGGTGGCACTGCTGCATCCATGGGGGAATAGAAGAGCTTTGGCTGGAGAAACCACGGCTGATGGGGGATGTCTGAGTTCTAATCCATAGGCCCATGGATAACCCTTGACCCCGGGGGCCATGGGGTTGTGCTCTGCTAAAATTTTCTTGTGGAAGTCAGGCCTTCCCTTTGCGTTTTGGGCCTGCCAAACCTCCCAAATCCTCCTCCGAGTAATGATTTGTGGGGCAGGGTGCAATCGACACACACTTAGCCCAGGGGATAAGCCTAAATGGTAGTTTTGACACCACTGAGAGACGGGGTTAAAGGTGATCAATAACAAGCCACTGAAGAAGGAAAGACAGAAGGACAGACAGAGCAAGGAGGAGAATAGGAGGTGGAGGGAGCAGCTCTTTTTAATTGGCCTCTGCTCATTACTTTGTCTTTGTACTCCATCTTTTCTTTTGTGTGTGTCCCCGCCTTCATCTTCGGGTCACATATGTTGTAAGGTTGTAAGTGTTTTTGTTAAATACTACTCAGAATGTATTGCTTCTAAATTGCTCCAAAATGTGGCCCAAAATCTCACTTGGAGTAGGAAACTTAGTCATTTCCTTTCATGATGTTCTTTTTTATTTTTTATCTTACTTCCAGTCAAATAAATGATCATTAAAATAACATGTCAAAAAGCTATATGTGGAGAACTACTGCCAACTTCCCTGTTCTATATCTTTACTCATTCCCTTGTTAATCTTAGCCTTTATCACAACTTCTTTGACTTTGGTTCAGCTTCAAGGGTTCTGATACACTTGAAGCTTCTAGCAGCAGTGGCCATATTTTTTTTTAATCCAAACTGGTCTTGAACCTCTACTTGAATATTAACAAAAATGTTTACTTGTACCCATTCCCCTGCATGTTACTCCCATCTCTGTATGTTTAACTGTAAGTGTCTGTATGCAGGTTTCTCTAGTGTACACTCCCTGAGCTTGTGGTGAGTGGAGGGTATAAGTGTGTAAACCACTTCTACAACACACACACAGAGACACACCAGCAGTTGCAGAGTATTTCTCAGAAGTGAGCTGATTAGGCCTAAGACTGGGGACTGCTTTGCCTAATCATATCGCTGCATCCAAATCATCTGTGTACATTTCAAATTACATGGTGGCATGTGGTGTCCTTGAGCACAGTGGCAGGCCTCCATTTCATCTCTGCGCTGTGTCTATCCCCGCCTACTTGCCTCATTTTCTTCCCCTCTCCCAAATCCTAATTTATTTATTTCTACCAGCCTTATCTTTGTTGTTGTTTCGGTTGACTGTCTGCTGAGCAGAAGCACTCATTTGCCCACTGATCTACGTCTTTTGAACTTGGCATCATGGGGCACAGCCGACTGTCTGGGGCAGTGGGATCATCTTTGATGATCTGTTTATTGTCCAGCTCCAATTTGCAGGGGTTCAAGATATAACATCCATTCTATCATGCACAACACCAAGCATCAGTCATGGGTAAAGGACAACAGCAAATAATAATGTTTAGGCTTGGATTATAGGTCTGGTATACTGTGTAGAGCAAAGATGGAACATCTATTTCTTCAGTCTCTTGTTAACCCCTTTTAGATTGTCCATATGTCTACGTAATGATACAACAAAGCTGCTCAGTGTGCAAGAAGATGATCAAGCAGCTGTTGTCCTATACATTTCTGAATAGCCATGTTTTTCATTCTTCTTGAATACATCTGATTATGGAAAGGCCCTGAACATCTCTGTACATTCTGGGCTTAGATGACCTTCCTTTTTTTCTACTGATGCGTGTCTCCGTACTTACTCCCTACTTACTCCCTACTCCTTACTGCAAGGCCACGACTTTTCTTCTCTCCTCCGCAGTAAACCTTGTTACTGGAGTCAAGAGGCATTGCAATGCCTTCACTACAGTTGACAAAAGGCTGACTTGAAGGTGAAAAGAAGGGACAGCCTTTAACATATGACTGCCATGTCCTTTTAGGCACACAATTAACTTTGCAACCTTGTGCTGTAGCCTTAAAGGCCTCTTAAAGCTGTGCAGTGTGTGTTTGACATATGTGACAAGGTCCTAAGAAGCTGCGGCTGAAAAATGCTGTTGGTATTGCTTTGTTTAGTAAGTGAATTAAGGCTTTGGTTTCTTGCAAAATGAAGGTAGTTTGTGCAGATTTTTTTCATTTATCTTGTCTTTCCGACTGTGTTCTTTGCCACAGCTATTGTTTAATACCAACAATCTCCCTGAATCAGTCATAATTGGTTCCACTGAATGTCTCTAAAATGCGGCTTTCTTCTCATTGTTGACCGCCAACAGTCACATCTATGTGCAGCTGCCTCAAGGCAAGTTCCTGAGATATTAGTTCTCCACTCTCAGAACTGTTAGTCACACTGACAGACACCTGAGGCGATATAAAATGTCCCTCAAAGCCATGAAAGAGAGAGACAGGCTCCTTCTCTTCTTCAAAACCTCTGAGTGAGGAGCAAAGAGATACAGTGGGGAAGAGAGAGTCACTTTCTAAAGCTGCACTTATACCCCTTCGCACATGGGGGCCATACCTCGGAGTCGACATGAAGGGAAAACCCATATAGCTACAAGGTCCAGTATCATAAATAACACAAGACTTCTCCTCTCCCCTCTCCGTCTCCTTCACTTCACTGCCAGAGTGTTTCATATGGTAACTAGGTGTTCACTGTGTGGCCACATTGTTGCCCATCTTTCAAGTGGCTCAGAGGAGGAAACCTTGAGGTAGAGGAAGAGAGGGAATTTTTGATGACAAAATGCATTATTCTGTTCTTTTTCCAATCTCCAACTCCCATTTCTGTGCCACTCTCTGTGGGAGAGGAGTATTTATTACATAAACGGTAAGAAGAGGAGAGGGGAGCTCAGCAGGAGGAAGAGGTAGCAACTGAGAGACAGTGCTTCTGGCTCTTTCACCTGTTGGATTATTAGGGAGAGTGTAAATAATTAAAGGATTTCCAGTTACAATAATCTGAAGTTGTACATGTTGATAAAGTCCTCATTTGTAGTGAAAGTGCTCCTCATCCTTTTTACAGATACAGTCACAAGTAAAAGACAAGTAATGTGGACAAGTGATATTTCTAAGCCTGACAAACTTAAACTTCTCTTTAGAAATAGCTTATAACTGGCCTAAGAGCAATAGGAAGTAATGGACCCCTTTAGTATGTAAAACAGAAAATGGTATCCACGATACTGTAACCTCTTTCTGTAGCCTGCTGTAGCCTCCAGGATCATCCCCCTTATCTTCACGATGATAATCTGGCATCCTCAGAATCTCAACCAAGTACATTATTTAGTCGCTCCTATTATTTCCATAATTGCCGGCATTGTAGTGGTGTTTGTAATGTCATTAATAACAGGCGTTGGCGTATAATATGCTTAATGTTATTTATCTGTTGGCAGATAGCTTGATGCTGCTAATCCTCATTCATTTGCTGTGGATCAATGCAAATCCGCTAGCGTGAGTGAAATCCCCTCCCCCTTCCAGAGCCGATGGTTCCTAATGTATTTTCCCACCATTAACCAGCCATAATCCCTGCTAATCATCACTAATCCACATCTTCTGTGAGTGACGATACTTCCCTGATGAAGGAGGAATTGGTGTTCACTGGTGCCTGGGCACTGCTGAGGCTGGAGCTCCTCTGGAAGCAGAGAGCTGAGAGGAGGAGAGAGAATGAACTGTGGTGACTTGTAGGTTAAATTGCTGGGTTTAGCTGTTTTTGTGATGAGTTCTGCTCATGTATTATTGATTTAATGGCATAATAGAGGTTGTGTCCCTCCATGCAGAATAAAAATTGCATATAATCAGAAAATAACTGTTAGTTTGAGTCACCACAGTGTTTTTTGTCTGTTCAACTGAACACCCTTTCTGTTTCACCATCTATGTCCACTCTACAGGCCTCTGTCAACTACATTGTGTTAAATCTCATTTCTGCTGCTAGAAGCTGTGATGTTTGAGTCTGCACTAATATGGCAATGTCTAAATCACATATTAACTTAATTTTAGGTTAATATGTGAAGAAGTAATCTAGGAATGACTGGGGTAAGTAAGGTGCTACAAGACTCCTGGTGCATCTCAATTGTTTACTCAAGTTTGTTGATATGGTATTGTTACAGTACATTTATTAATCATATTTAAAGTTAAAAAAAAGAAAAATATAACAAAGCCACACAATATTGCTGCTACTGATGTTGTTATATTTATTTCCAAATATGAGCACTTTAATATTGCAGTTTTTCCATTTCTCCAGCAGGGGGCGCATGCGGCCTGCTGTGATGTGATGTGATGTGGTTTGCGCTTTCAAATGGCCTTATCTCCACAGTGGGACCACTTCAGCCCTTGCAAAGCCACTTTTTACATTTGAACCACACCGGTATAAAAATTTGTATGAGGCTTTACTATATCTACTTCCTTTACTTTTAAGTTTCAGCGAAAGACATGGCTGGACGAATGATCCAGTCAAATTTGTTTGACATAAATATTTGTGGATGCAAAGTGTTTTTGCATGGACAAGTGAATAAATGGCATAGAAATGAATGACAATGTAGTAAAAGCTTGTTTTTAAAAAATCGAAAAATTAGTTTTCCATAAAACTGAGAGCCACCTACAACTTTGTGTAGCTCTTTTGGTTTTGTTCATAACAGTCTATTTTCCTCATAAAGAATTGCAGAAAATATGAATGTGCAACTATGTCAGCTTCAGAAATAACTTCTTCTGATAAACTTGTTATTTCTTCAACACAAGGGGACTTGAACATTACACATCTTCTTAAGTGTTCTGAAGAAATTCACCGCTGCCACACTGTTCACTTTTAACTTCACCGTGATGAAAAAAAATCCATCAATGAAATTTTCCAAATGCGTTTCCAGATAGAGAGACAAACAGAAAAGATGTGCTCTCAGGGCCTGGATTGTATTTCACCATATGTTGTTGTCATGTATTTCTTTAGAAATGCAAATGCAGAGATGATGCCGTTTTGGCCTGAAAGTCGAACGGAGGACAGCGGCCTGACAAGCAAACGTTATTTCATTTATTTTTATTTAGCTTAAGTAAGAAAGTACTAAAATGTTGCCCCTGTTTATAGGCCGGTTTTTAACTCGTATAAACTTTAGGGCTAGTTTTTAAAATGTTGATGTGTTTTTTTCCTCCCCATAGAAATGAGGATGATTCTTTGCCTGCAGGCACTTCTGTCTCAGATCAAAGATTCGTCACAATTCGCCTTTTTAACGTCAAGAATGATGGATTATATAAGGAAGGATGCTCAAACGATATTTAAAGAACATTTTTGCTTTATTCTAATTGAATAAACCTCTTGAATCATAATGAGTATAATAACGAGGCAATGAAAAGACAATAATGTCGTCTCAATATTGCACAATTTAATACTGCGATTACACATAGATGTGAACAATGTCATAGACTGTGAAGTTAGTAGTGAATGCCTGAGGTAAAATACTGTTGTCAATTCCCCCATAACAGCACATGTACTCAGCTTCTGCTCTGTTATATAACCAATCAGTGCTTTTTTAAAATGAATATCCAGTGTGCTCATTAAGGAAATTAAACAAAACTCAACTTCATGATCAGGCTGTTCTTCTTTTCTTTTTTTTTTTTAACTTTTTTTTTTTCGTTTTACCTGCTTATGCTTCAATAGACGGGAATAAAAAGTAAGAGTGGATTGGATCTTAATGAAGACAAAAGACAATTTCTTGTATATATGTTTTATGTAAGTAATAAAATATTACTATAACATAAATATAAATGTGACTTTGCAGTCTACATTTAGCAATAAGCATACAACCAACGTAATAAAGAAAAGAAAAAAACATACTGTAATCCACTGCAACAAAACCATAGACAGAGCTAAACAAAAAGCTCCAAACACTTTCAAGAAATAAATATATATATATAAATGGTCAGATTCATAAATGAAATCATATTAAAATATCTTCTTGGAATTAGTAAGTGTACAAAACTGCCCGGAAAAGAAACAAAAACAAAACAATCTCAGAACAAATACAATTTTACATATTGGACATATTTACAAGATCGGAAATAATCCTGGCAACATTTTCTCTAAAATCTTTTTTTTATCATTATCATTTTTTTCTTGGAAAAAAAAAGAAGAAGAAAAAAAAAAGAAGTTTTCCCTCATCTGTATTGGATAGCACTGCTAGGCTTTTGGACTGGTCCAACATTGAGAAATGACACACAACGCACGAGATTTTTCAGATTTCCTTAAAGGTCGGGGTACAAAGAAATAAATATATCTAAAGTAATCCCCTTTTAGCGCGTATTCTAAAGCAACTATTAATTTAGTCTCTCAGATTCCAGCGTTTTTAATATAATACAATGAATCTAAGCGACAAAAGAAACGGTGTTGTTGCAACCAGATTCAGACATTTTCTAAAGAAAAATACACAGAGGAAAGTAAACCATGTACAGGCGTGAAATTCCGATATGGGGCACTGAGTTACCTGAGTAATTGTTACTTTTCATTTAACCAATCTCTCTTGAAATGTTTGGAATACAACAGATTAACAGGCAGTAAGCATTGAGAACAAGTAACCTGTAAACGTGGGATTTAAGCTTTTGAGATCAGCTACACACTTACAACTTTATCAACAGACATAAAATTTAATTAATAGCAATAATAATAATATTAACAATAATAATGATAATAATAACGAAAGAATAAGTGCTCCATGCAAAAAAAAAATAATAATAATTTGAAAGTAATCATCCCCCCAAAGAAAACAAGAAAATACGTGTTTTAGCGTCTGGATGCCCTTTTGCAAATTTCGACGTGATCAGCTGCAAAGCTTTGAATATTTTAAGGCATGCAGTCAGAACTTAGACGTCCTGTTGCATTGAACTTTTTCTGAAATGTGTTTGACATTTTTTACGAGTGTTGTCAAGATACCACAATTTCCATAATTTCTCCACCATCCACTTTGAGTAAACTGAAAAAAAAAAAAAAGTAGAGACTGCTCTGATGAGTTACAGTAGCAAATCATGGAGAAAATCAAAAGGTGCTCTGCAGAAGGAGACACTGAAGTTAAAATATTTCCAAAACTAAAACATCACGCTTAATATAACAAAGAAAGTATACACTAGTACTCAGAAATCGGGTTAACCAGTTTTAGCCTGAAAAAGCAAATAAAATGTTCATTCAGTGTATTCATCTCCAGTGTTGATGGTTTTCAGGCAACCACCTCTTTCTGGTGAGCGCCAAACAGTTCATGGTACACCAGGAGGAGATGGACTCAGTTGCCACATTTCATCAGGCTGATCTACATTTGGAACAGCAGAATTTACTTTATATGCATGTCTCCTCCATATAATTTTGGTAAATAAAGATCTTTGCTTCACTTTAAATGCGCACAGAATCAGTAATAGTGATTTTTTAAAATCTTTTTTCTTATTTGCTTTCTTATCATGTACCCCCTTGCCATGTATTTGTTGGACATGACGATCTCCGAATACTAAAGGCAAAACTGATCTCTTCAACTTTTCCGTGCCTCTTTTCTCGCAGGACAACAAAAGCAAAACTTAAATACTGTAAACCCCAAAGTCCTTTTCCCTTTTCTATCCCTCCACAGAAATGCTCGGATTGTTCATGAAAACAGTCACTGCACAGGACTCTGTAGTGTGCGGTGTAGAGGAGGGGTCTCTGCTTGGGAATATACGTCCTCCATATTCGGGTGAGGGACCCCCACTGGTGTCATTCTTTTCTCTTTTTGTCTTCTGTTGCAAAACCAAACACGGACAACCTCTTTTTCCAACTGCAGAGTGCCGGCTAAAGTGCTGATTTCATGAGCAGATGGCTTTGGGCATTTTAAGAAATGATTTTCCAGCGCCCCTTTCACCCCCACTTCAATGGAGGTCCTCTTCTTTCGTTTCCTGCCCTGCGCTGCAATCTTGTCCAAATTGGTGGGACTGCCCGTGTTTGAGTCTGTCTCCTCCAGCCACTTGTTAAGGAGCGGTTTAAGTTTGCACATGTTCTTGAAGCTGAGCTGCAGCGCCTCAAACCTGCAGATAGTGGTCTGAGAAAAGACGTTTCCATACAGGGTGCCCAAGGCCAAGCCCACGTCCGCCTGCGTAAAGCCCAGTTTGATCCGCCGCTGCTTGAACTGCTTGGCGAACTGCTCCAGGTCGTCGGAGCTGGGCGCGTCCTCGTCCGAATGATCCTGGTGGTGACTGAAAGCCTGCTGGGGCGACTCCATCTGGTTGTCGTGGCTGCCTGTATCGTCGTGCAGTGGGTCCCGCATGCCATGGTGCAGGGAACCGGGCTGGGGACTCAGCATTGCGTTGAGGTTTGTGTATCCAGGCTGAGAGTAGACCAGTGACTGGTGGCCGTTGGATGCTGGGGACAGCGGGGATAAATGGTGAGTTGTGGCAGGCGCCCACGAACCATGGTGGGCACTTTGCGTCTGCTGGTGCACCAGGTGAGATCTGTGGTGGAAGCCGCTGCTCAGGTCGTCCCTGTTCGCCTGCACACTGGCTTTGTGCTCCTGCTGTCCGATGTGGGTGCCGCTGGACCAGTCGGTGTTGGACGTGGGCAGCCACTGGTGGTGCGTCAGGCTCATCGGGTGTCCCGTGTTGGTAGCCGCAAGCCCTTGCAAGTACTCGTGGTGCATCATTTTCTGCACCTCTCTGTAGGTCGTCCCCTGATGCATCCTATCCGAATCCGGATGCATCAGCGGGTTAGACGGCAAGGAGTTATTCCTCGGAATATACTGAGCTGTTGTCGCCATGGCTCCAACTTCGAAAACTGACGAGCACTTCGGAGGTCTCCAGGCTTTAGAGCCAAAACGCAACAACCTGCTCTGGGAGGTCTTGGGGAAGAGTGAAGACACGCCTCCCCTTCGCTTGTATTGGCTCCTCTCCGATTCAAGCCCACTAGGGACACATTCAATAGGCGCAGGGTTTCAGAGCACAGTGCAGCGCATTTCTCGCACACGATGGATAGAAGTCCGATCTTACATATGTTGTAGAAAAAACATATGTTGTACTTATGAAATGTCTCTGAGATTTTAACAAGGCATCTCTTGTTTCATGTATCTGTTCAAACATTCTGTCTACCACTTATAGATATATGTATGCTATACATATATCCTCCAATTCTCTCCATAGAGGGTGGACAAAGCTGCAGCAGCGGGGTTTGATTAGGTTTCCCCAGGTTTGGAACAGTTGTTTTGCAAATAACCACGTGGGGGAGTACGGAGATCTTTTTGAAGGTGTGCCCCCCGCGCACACACACGCCCCTCTTACTTCAACGCACACACGCGCACTTACAGGCACACACCCGTGCACCTTTTATAATAGGTCACTGATGATTATAGCGCTCCTCATTTTAAACAGATTATAAGGTGCGATGCTCCTGCTCTGCAGCCACCCACACAACGAGAGACGTGTAAAAAAAAGCCGATGTGATGTGTCTGTGTATGCTTCTGAAAGTGTGTGACAAATTTGAGAGCATTTGCTCTATTTCAAAAGCCTCCGCGTCTGTCATTTATTTGTATTGTCTCGGGTAATTTTCAATGTTGTATGATCTCATCATCACCACCCACTTAGTTATGATAGGCCAAGATGCGCGCTCTCTCACTCTTTCTCTCCCTTGAGAACCCTCTCCCTCTACATAGAATGCAGGTGACACAGGTGACATTTTATAAACAATTTATTCACGTTATTCTGTACCATATTTGGAGTTCCTGAAAGTTAAACGGCTGCTTTTAAAGTTGCATAGTGATTACCTTTATTATAAAACGTTCGAAATTAATTTCTAACTGGCAAGCTTTTAAAGTCGTATATTTTTCCAACTTAGGGAATTTTATTTTAACACACCAGGCTATATTTTTATATAATTTACCTTTTCTAAGCAGCAACTTGAAGAGAGAAACCTTGTGTTTCTCTCTCCTGGCTCCTTCCTCAGTACCTCTCCCGGTTGATCTGATTATTTTTCCCTTCACGTTTTGTCCCAATAGCAAATTACCAATTCTATGAATTGCAAAGCAGCCTCAGAGACGCTGAGGGGTAGAGAGAGGAGGTGGGGGGGATGCGAAGATTGAAAGGGATCTTTGCAAACACAATCACGTTCTTAAATGGAAATGCGGGGCTTTAAACAAATCTTACATCTCTCCCGTTCCATTCGCCTAAAACTCTGCAATCAGGCGCATGTTCCGCTCCTTCTAAAACAGGAGTTTTTTGGAAGGTTTTTCACGCGCAACAGTCCCATTTTAATCATTTACCTGAAAGCAATGTTTTGCCTTTTTATCTCTGCCGCGTGTGTTTGTTGTCATCCTCCCCATGCGACCATTCTCTTTCTATTTACAGGAGGACTCAATTCTACTGTTCATTTTAATCCGGCACTACGTGACTAAAAGGTGAGTTGTCTCCTTTCTGTTGTGGCTGCGTCCTTGCTGTAACTCTAGTCTCCGGCGTTAACAGTGTAGCTGGAGTGTGCGTGGAAAATGTTGTCCGGGGTCATAGGTGCTCGTCATCATCTCTTGAAAGGCGTGGTTTTTGTCCACCCGTCCTTTAAATCTATTTGGGATGAGTGCAGTCCTCGCTAGTTATCTGCGCGTCATTTATCACTAACAAAACCAGTTCTTAAGATATTTTGTACCGTTGTCATTTCTTTCTTTCTTTTTGTATTGGTGTGCATGTTAACCTTTCCAAGTGACACGAGCTGTGATTAACACCAAATCTTTGTAAACATGTAATATGTAAACAATATTTGCATGATTAAATAGTCTTTTTTAACCATAGAGTACATCTGCATCTCAAAGACCTTCAGACGCAAAATCTTATTTAGTGTATTGTATTAGTTAACATGATACAGCACAGAAATTGGATAAAATGTGAATGAATAAATAAACACATAATAATAATAATAATAATAATAATAATAATAATAATAATAATAATAATAATAATAATAATAATAATA
>JBAMHW010000006.1:10115751-10129159 GCA_037177495.1 Rhadinocentrus ornatus | reverse complement strand
ATAATAATAATAATAATAATAATAATAATAATAATAATAATAATAATAATAATAATAATAATAATAATAATAACGCATATGATAATGATTGACATTGCTCAGAGATATTTCAGGCAGGACAGTTTTTTTATTGTCTGTTGGGAAACTCCTAAGAGACCCCAGTGCTGCGTGTCACTGCTGTAAGAGACCGGAGCTCCACGCAGCTCTCAGTTAATGAAGATGCGTTTGCCATTCAGTCATTCTTGTCCCCCCCCTCCCCAGTCTATAAAAAGCAGTGGTTTCTGTCACACAGACCCAGTCTTGTGCTTTGCCATGCCAGCGATGGGCTGCTGGGAAAAAAAGAGAAAGATCCAGATGCTTTGGCCCTTTTGCAGAGAACATGGCCTTGTGTGCGCTGAGGTGCATTTTTGCTTGGACGCATAGGTTTCCATGGTGCGCTCAATGAAAGGGATCACACAGAACTTAGTGATAAGCGACAGGCCATACAGGAAAATGGGCTGGAAATTATCACGATATGATGGACTTAAAAACAGACAGAGGAGCGTTTTGAAAAAAAAAAAAAGACGCTCACTGAGCATGAACCGCAGAGATGAGTGTCAAGGAAGTTGGGTGACCTTCTTTACTAGAAATAAGTCTTCTTTGTATTACCATTAGATCACAATTATCTGATTATTGTTCACTTTCTTGTTCGTTTCCTACCATTGATATAACTGTGTGACATCTTTCCATAATGTACAGTGACTGAGTTAAGACTTAGGCTATTCTATGAAAAACAGAATAAAAAATTTCTAGACTCTTTTAAGTTACAGTAAGGGGCGCATCTCTGGCGTTTCCGGGATATAGAAAGTCATTTATTGAGATTAAAATTTATTTTCTTTTCAACCAGTCACGTGCTAATCCTGCACTATACTTAATATGCAGCTCCGAATATGCATGTTACTGTACCAAGTCAACCAATAGAACATCGTCGACTTATCAATTAACCAAGTTCCTGTCTCATTTTCCATCGTGACTTGCTGTCAGTATCGTGCACAGGCACAGAAATAACAAAATAGAAACAAAACTATCATATACAGGGGGGAAAAAAACAGAAAAAGAAATCTAGCATAGCATATAAGTGAACCCGATTTTTCTTTTCTTTCAAATCCTGAGGTTAGAGATTTTAAAAGAGAACTTAGGTTTTAGTGCAGGTCATTTACCAGCCTTATACCAAGGCTGTATGCACATTGCTTTCGAAATAAAGTTCTGGCTTTCCACAAGTAGGCCTATAGATAGCATTAGAAACATTTTTAAGGTCCTGTATTAGACATCAATTAGGGAACACTTCGACCTGCCACAGGAGTGTGTTTGGATTTTTTAATTCATGCAACGTACCTTCCAACTGAGTGGAATAATATCCACCAACTCACTCAATCAGATAATTGTGTTTCGTTCCTACTTTTTTCTCTTTCTTTGATAGACATGGGTAATAGACACTAAATATGCAATGTAAAAAAAAAACAAAAAAAAAATTTAATCCTGTTTGCCCATCCAGTTTGAAGACCACATCGTCCCGTGTTTTTCAGGTAACTTTTCCCTTTCTTTTTTGGCTAATGAACTTGGGCTATTCTGCCGGCATCCCCCTGAGAATGCGAGTGGAATGAGGAGGGGGAGATGGGGGGGTTCTCTCGTGGTAAAAGGTGCGAGTTTCTTCGTCTAAATCTTGGCTAATTAGGCGGGGTCTGAACGCGCCAGAATGAATATTCATGAAAAGCACCGGCGCGCAATTAGTAGAGGAGAGAGTTCTCAACTTCAATCCCCAAACAAGGCGGTTTTGCAGACGGACGGGGTAGCGGTCCCCCCTGTTCCATGAGTCTCTACTTCTGCTCAAGCACTCTCTGAGCCCTCACTTGTTCTCTCACTGCTTATCAGCCAGTTTCCTGCTCCCCTTTTCAAAGCAGGCTCCATCAGAAGTGATTTGACCACTTCATATAAATCTCCATGCTGGGAATAACATCTAATCCAATTAGATTTGTTAATAACCTCTGAGGTGACCCAAACAGATATTTTCCAGCAAGAGAAGCTTTTGGAGTTTTTTAGATTCACTTTTTGACATCTGAAACCAAATTTTAATTCAGTTTTTGTTAGAGACTGCAACAGAAACACTGACTTCAGATCAACACCCAAAGCAGCAACCGACACACACACATCTGCACACGCACTTGCCATCTAATGGCACATATCACCTGACAACTCACATGTCACCAAAATCCTCTGAATTACTAATGGCCCCTGGTGCACACATATGGATCCACTGACTAAAGCCTTCGTCTACCTGTCTTCTGGCTTGTGTGTCATTCCAGTGTGAGCCTCAGCTCATGAGCCTGGTTGCTTGTCCATCTGTCCGCAGAGGACCCACAATCCTCTGCTTTCAATTCAAGGTGATTCTTATCCCCGACCCCCTCCTGGTCCAGCGCGTTTGCCTCTTGGCTCTATAAAGATGTGTTTATGTATGTATGTATGTGCAGAGGGGAACACGAGGAGGTTTTTCAAGGGTTGGGGTTGAGATAAGCGCAGGAATTTGAGGCCGGTGAATATGGATGGGGTCCCTGCTTTCAGAGAGCACCGCTGATAGAGAGGTAAACAGCTCCTGGCCAAGAGAAGGAAAATGGGGTGGGAGGTGGGAGGAGGTGGATGATGCATGCACTGGCATACATTTGGGGCCTAACTCCATATCCCTCACTCCCTGTCATTCATTCAGCATCTTTAAGGACTATCTTTCATGATTTCTTTGTCATGTTTTAGCTTTGGACAATCTCCTGGATTTGGATGATGAGTTTCCATCATCAATGCACAGGAGGTGTGTGTGTGGGGGAACCTGATTTCAGGCTCAGACTGCTTTTAGTTGCACACTGCAAAGAACAGGAAAATCAGTACAGGTTAAAGGTAACAGATGAAACTTTTGTTAACACTTGTCATGATAATCTATATCACATCGTCAATGAGTATCCAACAACTTTCTATCTATAACTTTCTATCTTATCAACTTTTCTCCAACATCCATCTGTTGACAAGAGCTGTAACACAATGATCTCAGAATCAGACCACCTCTTCTTTTCTTTCTCCCTCTTTTTGCCTTCTTTTCTCCTGGTAGACCTTGCAATGCTGAGCAGCCTGACAACACGAAGGCCACAACCCCAAACGGACACTACTGGAATGGAGTGAGTTAGTCTGTCTCACACATATTGTCACAACATGTGAGTGTGTGTGCAAAAGCACAAAGAAAGTAAAATGTGAAGCTTTCATCTTTACTAGCTCCATTTTAAGCATCGTCTCTCTTTTATGATTTGTATGTCTGTAATTCAATTACTTTAAGTATATATATCATAATTTACATGATTAAAAAAAACATTATAGCAGAGAAATTACTAGAAACAAACATTAGGTTTACAGTTGGCACCTTATCCTCTGAGCCACAGAAGTGCTGGTTTCTTTTTAACCTTTCTCTGCTGCCTGATTAAACAGTGAATAAAGTTAATTTTATTTGGAGAGGAACATCTTTTTTTCTAGCGCAGTCTCATTCCACATGTACACCCTCTTAGGCCATGACTTTCCTATGGGGCAGCTGCTTAGTTTTATCCCACTTGATTGCTCTCTTGGCCACGACACAACACCGCTCCTCTTCCTCACACACACACACATGCACTCCAGACACACACACTCCAGAGAACTTCCACACTAAGGCCCCACCGCAAAGTTATTAATGAGCTGTTTAATTTTAATTAGATAGTAATTCATGTTAATGCCTGCTTAATGGAGCCAAATAATTCCCCTCGGTCACTCGGGGTCTTTATGCTTCGTTTACCAGCCCCTGCAGTTATTCTCCGGCTTTTGTTTTTATATTACATTTCCAAGCTTTTTTTTTTTTTTTTTTTGCAAGCAGTGAGTGAATGATGAAACAGAAAAAAAGGCAAACATATGGAGTAAGTGAAGCATGTGTTTTCTAAAGTGAAATCCAGCACCCATATGTTTGTGTTCATTTTACTTTAGGGGTTTGTATGTGTGAAATGTTGAACCACTCACCCAAACATAGACACACACACTGACCCACAATCCACTACAGTAAATGCCTTAAGTCAGACCAAAGAAAAGGTCAAACTCAGTATTGACCGCTAAGTAGGGTTAAGCCTTCAGGTTGAGGTGCAGCTACGGAGAGAGGTTGTGATCATTCTGTCCAGGCCAGGCCTCAAGGTAAATCACTGCTGCGTCATGTCACATGTGCTGCTTACCTACAGGGGCATTTGTTTGAGAGATCCCCCTTGAGGTTCAAACATCGGTAAGGCTGTGTCTGAGTGACCACGCCAGCTCGGACTACTCTGTATGTGTGTGTGAGAAGAGGCAGAGAGGTCGATGTGGTTGAGGTAGTCTCGGTTCTGTCTGGGTGCTTCAGCTCTAACAGAGCACTTAGCTGAGTGGTTGAATTGAGTTAGTGGCTACTGACAGGCTTTTAATTGTTGATTGACCAGTCTGACTGCTTCCTAGGTTGGGGTCATTGTGGAGAGCAGACAGGGTGGTCCCCAGGCCCCAGCGGCAATTTTAGCCACAAACATCCAAGAACTGTGGAGGAGCAGAACGAGATGGAGTGGTGGATAGAAAGAAAGGTAGTTATAGGACATGAGAGGATGAAAAAGAGCTGAGAGATGCTTGAAAGTTAGAAAATTTGTTGAATTTAATTTTTTTTTTTAACACGAAGTTTGGTCTTGTGCCACAGGATTCAAGCAAACAGAAGCACTTATTGGCGGAGTTGCTGCGAGGAGAGTGGGCTTTGAGGTCTACAGATTAGCAAGTTCAATGTTTACTCCTCCACAAAATCTCAGCTCCTTCATCTGTTTGACAATTACAAATTTACTTTGTACCCATTCTATCCTCTTCTTTGCCCTCTACTCCCTGCTTCTTTATCCTCTTCTCTCTTCTCCCCCCTTCAGCCCTCTATCCTCTAATTCTGCACGGGCGACAAAAGCCCATTCTGCTGTTTTAGTGGGTTAGCTCTTCTCTCCTCTTCTCCACCTCTCCTCCTCCTCCTCTTCTCGGCTCACAGCAGGTGCCCGTCCTCGGCTAACATTTGTTATCTCTAATCCTGCAGGTTCGGCGCACAAAAAGAGCGTAGTAAACTCTCTCTCAGACCTAATCCCACCACTCCTTTTTTGATGGCACTCCCCCTCACCCTCCTCTCATCTTTTCTCCCTTCACTATCTCTCTTTTAGGGTGCTGGGGGGGAAACTCCACTTCTCTGATTGCCACACAGCTTTTTATCACCATGGCCTTCAATTTTGGGGGCAGCTGTTGATAGTGGGGGTGTCCTTTTTTTCTTACAGTTCTTTATACCTCTGGTTCCAACTCTTTTTCCTTTCTCTCTCTCTCTGTCTCTCCTTTTTTGCCTCCTTCTCCCTCTCTCTCTGTATCATTTACAGTCATTTTCTGGCAATTAAAATGGAGCGCTGCTGCAGGATTTTCGCCTGCAGTGCAACACTACAGTGCTGATGAATAATTCTTCACCCTGCAAACTGGAAAGCTAGCCTTTCTTTAATGTCGGCCCTTTGTTGATTTACCATTAAAACTTGCTGCACCGTGCTATGAGAGGAGGGCCTAGCTATGCGGGAACTAGCAAAATGCAAAAAATGAGGATGAATCAGATACATGTACATATGCTTTAGGGCCTTTTCTCCAGCTTAGAATGAGGAAGTTATGTATGTGTGTCTTATAATTTTGTGTTTATAGTTTAGATTTATAGTGCATGATGCCTCTTTATTTATGACCACTATGTTTTTCTATACAACTGAGGATTCATGTTAATTTTTCTAATCAGCAGCTTTCATTTTAGGGTCTTTTTGCATTATTTGAGTGATTAGACAGTCATTCATCTCTGTATCTTTTTGAACTCTCTCTCTCTCTCTCTCTCTCTCTCTCTCGCTCTCTCTCTCTCTCTCTCTGTCTCTCTCTCTCTCTCACACGCACACACACACACACACACACAGTGAGCAGTGACTGATGTGTGCATGGAGTGTGTAGGGTGCTCCGGCTGCAGAGGCAGGGTGCTGTTGGCAGTATGTTAAATGATGTAGGTCTCCAGGCCAACCCATCTCTAGGCTGTTTTCTGTTAGCAGCATCCCAGAATAGACTGATCTCCACTTTAAAGATCACAGTTTGGATAAATTTGTTGTCCCAGTGGACAAATACAAATGTTTTGCTTTATTTTTTTAGTCTTCTTATACTGTATTAATCCCAGCTGGGAAATTCCTTCTCTGCTTTTAACCCATCCTAGTAAAATTAGGAACAGTGGGTTGCCAGGCCAAATTCCAGCACCCATAGAGTAGTTGGTGGTTTACGGCCTTGCTCATGGGCTTACAGTGGCTTACCAGTTGGGGGACTTGAACCTGGGTCCTCTAGCCCGCAGTACATCTCTAACCATTATTTGCATTCACTCAATCAGTCATGATAATAAATAAAAGTGAAGTGAAAGATATAAATGAAAAATAAAATATACTAGATCAAAAAGATCAGTCCTGCACTTAATGGACCAGGCTGTATATCAGTTGACTTAGTAATGCTTGCAACAAACTACACACGCAGCCAGCATCAGCCAGATCTTAAAATGTAGCAAATATTTATTTTTTCAGATAAATCAATAAATCAATAAATAAATTAGTTAATTAATTAATTATTTAATAAATAAACAACTAGTACCTTCAGCTTACCACTAGGGGTGCCGGATCAACAAAGTGCTAGTAGTCTGTTCCTTCTAATTTGTTTCCAGTATCAGCAATGATGGTGCTCTTATTTTAATGAATAAAAAACATGCAAAGATTTTTTGTTTATAATAAATAAGGAGGCAAGAAAATATTTATATGGAAGAAATATAGAAATTTAGCAGATTTTTCTTGAAATCAAACTAACAAAAAAAAAAAAAAAGGAAAAAAAAAAAGACAAACACTAAACAAACAAATAATTGGTTGGAGTCTTGTGGTTAAAATTTCAATGATCAACTAAATTACCAACCTACTACCTGGAAAATACAGTTTATATTTATAGTTCTTTGGCAAGTAATATTCAGTTTATGCCACAAGATAATGAAAATGTTGCCCATTTATGAACAGCAGACATCCAAAACATCATAGGGTCAAACAACTTAACTTTTTCTTTTCATAATGATTCTATCAATGCTGCCTTATATTGTAACATCCAGCCAGCTGCTTCTAGTTTTTAAATTCCACTCTCTCCTCATCTCTAAGCTGGTTGTTTGAATTCCTTAGCAAAGAAGTTTGTCGGCTTTATTAATGATAACAAATCAGCCGTCTATTACAGAGAAAGGAGTAAGTTTTAGCAGTTTTAACCCTGGCTGGAGAGGTTGAATTAGGGCCAAAGAAGAAGCATCTTCCTGTCATGTCATCTGGCTCAGTAGTTATTCCCCAGTCAGTTATATGGGCTTCAGCATACTGAACAGCAAATATGAACACACACTCAATCGCATCCACTGACACAAACACACACACACACACACACATAAAGTAGTAAGTAAACAAACACTATTTTTCACACTGTCACACTCACATGGACACAGTCATGCACTGAAGAGATAATGGTGGCCAGAGGCAGTCTTGGTGCGCTCCCTCTCTCTCCTCCATGTCTCTGAGGCAGCGAGCGTGCTCTGGTCCTCACTGTCTGTTAGATTTGATCACCATCACCCAACTGCAACGGACAGCGTGCAGCTCAGCTCAGCTGACGGCTCATTGCAACATGCACACATGCACAAAAACACACATACAGCCACTGTGCCAGAGGATATTACATGCAGTGTCTGACACCTCTAAATAAGTGTTTACTCTTGGTGTGTCTATGGGCGTGTATCTGTGCATGTGCATGTGTATTTGCTTTTGCATTTTATTTGCCTGTGTGGCTGCCCCTCCATCCATGACAATGTGTGTGTGAGTGTGTGTGCATGCCAGGCAATAGCAGGCCTATGAAATGTATCCAAAATGATCATCATCCATTCCCAGCTTCTACATGGCTGTCTCTGTCATTAACATATAGGCAGTGTGTATTATGATTCATTGATGTACAACCGCTCATATGGATTAACAATGTCCTCATCATATGTTTAAGCAAATGCGGAACAATTTAATTGTCTGACAATTAAATACAATAATCTAAATAAAATAAAAAGTCAATTAAATTCTGTCTGATGTGGCATTTATAGACCTGCCCTCGTGTTTTCTGAAAAATGTGCTGTGATCTCAAAGTAAAGCAAATTTCATAATTCAAAATATATTTGTTTCATTCTCTCACACCCATAAACACAGATATTAGCTTGCTCCCAATCACAATGCATTCAGCATTGACAGATGAGAAGCAACAAAGCTGTTTGTGCATGTTTGTGGGTGTGTATGCCTGCATGCAACCACGTGCATCAACGTATCTCAGTCTGTCTGCAAAGAGATTTTAATAAGACAGAAAAGAGGGGGTACAGTAAATCCTACATCTGAGCGAGCCCATCTCTTAGACCCGAGGGTGCCATGCTATGATTGACAGGCCTCCTTTCACCGGCGCTGTCGGACGCGGGACGGATTAGGACTGTCTCGCCCTAAAGGGCCATTGTGGCTTCACGTCTCCCAGCTGCTTCACCATGCACCCCTCTCCACAACCAAGGAGGGGCCCCTGTGAGTGTGTGTGTGTCTGTGTATTAAGGCGATATGGTTTGTGTGGCGTGGGTTTCTTGACCTTCTGTTGTAATTCTGTGAGCTGTTAAAATAGCAGAATGTGTCAAAAGTATGTTTGTATTGTTTTATTGCTGAATGTGTCAAGATTTTTACACTTCACCACAATCAAACACTTCCAGTCAAAATTACTTTTCCAAACTTCAGGGAGAATCTTCATCGTCAGCACTCTTGTTAAGATCTGATATAAGATTTTAGACACTCTTCAGCAAGAATTCAAGCTTTCTCTGAAATTTATGCATTTTTGAGAAAAGTCAAACACAAGTAAACAGTATTACCATCATCCATATACTTATAAATCAAGTGTGTCGCATAGCTGGGTGGTGTCACATGACTTAAGAATGTATCCCAGATCCCTTTAAACCATTGATTTCAAACTGACATATTATACGCACCAAACTATAAATCCAAGGTGTGCTGATGCAGGTGCCTGAAGCCTTGCCCCCATGCTGGTGTGGATCAGGTCACCATAATCTAGTTATAGAAAGT
This sequence comes from Rhadinocentrus ornatus, assembly GCA_037177495.1. NCBI lineage: Eukaryota > Metazoa > Chordata > Actinopteri > Atheriniformes > Melanotaeniidae > Rhadinocentrus > Rhadinocentrus ornatus. The sequence goes on along the minus strand of JBAMHW010000006.1, from coordinate 10,119,920 downwards.
ACAAAGTCTTTAGCTGTAGATATCACTGTGACTGATTGATGGAGCTGGTTAAACCGGTTTTCTTCTTTTATGAAATTCTTTTTTTTAATCTGTTATTGGTGCTTGTAACATCTCTCATGAGATTTTATTTTGAATTACGAGTGCAGAAGTTTAGTTTCATCATGACATCTTCACATCTGAGATGACATTAGGGAAAAAAGTGTATTTTCTATTTACTTTAAAGACTTGGTGTAAGTGTAAGAAAACAAAAACACTGTGTAACATGTCAACATAAAGAAATAATTCAATAGCAGTTTTAACCTTAAATTTATTTAATAACACAAACAATATTGAAAATGTTTAAATTGAAACATTTCTTTATTAAGGCTAATTTTTAGCTGCAACACATGACAGAAAACAGTATTAGAGTATTTTAGAAGTAAAGATAGGAAAGAGAGAAAGAAGTTGATGTTTTCCAGGATAATGTTGGTCATTATAATTTGTAAAGAGTTTGGGAATTTCATCATCTACAGTGCATAATAACATGAAATAATTCGGAGAAATCTCTGTATGCATGGAACAGTGCTGAAAACCTGAAAACCCCTACCATTGTTTGAAGTAATCTTCAGGCTGTACTGCATTAAAAACTGACACAACTGTGTGGTGAAGATCACTGCATGGACTGAGGAGAACTTCTGAAAACCAGTCAGTTAATAGATTTTTTGCAAAAATAAACAAGTTCCAGAAGTGATATCATCTTCTGTTAACTCCAAAATATGAGCAGCCTAAACTGTACTTTGGTCTAAAGATTTTAAAATCTTTTAGGAAATGTGCGTAAGAGGAAAGATTCTATTTGCTCAAGCTCTCAGGTTTTTTAAACTGTGAAGCTTATTATCAGTGCACACTTCAAAAACTGGCATCCATGATGATTTGGGAGTAAATTAGTGAACATGGCCTGCGAAACCAACACTTTTATGAAGACATAGTTATTGCTGAAAGATTTCAAAATATTAACTTGATTCTGTTTTTATTTACACACAATGTCCAACCATTTCTGAAAAAAAACTACAAAAAACAACTAAAAAACCTAGGTTTATTGCAAATTGCTCTTGAGTGATGTACACACTACTGTGTGTGCTTAAATGTGTCTACATGTGGGAAAGAGAGAAAGAGCAATGGCACTACAGGCAAATATGCACCAGTAACATGACCTTTCCAACCTTTCTGCCTCTTCCCTGGGGTTTCCCATCCGTTTCCAAAGAGGCCTTGTAGGGAGTGCCCATCATGGGGGATCCTTCAGGGTTATGAGACCCCTGGCGTGGATGACGGGTAGGGCAGGCTGCCACCGCGGCAGTGCTGGCACAGAGCTTTGGCAGGAAAGGCAATGCCAGAAGCCTGCCACAGTCCTGCTGAGATTCTCCCAGGCAATTAGGCTGCTGCAGCAGTGAGCTGCTGCCTGAATGGAAAGGAGAGGAAGGCTGAAAAGGACCAGTTATTAACAATGTTCACCGGTTTGTACTGACACTGTGCTGACATACCACAGCAGCTGAGTGTAAACAGACAAATTGTTTCTGGTTAGAGTTAGTATACTGTTGAACTGTTAATATGCATTCACAGCTCTACTTGTAAGCATTTTGTTCTCAAAGTGCGCACAACATGATAAGTCCTTGGAAGAAAAGCCTTGATGTGATTTGTGCAAAGGGTGAAAAAACTTGCCCTCCTTCTATCCATGTCCCTGTCACCCCAGCGGAAAAAGGAGTGGATCACTTTCACTCTCACTGTCCCTTTTCCTTTCTCTCCTCTCCATCTTTCTGTCTGATGAAAGAGGAGCTATGATCGCTTCGACAACAAAGAGCCCAGCCGCTTGTGTTTGGATGAGGCTCCTTTCTTCTCTCCTTACTCCTCCTTCTCTATCTATTTCTTCTAACCCCCTCTGATCTCACTTACTCTCTTTCCTCTATGCCACAACTCTCCCCCAACCCTTTCCCCCCCTCATTCACTCCCTCCCTTACTGCTCTATCTCTTGCTGCCTGATGCCACTCTCCAGCGTTGCTCCTCGGTTCTTCGTTAGGGCCCCAGCGATACAATCAGGGTATGGAATTAAAAATCAGAAAGTGTCCTTGTCGAAGAGACACCCCGGATGGCGCACTTTGATGTCTACTCAGAAATTTGAAATTCATATGTTGTCACACTTGATATTAACCCCCCCCCCCCCCATTCCCTCTCTACGCTCTCTGTGAATCTTTTTATTTTTTTTTAGTTTTCCTCCTCCTCTTCTCTATCAAGTGTCATCATGCACTATTCAGTGAGAAAGAAACAAGAGGAACAGAGAATAACATAAAAAGCATTGTAAAAGTATTTTATAACATACTTTCTTGTCTTTCATTTTTCATGTTTTTGCTCAGCGCAGAAGGCGGGAAGATATAATGAATCATTCAATTTCCTTTTGATTGTAGGTGCTGGGGTGCGTGGGTTTAGAGGTAGAGGACAGGGACTGAGGGACCACGATGGGGTAGAGATTAGGCGGTGGGCCACTTTGATGCCATTTCAGAACTCTGCGCCAACTCAAAGCTATTTGATAGAGTGAGGAAAGTGTGGCTGCCGCTCACTACAGCACACACACACATTTTGAGACAGGCACATAAAATATCTTGCTAGAACTTAGGCCTGGTTCCCAAAAACCATATTAATGCCCATGCACTCCTCAAACCTTCAACATGACAGACAAGAGTTAATCCTATTTGGATTTTTATAAAGGAAACATCAAAACATGCTAATTTTACTCTGAATAGCAAGCAAGTCACCTTGTGCGTGCATGTGAACATATTGTTGAGATCTAAAGACAATCCTCTTGTAAGAAGTGTGGAAAAATAATTAGACTTGAGTCAATGACATTAATAAACAATAACCCTCCAAAAGAAATCTTAAGAGTTGGATGTGGATGTGACACTTTTCTGGATGCATTTTCTTATTCTTGTCTTCAATAAGAAGAGAGGCCATTGATGGCCTATCCCAAGACAGCTACAAATAGGCACAAAGGTGAGGTGGCGAGGGCTGGGGGACTAAGTAGGAGGCGGGGAGAATGTGGATAAGCAGGATGGTGATGGAGACCGGGACGGGGATTCCCATTGGTCTAGTATTCTTGATTCATCATTAATCACTCTCACTGAGCCCCTCCGACCCTCCCGTTTCTATTTGCCACCCCTGTTTTCCACCTAAAAGATTCACTCCTCAAGGTAATGGGTACCCACCCCTGCTGCCCCATCCCACCCTCAACACCACCTGAAACACGTGCTGGTTCTTAAAACAACAATTTCTCATATCTAGCAGCTCAGGAAAGTCACCCTTATGTATGTCTCTCTGTTTATATCATTCCTTCCTCCTTTGTTCGTTACTGCTCTCACTCTCTGTCTTCCCCCTTGAGTACTTTTTTCTCTCTCCTTTTTGTTTTCCCGCTCTCTCTTTGTGACAAATGGGTTTTAATAAAAGCTGACAGAGCGATGAAATTAAAGGAGTGCATCCCATGGCTAGCTATAGCTCCAGCCCTAGTGTGGCACTGACATATTTAAAACAGGGCCTTAATTCAGGGCCCTGTGAGTGTCTGACATCACCAGGTCTCCTCTGTGTTATTAGAATCATTATTACTGCTTGACACTGTATTCTTGTAAAAAATAAACAAATAAAAAAATAAAATACAAATGCAAATAGATAACAATAATAATCAAAATTACAGCTGGCATCAGAGCAGACAGCCGTTTAGCAGCCCCTTCGTCCTTGTTCCAACAATGACCCCTATAAAACAGTCTATTTCATTGACCCTATTAGCAGATATTAGGCCCCATCTCCCATGTTGCCTCATTATAGGCCTGGTTCATAGAGAGGGGGTTGGGATGGAGGAGGTAGTCGGAGACAGAAAGGGTGTGTGCATATTTTCCAAGGGAATCTTTCCATAAGGAATAACTGACATGGAGGACATACCCACGCCTTGAGAGCTCTCGCTCAACGTTAGAAAGCTTTGTTTTGCTGGATTACAGGGCTAGGAGGGGAACCTAATCCCCTAATTTTTAATCTCTCCGGGATGGATAAGAGACTGAGGTGGGGTGTGTGGTGTGTGTGTGTGTGTTTGTGTGTGTGTGTGTGTGTGGGGGGGGGGGGGGGGGTCCCCCCCACAACCTGGGTGGGTGGGTTCC
>JBAMHW010000006.1:10098982-10110427 GCA_037177495.1 Rhadinocentrus ornatus | reverse complement strand
GAGTCTATCAACACTCCAAGGTTACAAACTTGGTCGGTGATTTTGAGAGCCCGAGTCTCCAGGTGTTTACCAATGCTGACCCTTTTCTCTTTGCTACCTAAACAGAATAATCTCAGTTTTGTCTTCATTTAATTGTAGAAAATTTTCCCTCATTCAGGTGTTTACTTCCTCCAGACACTGACACAGTAAGTCTATTGGGCTGCAGTCTGATGACAAAGACACATAAAGTTGTGTATCATCTGCATAACTTTGATAATTAATGTTAAAGTTCTGTAATATTTGACCAAAAGGGAGCATATACAAGTTCAAAAGAAGAGGTCCAAGGACTGACCTCTAGGGGACTCCACGAGTCATGGCTACTTGCTCGGATTCATAGCTGCCGATCGTAACAAAATAACTCCGGCCTTCTAAATAGGACCTGAACCAGTTAAGGACCGCTCCAGAAAGTTCAACCCAGTTTTCCAGCCTGTGCTACAGGATTCTGTGATCTACAGTATCAAACGCAGCACTGAGATCCAGCAGAACCAAGACTGATACTTGACCAGAATCAGTATTCAACCTAATTTAACCTCATTTAACCCTTTGACCAGAGCTGCTTCAGTGTGGTGATAAGGTCGGAAGCCGGACTGAAATTTATCAAGATTTCCACTTTCATTTAAAAAGTCATTAAGCTGGTAAAATACAACTTTCTCAATAATCTTGGATATAAAAGAAAGGTTAGAGACATGTCTATAGTTGTTCATTAAAGAAGCATCTAGAGTCCTTTTTTTTTTAGGAGTGGCTTAATGGCAGCTATCTTTAGTGACTTGAGAAAAATGCCTGATGCCAGTGAGCTCTTAACTATAAGTAGGAGATCACTTTCTACTGAGGTAAAAACTGTTTTTAAAAAGTCAGATGGTTTAAATGTCCAGAGTGCATGTTGTTGATTTCAAATGCCAAACTATTTATTGTAGGATTTTTAAATCAACCATGTAAAATTGTGACATAACGTCAAAATTATTTCCAGGTTTTAAACACAGAGTATATGTCTTGTTTGACTGTGTGGAATTAATATTTTGCCTAATTGTTTTAGTTTTTGGCTAAAAAAGTTGGCAAATTAGTTGGACTTCTCAGTGAAAAAAAACTCTGGGCTTATCTGTACCGGAGGATTTGTAAGTTTTTCAATCATAGCAAACAGAGTACGAGAATTGCTTACGTTCTTGTTAATCATTTCAGATAAATGCAGCTGTCTGGCCTTGCACAGCAAATTAGAGCGGTTTAGTACAGAACGTTTAGGCAAAGTCTCCAAAATAGCAATTTTGGCACATTCAAAGTCCCCCAATTAAGGACCTATGGTTTTAAAAGTTAAGAAAAGGAAATAATCCAACAAAAGCCTGAGACAGGACCTGAGAGATGCATTATTCAGCTGATCCATCTGCTGTTCATCAAAACCTCATCATCATTACTGAATGTGAACAGTTCATGTAGCACACTGCACATTTATGTATATAGAGTATTTACTTAGAGTTTTTTTGAAATCTTATCTTAATCTTTATCTCCATCCAGCTTTCTTAAGTTGTTTTTTTTACTTACATTTTATAATCTTATATGGCATTAATTTTTACGGCAAAGTAAAAATTTGTATTGTTCGGAGAAACTTGTTTTCTTACAGGGCAAATGACAATAAACACTTTGAATCTTGAATCTTCAATAGTCTGAACAATGGTTGGCCGAAAGATAGTTGTGAGGCAGATAAACAGGGAGGAAAGGCTGAATATGCCAATGATTATTATTTTTTTTTTTATAAAAGCTTTTGTTACCTTGAAGGATCTGTTAAAAGGTTTCATGAGTGTTACTGGATAAATGTAATAATATACAAAGCAGAATATTTTCCTTTAAAATGCAGCATAACAAAACATACAAATGAACTATCACCTTTAAATAAGCAGAGTTTATTAAAGGCCAAAGTATTACACCGTCAGCATGGAGTAAGTAGAGTGTGTACACATATGGAAGCCACAGATTATTTGTATACATTATGGAAATAGGACATAGTGATGCAGCACATGGACAGAGTCAGCAGCTCTAGCGAATCACTGAAGTTGGGCATTTTACCAGGAAGCTGAACCATCGGCATGCTGCTGGGGAATGGGGACAGTCTGCCAAATGCAAAATCATCCTGTGTTCTTCTGTGGCTCACGCCGGCGATAAATCAAAACGGCAAACAACAATTAGCACTCCGTTGACACTCTATTCACATCCAACAGTTTATACAGGAAGTCAGCCAAGCCATGTAGAACCCATTGTATTGTCTTGCCAAGTGCATCTGCTATTATCAGCAGCGGAAATCCATCCACTTGTTGTATAAGCTTGTGAAAACAGGTTTACAGGTCCTACTTAATGCCAATATAAACTGTGCTGTATAATAAATTGCAGGCATTGCAAATTTACACTACATTCATGCTGTGAGAAAGCACAAGAGACAATTAATTCCCAACTGATTCTATCACTCCAAGAATATGTACTTGCTGTATGCCTTACAGGTCAAACATACAGTAGTGTGTCCCCCTTCTTTACATTCAATAGAAAATCATTTGCTCAAAGCAATCGCAAATGCTTTAATAACGGATAAACAACCCTCATCCGGTCTTATTTCTCTACGGACACCCAGCTCAATCAATTAATTACCTAGACTGTACATATTACTTCAGGGCATTAGCAATCATTTTTAAATATTAATTTGGCTTTGTCCAGGGACTGATATTAGGGCCCTGTTGTTGTCTTCTGGTTCTCTAGCTGTGGAGTCAGAGGCATTCTGCTATGGGAGGTAAATTAGAATATCAAGAAGAAGGCTTAGGCTGTTGATTAACTTTTGCAAAGAAAAAAACATACTTTGTTCAAATTATCACAAACAAGCAATAATTCTCATTTGTTTACAAAAAGAAACAAAAGAAACAAGACAAAAGTTTGGATTTTTGGAGAATTTTTCTGTGGGTGGCTCATGTGCTGAGTAAGAGTTTGCGCCCACAACGAGTGTTCAAAGGAGCTTTCTGGAGTGAGTAGGACCCAAATTAATTATGTTCTTTGATCCATTTTATTAGACTTGTCATGAATTCAATGTTAATTTCAAGCACGCGTTTCAGGCATTGCTGCAGGTAAAAAGAAGAATTTTCTACGCACACTATAAACTATATGTTTGTGAAATATCTGCTTCATGTATTTCTATTTGTTGGAAAGTAAAGAGGAGAATGGGGCCAATAAATCAGGATTAATAAAGTGACTTGCCTAAAATGAGAGAACACAGCTGTGAAGATTTACAGTGCATATCTCCTGACCGCCAGTGAGGCAAACAAACATCAACAACAACATCTGAGTTAAAATCAGGCTTGTGGAAACACCATGCCTTCAGAGGATGTTATCTGTCTCCATTTAGGCTGTCTTTAATAATTAACCAGATCCATTTATTTATTGCTCTCCATCACAGAGATACCCAGGTGAGTTGAGTTTCTCTTGGGATGAGTGCTCAGGGGAGGTGAGGTAGTGGAAGATTCTTCTCCTTTTACTCTTCTATCTCATCCTTTGCATCAGTGTTTGTAGCCCAGAGCAGAGGAAGCCAAGAAAAAAAATCTCAGATTTGGCCTCTGTCCACTTTACCTGCAGAATCTGCTGCATCAGCATATTTCCCAGAGTTCCACAAGGCAAAAAGCAAAGAACAGGGACCTGAAGGCATGGAGGCTATAGCTAATTGGCCCATGTTGTCCAAATAGCCTAATTTCTATTTTCTTTTAAACAGAACATAGACATGAAAACTGTGGAGTATATTTTAATTGTCTGAAATGGTCCATTTAAAGCTGGCAATGTGCAATTAATAGATCATAGATCTTTACTCCAGCCATGTGCTATTATCAAAGACTTCTTTCCATTGCAACATATAGTGAAAAAAGCAGTTTCAAAGACTTGTTCAGAGGTTTTAAATTGTGCTGTTAAAGATATAGATCAAAGGATGATTTATGAACAAGTGTGTATTCACCATCACTTAATATGTGGTCGCTGATGGTAAAATGTAATGGTTAGTCTACCCCTGCTTTGTTAAAATGTCTGAAATAAGCTGAATATGATATTCTGTGATCTTGGTATATCTGGTGCTCATCTTGAGATCGGACCACAACTTGACAGTGTGCCAAGTTGGGGGGGGGGGTTAAGCAGTGAATAGCTTAGCAAATTGACACTTGGCTGCCAAGTCCTAGGAGGGAGGAAGAGGCAGAGCGGCTTAAAGAGAGTGCAAAAACCCCTGTAACAGAGACCCAGAAACCCCAGAGGGTGAAGGGTGATGAGGAAGAGGGAAAGAAAAGCGAAGGTGGGCAAAAGCATAATGAGAGAGGAAGCACAGGGAAAAAGAACATGCGGGATAAAGCGGCAGAGGGAGATGGAAAGAGTGAGAGGCAGAACAGGGAGAGCACAAAAATGAGGGAACAGAAGAGGCTTGATATGATTTCAATGGAATGTTTGTTGACAGTACTCTGTGGCCCGGGGCCTTGGGATAAATGATTGAACACTGTGCCTGTCAAAGCTAGAGGATTTCTGTGGGCTTGTGTTTCTCTCCTTGCTCTATTGCTTGAGGGAAGGTAGCAGTCAACTAATTGACACAGAATTAAGCATGAAATGCACTCAGCACAGTCTCTCCTGCCATGGCTGGCCTCTCCCCCAAAGAGGCTGCTTCCAGTGAAAGGCTGCAGATAAAGCACACATATGCCTATGTCAAGATCAAATCATACACATGCAAACATAAAAGTGTAAACACATCCACCCAAACAGAACAAACAAAATAATAAAATAAACATTTGAGTAGATAGTCCCCTTTTCACTTACATTTGCAGTTTGAATTTAACTTTTTACTCCCACACACAAGCAAGTGCATACATGTACATTGGCAGAGGCAAAGAGACACAGGGTAGAGGATATGCACAGAGTACATAAGTAAACAGTATAGACTTCCCCAGTGACAAATTGCTCCATGAGAAAGTAATCCTTCAAGATTAACAGTGTCATTCTGCACCACACCTAGTATATTATGCTCAGGGGGCTGTGATCTCAGCTGCAGGCTTCTTGCAAATGGCTTACCAGGCGTGCACTAACTGCTTTTGCTCTGATCTGAAAAGAAAAACACGTGACAAAGAGACTCAAGTAAAAAAAGAAAAGAAAAAAAAGGAGAACAGAATAGCAATCCAGAAGGACAGTCAGAGAAAGGTAAGGGAACAATGAAAGAAGAGGGAATGGGGTGCAAAGAGAGAAAAAATTACAAACACATCAGACCAAATAGTATCTGCAGCACAGTGCAGAGGACACACAGGTGGGCCTTTGTTTTCCATACCATTGCCTGTGATTGAGTGATGCATGGGTTGATTAAGGTTTTGCAGCATAGACCTTTAGCTTTAAATAAACAGCACTGCCTACTAAAATACAGCCAGTGATAAAGTAGTACACCTGAAGCCTCATCTCATTAAAACCTGGAAGTGCAACAACAAAAGCAACATGACTAAGCAGTGTGTATGTTAGGTGGGGCACTTAAAAACAAAAGGAAAAAAAAATCTTATAGAGGTTGTAGCTATGGTCTGGGTAGTAGCTGTCAGACAGCTCCTTCTTGATTCTCCACTGACCATCTGAAAGACAGGAGCAGAAAGTTAGAGGTGCTGAAGAAGAGAAGGGAAGCTGTGGGTCAAAGGGCCAACTCCATTTTGCTGACTACCAACCAATCAGAAGGTGTCCTGTGCTGTCTTGGAGGGAACAGAGGAGGAAGATAGTAGGAGAAGATGAAGAGGAGGAGGAGGAAAGCAAAGAAAGTAGGAGGGTGGGTGGACTGCAAGGCGGATCCCCAGGGTCAATTATCCCAGAGAAGGAGCTACTGGAGCCAACACTCTGCATCTCATTTGCAAGGCAGCAGCAAAGGTGCACCTGAGCTCAGCTAGTGAGTGTCCTGCCATAGCACAGAGGCAATTAATGTCTCTTTTCAATGACATGTGCTTCTCAGTGTGACAGTAGCTGGGCAACTGTGGGTTGGGCCAACCGGTTGAAAAAGAAGGCTTAAGCAATTCCTCTAGTCTTCCCACAGAGACTAATTTCAAGTAGTCTTGCCTATACTTCACCAGTAGCCTAAGTTAGAGGACTACAGACTCAAGCCTAAACACATATACACCTATACATTCCTTCTTGCAGACAAGACAAACATGCTTAATGAACAATGCCACATATGTCTGGATGATCATCCTGAGAGCAGTTTCCGTGTCTTGTCAGCACATGAAACAAACATGTTCATCAGCTGCTGGTAATCGGTACATACGTACATCAAATAACAAACAATTATGAAACATTTAAAACTGAGGGCCAAAATGTGTTGGTATTTTTAAAGGTCACTATGACTACGACAAAGAAATAAAGGCATTTTAGTTACTTTTAAAAGCCTTAGAGTTTTTTGTGATATCAAGTTTTCTCTAGCTTATCCAACGAGCACCTTGGACAGGAACTAGTGAAACCAGAAAGTGCTTCTACACAACAATTTTTTTTAAAATAATTCTCTGTGATGGACAGTTTAATGAAAACAGGCGGAATTGAGGTTTCTGGACCAAAGCTTTTCTGCAATATAGCTGAAAATAATCTCTCATAGTCATGAATCACATGTAAAGCAGTACCAACAAACCCAAGAAGGTAATCCTTAAAAAGGTAGATATCAAACTAAAATAAGAGAAAAGAACAATAAGTAGAGAAATTTTTACCAACTATAATTCTAATCAATACTGGGTCAAAGATTCTAAATTTTGAGCCGGGGGTAATACTTTGGATGAACTTAAGTAGTGACCTGGATAGATACTGTAGAAAGAATTCATGTGGTCGGTCAATATCATACATATTCTTGATGAACCATAAGAATGTTTAGCCCGAGTGCTGGAGGCAAAGAAAGGTCATTGGTCACTAAAAACATTAGAAATTATGCTGTCAACAGATAATTTCATGGAAACCTAGTCATTGAAAACATCCTGGATCAATACACTAAACACTATCAGCAGTTCTAAGCCTAAAGGGACAAATACATATTCTGATTCATTGTATAGCAAACTGAGAGAAGCAGAGCATAAATGGCTTGCTAAAACACTTTACATCTGGCCAAAGAGTTTGCCGAAGTATGGATGCACTAATTGTTTTATAGTGTGACCGATGCCTTGCTTTAAAATATATCTAACTGTGTGGTAGACAGGTTTAGCCAAATGATGGCTTCATGCCAAGACATCATAATGGCATACATCCTTACATTTTAGCATGGAAGTTCTTTCCCGTGGATTTAGACGACAGTGCTCACAAAGTTCAGAAAGGGAGCATTAATTGAGCCAAAAAAATGCAAAGTACAGCCAAAATCTGCAGGGAGGTCAGATTTCAGCACTGCATCAACATAAAAGAGCAACTGCACACTGTTTCTGCTCAAATATAAAATCTCATAAGCAAAACATTCTTATGCACAATGAGCCACAACCTGTGTAAAATGAGTCCCTGTAAGAGCAGGACAGTTACCACAAATCACTCTGTGCAAGTGGCACAAAGGAAAACATGGGGACTGTCTACGAAATGCAACACAAGAAAAAGATAACTTTACTCTCAAATATGTTAGGTCAAGTGAGATATACTGCATTTCATTTTCAATTTATTTATTGTACAAGGACACTAAATGGAGTACTTTATTAAAAGATTTACCTTTGTGGCAGTAAGAGAAAATGATTAAACATTGCTTAGATTTCAGAGTTCAACTTGGAACATGGAGCTTACTTTTTCTATTCAAATATAAAAATTAAAAAAAAGGATGAGAAAAAAAAAAGAAAATAAGACCTCTTGATTTTTTTTCTGTACACATACTGGAAAACCAATGTGTCAGTTCTATTTATTAGTCTGCCAATTTAAAAATTTTTTTTTATATTAGACTTTCTTTTAAATTAGTTCATTTTGCTCTGTTAGTAGTACTGAAACTAAAGTATATGACAGATTGGTGTCTGGGGAATGTGTTGCTTACGCACTGATGTCAGCAAGTGTGTTGCCATGTAATCAAGCACGACTTTCTATGCGACCTTATTGCTGCAGGGCATTGCAGCTAGTAGGGCTAACATGGGGCTAATGAGTGCCATTCATTGCACTTGGGTTCAGAGGAACATGCAAGCAATGGGCACAGGCTCACACATATTCAACAGATCCATCCTTCCGATCACTGCTCCCTACAGCCCCGAAGCTCACAATGAAACCCAGTGTCTTTCTCAGTGGGAAGCCTTTGCTCTCCTCCCTGACCATTCCCACTCGTCTGAGACCGAAATAGACATTGCTTTGCTTCCCTGCTTATTCTCATAGTCAACTTGTGGTTGACACACACTGGATGAATGACTACCGCCCTCTGCTCGCCTCAGTCGACTACTGAGGTGTAGTTCTGAGTTGTCGAGCTTGCCACTGAGAGAGAAAAGGAACATGAGGAGTCGGATTTGGTTCACAATGCAGAGGTGGTGAGCATGTGTGCTAGTTTCAGCAGACTCATCATGCATACACACACACACGCACACACACACTTAGAGTTAAGCTCACCAGCTTTTGACAGAGGCAGAATTATTCCAGCAAGGTGAATATTACCCCTGTGGGACTTCATTTACCTTAAGCAAATATATTGAGTTTCTCTGTGTTTTACTGCTCCTCATAATCTAAGCCATACCCACACATATACCTGCACACATAGGCAGTCATATCATCATATCACTCACTATATTTGTGTCCATGAGTGTTGTCAGTGTTTTTAGTGAAATCATTAAGGCATGTGGATAGCAGTCAGATGTCCCCCTCCAATCAAATCCTTAATGTTGCAGTTCTGAATTGTGGAGACCTCTCATAAAAGGTTACCAAAGCTGTCCTGCTGCAGCTTCCATTTATGTGTAAAGCACAAAGTCAAAACTTAAACACACACATTCACTTCTTCAAAGAGGTAGTTTTGAATTTTGCAGCTTGTATTATTGTTATTCTCCTCCTGGTATTTAGCCAGTAAAGGTCACTGATGGACTTCTTTTGTTGTGCTGTTTGAGGTCTCTCTTGCCCATTGTGTTAACAACTCATTAAAAATTGAGGCGAGTAAGGCTGGCCAGGAGACATTGCATATGTTTGGAAGCATTATTATTATTAAATAATCATGTTTGTCTCCTAAATTGAGAGTGACTCATGCCACAATATCAGTAATTAGATAAATTATTGATGGGCAAGCGGGTGGGTGAGAGGAGGGTTGGTGGTGGAAATGGAATTGCCAAACCCAATTACTGTCTTTTTCTGAGAGTGGCCCCATTAGGGTTGTCACTTAAACTACCAAATGGCAGTACTAATAAAACTGCAACCAGCACTTAACCGCTTAATTAATAGTAAGATGATTAATATTTTAATTGCCGTAGATTAAATACCGCTCGAGCTGAGAGTGAGGTGTGCAAAGAGCAGAAGTTGACTTCTTACGTGCTTGCTGATTTAAAATGTCAAACACCATGTTTCACAGCAACCTTTTTCACACTGGCTGCCACTGTAACAACTGCAATTTGCAAAAATAAATCTGTAGTACTTCATGGAGGAGACTTATTCATATTTGTTTAATTCTAAGATATGTTAGATATGTATAATGATAATCCAGTTGGTGCGTGTGTACTTAAAGTAGCTGCATAGGTGATAATATAGTAGAGAATTTAAAGAATGGATCAACTATTTCCTAAACTATTAAAATCAGTAAGTTTGATTATATCTAAAGCATGGTTTATAGGCAGCTTATTGTATGTTATTAACTGATTGACCCTGTATTGTTATAATTATTTTTTGTTGTTGTTGTTGTTTTTTTAAGTGGCAAATATTTGCATAAAATCCAAGATTGATGTAGATGTCTGTAGCCTGCTGGATTTTGGGATCAGACCTCCCTAAAGAAAACCTGCAAGCACTGTATAAAAGGACTATCCTTTTTGCACTAATACCCATCAGCACCCTCTCTCAAGGGGACTTTGTGTCTCCCATCCTCAACATGAATAAAACAAGTTGTTATTCTTTTCTACACAAACACCCTCTAAGTGCCCGCAAACAAAAGAGGAAACAACGCCAAGCTTTGGTTTTCTTCCAGCAATGGCAACATAGATGGGCTCCCCAGACATTTGCTGGGTTCTATAAATTGTGTCCTGCTCTGTGCAGTGTCTGCTTTGCCAGGGGCACAGGACAGAACTTCTAAGCACAAACAAAATCTACTAAATACCTTATAGGGTTTGTTTGCAGATTGAACAAAACTTATTATTTATTCACTTTACCAATTTCTTATGTACATGGCATTATTAATCAAGCTCCCTTGTGACATTTGAACTCTTGTTTGTTCATTTGAGTCTACAGAATGACTGTGCTGGTAAGTGAATCATTAGGAGGCATCACTTTGGCCCAGATTTGACAAAGAAGCTGGGAAGGTGCACATTAGCCAGCAGAAAAGGTTAAGCATGGTAAAATGAGAAAGGAAATGTGGCGGACAAATTGAGAAATTAGTAATGTGCTGGCGAGGAAAGTCTCAAAGGACCCAGTGCTGAGGCGAGACCTATTATGGCACATGGTACCAGGCAGTTGGATGGTAATTATCATCATGTGTTTAGCAAGGCAACCTTATGCAGGGCAACATATATGACTTCTGCCTTAACCACTTAGTTAGCCCATTTAGCTCAGTACAGTGGAGTGTGAGATGAGGGGATATTTTTAGTGGTATGCTGCTTTAAGAGCAGGCAGCGTTTCCCCGCTGCAGGTGCTGGCAAGTCAGCCATAGTTGGCATCCTGGACTGTGATGCAGGTGTGTGACCCGTAGCGTGATGTTAGGGTGGCTAATGTGGCCTTGCCAAGTGTAACTTGGATGTCCTTGGGGAAGGTGAGAGAATGACCCCTTGAAGATCCAGTTTGGAACCTGGTGAGCAAGGGACCAGATGTGTGTGTGTGTGTATTTACATGCAAGTCTTTTAGTGTCTCCATGTGTGCCCACTGCCAGCTTTGCATGAAACAGCTGGTTCCCACCATCTGCTGCTCCTCTTCATCAGCACCAGCAGAATGTGAATAAACTAAATGCGTGTTTTTCCTGTTCATGTTTTTTTTTCACTTATACATTATCCACAATTTAAGCCATGATTTCATGCCATTCAAATCAAACTGATTTGAGAGGGTATATGCGCAGGAAAAAAAATAAATAAAAATAAAACAAAAATGCAATGTAAGCACAATGGCTCATTTAAAACAGGAAAAAATAGAATTTTGTTATTTATTTTTTAAATTATAAACTGCCAATTTCTTTGAAAGCTACACTAGCTTGTGTATGCTAGCTTTTTCCTTTGGTTGTTAATAATTTGCTTCAAGCTGGTCTACTGTGTGTGTGTGTGGTGGGGGTGAAACGGGGGTGGGGGGTGG
>JBAMHW010000006.1:10081384-10092715 GCA_037177495.1 Rhadinocentrus ornatus | reverse complement strand
GGCTCTATGTTAGTTTCCTCCTGGCTGATAGTAGGAATAACTTGATCTAGTTTCTCTCTTATACTAGTTATTTTATTTTATTGTGATAGCAAATGGTTTAAGATTGAGATTTAATGTAAAAGACTTCACTCTTTGAGGGAGCACTCGAAGAGTCCCAACAGCAACTGGAAAACTTTTTGGGGAAAAAAAATCCTTTTTAATGAACACAAGAAAGTCACAATATATTTAAATTAACACTATCAAAAGATTAGGACATAAGGTAGAGGATGGGACAGTGTAGGTAACTGTGCAAATGGCGTTACCATGATCTTCTCTATGCTTTCCAAAACTAATGCCATCCATCCATTTTCTGTACCTGCTTATTTCAAGGCAGAGTGGTGGGGGGCTGAAGCCTATTCCAGCAACTACCAGACAAGGGGCAGGGTATACCCTGGACATGTCATAAGTCTATTGCAGGGCTAACACAAAGAGACAAACAACCAGTCATGCTCATACTTATTCCTTGGAGGAATTTTAGAGTGATCAATTAACTTAACATGCATGTCTTTGGACTGTGTGAGGAAGCTGGAGTACCCAAGGAGAACTCACATACATGGAAAGAACATGCAAACTCTGCACAGAGTTGGCCTTTGGAGAGATAATATTCACACAGTCTTCTATGGTTTGATAAAAATTTAGTTACAGCTGCATAATTCCAATGGGACATGCATATTCATACTGACTGTTTGTTTTTTTTAGTTTGTGTTATGTGCTATCTTCATTTATTTTTCGCCAGTAACACATATACTAGTGTTTACACAGCTTATCAAATTTCCCGAGTTTCCTTTACTATGACCCCCAAGATTTTCAAATACACCTTGGCAGGAGTATACTCATTTCATTATGGGCATTCAATTTTAAGCAGAGGTGCACAGGGCTCAAAGGATTAAAATAGGTGTGAAAAATTTATCTGACTGCTCATGCAGTTTGTTGGCACAAATTAATTATAATTAATCATAATGATGTCTAAAACTTTCAAAAAAAAAAAAAAAGAAGAAAAAGAAAGAAAGAAATGGACAAGTGGTTAGAAAGGGGATTTTTTTTTTTTACTTCTATTTCAAAGAACTCTTCTGTTCTTTTGGGGGAATTCTTTCTAAGTTAGGATGGGTGCAAAACAGTCTTTCTTCCAACTGATATAAAAACCAACCAATCTTGCAATAAATCAAATTCCAATCACAGCATATCAAACTTTGAAAGGTCTCCAAGATCACAAGAGTCTCTTTACACACCTGCTAGGCATGTCAGTATTTGGGTGAGGCTGGGTATGTTATTCTAACACACACACACACACACACATACACCTGTGGTACTTCCTGCCACTAACGCTGTAAGTGTTCCAGTTTTTTTTTTTTAGACAGAGGGGGCGAGAAAGGTGAGAGGGAGGGCGACCCAGCAGCTGCTTACCTTGGCTGACTCTCACACCTGTTAAAGAAAGAGGCACAAATCACACTATATTACACTGTTAACAGGAGGTAATAAAAGGCTGATGCAAGCAGACAATAATGGCCAAGCAAGCCTTGGATTCACACATACTTATTCTGCCATCAGAGGAAAATTCATCAAGCATTTAATCCAAAAGCAGATGAGTCAAAAACAGTAATTTCTCCAATTCATGCAAGGTTTCATTCGCAAAAGGCCCTCTTGTGTACCATACATGCCAAAATCATACCATCTGATGAATTCTTGCTTGGCTCTGGAACAAAGCATCCTCCAACTTTATTTCATAGCACAGAATAGAGATGATCCCCTTTAAAGCAGTTCAAATCTAAAGCTCAGTGTACCAAGCACTTGAGCATCAATTTGTCAATTTTATTTTCAGCTGAGTGACAGGGTATATTACCCCGGTGAGCAGCCAGGCTCAGCACAGAGCCTGAAAGTGTGTGTGAATATGTTTATCTTGTCGCTTGTGCTTATTTTATGTAGATTTGGAAGGTTTTCTGACATAAAGCACCAAGGTTTTCTTGTGCAGAAAAACTCTGTGTGTCATGTACTGACACAGCCTCTGATCACAGCTGATCGCAGCAACAAGTGCAGGTGTCAGGACTGGGACTTGGAAATAGCACTGCAATGTAAAAAAATAAAATAAATAAATAAATAATAAGTAGTCATGTTTTACACTAAGAAATGTAAATATCACCAAAATCTGTCTTAATAGTAAAATATATAAGAACAAGCCCCTTTAAAGAGTTCAACAGCTATATGAAAACAGATTCATTAAAAGTTGTCCCTTGACTCCTGGGGCCCTGGACCCTTCCCTCGGGCCGCTCTGGATGGCTGGTCCATGGCGGGGCCAGTGGCTACCCATCTTGGCCCACTTGGGCCTGTGCCCCAAGACCGCGGGGCTCTGGCTGGGGCTCTCTTCTGCCACCCTCCGGGTGGGGCTTGGTTCATCTTCGGGGTGGGGTGGCTTGGGTTTTTGCTACGGGGTTGCTGCTGATGGCCCGGGTCTCTGGGCTGCCCTGGTCTGCCTCTAGCCTCCGTAGAGGCGTGGTCGCATTTGCATGATCTATGTTACTCATCCTCTGCATGCTGACACAGTCATTAAGTTGTCCAGTGGGTTTATGCACTAAGAGATAATTTTTCTTTTTTTTTCTGTGAGTTTGTATCTGGTTAGTGTTGTGATATGTTTGTGATATGTCTTGATTTGGTCATTATTTAAAAACTCTTAATCACTGGCAGCTCTGTTTTTCTGTAAATGCTGTAAGAAATTTTCTAGTCTGTTTATGTACAAATGTAGAAGTTTGTTGTCTGGTATTAGTGTGGATTGAAGGGTCGTTGTCTTCTGTCTGTGTGGTTTTTGTCTCTTTTTTCTTCTTCTTTCCTTTTCGCTTCAAAAGTTATTTTTCTGAGCATCCCACCTTATAGCCAAAAGCAATATTAACAGCTGGTTAAACTGGTTTAGATGGAGCAGAGGATGAACTTTCCTTTTTGTTTCATTTTTAAACTGTGAGTTAAAGAAGTAATTTTTTATTACTTCACAGTATGTTTTCAAGATAGACTGACAGTCAAAGTCCCCAGTAACAATTGTTATGAGTACAAGTGATTACTTGAGCAAGAAGATTTAATCCTGAAATTTTGTAAAGCGAATGCTGCTTAGCAGCAAGCTAAGGAAAACTTCAGGGAGATTCAATACTTTATTACACTTAGCACGATAAAACAGAGGTACTTGTTTTTTATAACTTAAATAGCATTATATAATAGGCTGAGCCATCATTTGCGTACAGGTATTTCATTAGTGAGCCTTAATGATGGCAGCATGCATCCTGCAAAGCCACTGCACACTATATTGAAAATATATTTTTCCTGACTGCCTTTCTGAATAAGCTCCACGGATGTCTGCCCTCTATTACCAGGTCAGTGGTGTTTGCAAATGCTGCAGTGTGTGTGTGTACCTGTCCGGCCAGGCCCTTGTTAGTGTGTAGGTGTGTGTGTGTGTGGTGCTTGTGTTTAATAATGCATGGCCCCAAGCCCAGGACAGGGCCTTTGATAAAGTACAGATCCGCGGCACATGCATAAGCAGCTCCAGCCATATGCAGAAAGCGGAAATTGATGGTGGAGATAAAGTCTATGCTGCTGATGCTCCGGGTGTGAATGTGTGTGAACATGTGTGATCGTGTAACAAAGAACGACAATAAGGCACAGAGAGATTTATGGATCGTATCAATGTCCATATGCAAGTGTTTGATCAGGTGGCAATTTGGGGCTTTCAGGACGAGTCTTTGTGGTGTGTGAACATGTTTGGAGATTGGTACTTTTGGCAAAGTCTGATTAGTTGATACAGTACACACAAGCAAATGTGGAAATGTGCAGGAAGAACTGAAGCTATGGTATGTGTGAAAATGCTTAAGAGCCATAAAAGTGTGTGAGTGAAATGAAATGAGATTGTGTTTGGGGCTTTATGTATCAAAGAAATGTATCATGACCTGCTTTGAAGATTTTCTGCGAGTGCCTGAGTCTGAGTGTATACGTATCTCTGTGCAGGTGGTTATGATCATTTTCTCATAGTTATTGTAAAAGTCTGATGAGCTGCCAGTCAGAGGTCAGAAGTCTGTGTGTGGGTACAGGGTCACTGCTGCTTTTTCCCCTTCTTTCAATATGCAGCTTTATTACAGACAAGAGGGCAAAAAGAGCCCACATTCACAAATAAGGTTCCAGAGTTTGCATATACATGCTAACAAGCCTGAGTCAATTCATTCTCTTGTTCTTCCCTTGTATATATGACCTCAGACCTTTTCATTTTATCTTTCCCTTTTCTTTTCTTTACTTTTTTCTTTTACCAAACTTTTTTCCTTCTTTTTTCCCTTCTTTACTTATTTGAAATTTCCCTGCCCTTTTTCATAATCCTTAAATTTTCTCATTTACAGCAATCACAAGTTTTAAGGTTGCTAGGTGCATCCAAATGATATAAAATTGTGACAGTACGAACCTCCCTATGCCTGCTGTCATTATACTTACTTTCTTTATCTGTCACCCACTTTCCTCACCTACTTCCCTCCACTATCCATCCACCCACATCCTTTCTTTCTCCTTTTTTACACTGTCTGCTATCCCCCTCACCCAGTCATAAAGAATAGACAATCAGATATACAAGAAGAGAAAGCAAAACCCCTATCTCTTTTTGTTACAGCTTTAATTTACTTTGTACATTAATATTTCAGGGCCCTCTGCAGACTTGGTGTGGGAGCCAGTGGGAGCTAATGTGTGTGTTTGCATGAGCGTCATATTCCTGCTGTGGTAGGGAAAAGGATTAATATTTCAGTGGACCTTATTGGAGACCCCTGTGCCAACTCCAAATCACGATGGCATGGGTGCATAGCAGTACTCCAGCTCAAAACTAACTGCTGCAACCTTGTCTTTGCTACCCCTCCTGTACTTATTACTTAAACTTTGTCCTCATACTTAAGTGTTGTATTGTTCATATCATAACTTTATACATTTTTGTGCAATCATGGCATTCAATTAAATGTCACTGTAACTAGGATTATGTTGATATTACTGGATTATTACATTCTGTGTTAGTGTTGAAATTATTATTCTTCAGTTACCATTTGACTTTTTTCAAGCAATGTTTTGGCCTTTCTAGCAATAAATAATTAACTTAAAGAAATCAAAACACATTTCTACTACAAAAAAAGAAGAAAAAAAACAACCTACAGAAATAAAGCCCAAGTTGTATTAAACTGAAAACATTCTTCACAGATGCAAAATCAAACATCATGTAAAATATGACCTCAAACAACTATCCAAGAGTAATACATAAAGGTGCTGTGAAAAAAGACCAATAAGCAATTTGGTGTAGTTGGAATTGAATTTTGAATTAGGAAGAGGATGATGAGGATGCAAAGGAGGCTTTTATCACAGATCAGTTGGTCTCTGAGCGGGGGTCTCCCAGTTGCTGCATCAGGGGAACCCAGCAGGAGGCCATATTGAAATGAGGTGCCTTCCCCCAGGCTCTTAGCCACCCATGACATTTGGACGTATGTGTGTGTGATTGTGTGTGGAGTGTTTAGGGTGAAGGGTGGGGGCTTGTGTTTCCGCCCAAAGACCCGATTGCCTCCGCTCCCCTGCTACTTGTTTCCCCCTCTTGTACCCCTACCCACCCTCCTTCCATTGGACCCAGTTTCTCATTTGCCTATTCATTTAAAAGCACAAAATACCTACTGAGATCCAATATGGGGTTGAGGCAGGGGAGCATGAGTGGGCCCTCAGCAGGGGTGAAAAACACAGCAACAACATGATGAAGAAAAGGAGGTGGCGGAGAGTGACGAGAAGAGGTGGTAGATGATCAGACCTCCGACAGGAGATGGCTTCAAATGGCTTTTTACCTCCCTCTCTTCTTTCCACTCTTCAACCTCCTTTTTTGTCTCTCTCTCTTTCTCTCTCACTCTCCCCCTCTCTTCCTTTTTCTGTCCCCCTTTTCTCCGTTTCTCTGTTTTTCCTCACTGATGCTCTGCTCATTGGGGCAGAGCTGAAATTGGGAAGTACAGCCCACTTGACCCAGCTGCAGAGACCAGGCAGGGGTTTGAACCAGACACAGTATCAGTGTGTCTCTGTGTGTATAAAGAACTGTGTGGGGGTCTGCTTATAAAGAAACCACCCTCTGTCATTTCTTCCCTCTCTCTCGCTGTTTTTTTCTCACCTTCCTTTTCCTAGCTCACCCCTAAGACTAAGAGCAGAAGCAAAACCCAACTTTTAAACATTGAATGTGTGGCTTTTAAAAGTCAAGGAAGATCCCATTTTGTATAAATGCTATAAGAAACATGGCTCACCATGAGAAGAAGCATGAGCACTGTATGACATGTTTTATGCATTGCTGTTAGGTCTCTTAGGTAAGGAAGTTTCACAATCAACAAAGTGCAGAGGGTGGCTAAAGGTGAGAGGCATACTTGCAGAAGTTGTGATGGGAAGGGGGAAAGAGGAAGGAGGAAAAGGAGTGGATTTGACGCAGAGTTAATAGCTCCAGAAAATTAACACATTCACAGTTAAAACTTAGCAAGCTAAACTGAATTTTACTGTTTATTTTTGGAATGAAAATTGAGACTCCTATCACATATCCACCTAATATTTGGGGTGTTAGTTTGGGGATGTCAAAGGTGTTAAATTTTGAGAAACAGGGACAAAATGTCCCCCTGCTGAAACCGAGCACAATGGTGTCATTCAGCAGCCTAACACAAAAGCTAAACGGTTGTAGCGGTGTGCAAGTGGATGAGCCACATGCAGGCTCACTGACAAGAGACAGGTATTGTAGAAAAGTAAACAATAATAATAAACAAACCAAATCGCTGCAAGCTTGCAAAAGCATAAACCCAGATTACAGCAGAAACAGAACAAGACTTGGAAAATTAAAATCTATTAAACACAATAGCAAACAATGACAAGGATCTGACAAGCAATAGAGAAACATGGGTGTATATGAGGAAGTGGCAAACAAATCAGTGAAGGTGTGTGACAATCAGCAACTGATACCAAGCTAAGGTCAAGCTATTTCACAAATCAAATTTAAAGTCCAAAACCCAGAGATACACTTATAAGGGAAAGAAAGAAGAAAACCCACTGACCATGACAGGAGTAAAACATGTGAAAACAGCTGGTTTGAATATTTCCCGTTCTAGAATTGTTTGAGTGATAGTCCATTAAAAACCTTGGCACACACCACCATGTATTTCAGGAATGGACTTGTTTAATAGTCTTTATTTGAAAACACCCCTTACTTCTTTTGAAATTACTAGAGAGTAAATTAACCTTTGAAGATCAACATCCTCATAAATACTGCCAGCTCTTAGAATAAAATGTAATTAGATGTGCAAGTTCAGTCAGTGTAACAGTACAACAAGGAGGTGGCAATAGGGTGAAAGCTTGTTATCTTACCAGTCTGAAAAACGATCTGCGATAGTCTGCTGACTGAAGCTGGCAGAGTGGAGGTTTGTGAGAATGTAAACAACACAGATGCTATGGAGATGGGTTTGTGTGCAGCCCTTCAAAAAGTTTGCTGTGTTTTGCCTTTAAGGCTGATTGCTTATTTCTTGAAAGTTAGTTTGAACTGAAGAGAGAGAGAGAGAGAGAGAGAGAGAGAGAGAGAGAGAAGCAAACAATAAAAATCAAAGAAATGCAATAAGATACAGACAGCTCCACTATTAACACTTAGTTTAATTTCACAACTAGGCACACCTTTGTGTTTTTTGTGGCAGAGCTAAAGGAATCACAACAGCACAAACGCTCCATTGTCACACCAGTTTAAACAGAACCAAAGTGGGAAGACTTTACTCCATAGAAGTAAACATAAACAGCTTGGAAATTTGGTTTCACAAAATAAAACATATATGGAGACACTCTAGCTAATTTTGTAAGATGTTAGGATGTGAACTTAGTTCTTGGGCTGGCATTAGGGTGAACCCAGCCTTTGTCCACTGATCAGGTAAGCGTCCACAAAGAAGAAAGGTTCCCAATCTTTTTCTTTTTTCTTTTTTGGTCAGTTCAATTTTAAGTTTGAGAACCACTAAGGAGCCATGGCTTGGCTGATAGTAGTGAGATTGTTAAATATGATAAATTTTGTTTGTTTTGTTGGATTCATGTGCTTGCACCAAAAGCCCACTCAACAGTGAATATTCACCACTATTAGAGAAACAAATTCTAATCAGAAAGCTTCCAGTCCTTAAATCTTATCCATTGAGAACCAGAAATGTCAGCTAAGTAGAAGCTTGGTTTAGCAATAATCTCAAAAGCTGTCTTGTCCGATCCCTCACCTTCTTCTTTTATCTGTTTAAGCACACATAGAAAAACGGATTCACACCTCACCTTGTGCTGGACTAATTGCAAAGGCGATGCAATTTCCAGAACATAAACAAAATCAAAGGGAGCAGCACTTTCTCTCTTCCATGTGCCCCACTTAATGTTATTCAGTCAGTAATTTTGGGTCCACCTCACAGTAACACCTCTTTTTCCTGTAAAACACCACACTGTTCTCCTTTACCAGGGGAAGCCCTAATGGAAGCTGTTAATAAAAAAAACAACAAAAAAAACACATTACCATTAACCAGCTTTCTTTTAAACTACAGCTCATCCAAAGAATTAGAGCAGCACTGAACCTAAAAGCTGCACTTTAAATGGTGATCTAATTGCTTACTAAAATCATATCCATTTCAAAAGTAAAGTTTACCACTGCATTTTAATTCTTTCACTTCCCTCCCTACAACATGTGGAGGCTTATTTCAAAGCTTTCATTGACGGTGGTGTCCGCTGTTTATATTCTGTGTGAATATTCAAAACATCAAAATGGTGAAAATGCTGCATTTAGAACTACATTGTCCCAAACACTGCAATCAGGAGAGGATCCCACGTATGCAAAAAAGGCAATACAAGTGGACCCCCTTGCTTTCACGTTTGACAGAGCACCTTCGCCTGTTGAATACATTAAAGATCTGGTAGAATAAGAGCAAATGAATGCCCGCTCACTTCCCCAGCATCTCCGCATGAGGGCTGCCAGGATAGAAAACAACAATTTTCCCCCATCACATTTTTCATCATACCAGCGTGAGCAGACATCCAACTGCACCCACTTTGAGCAAATACCAGAATACATCTCCACCCTTAAGTACACCTACTTACACCATATATTTTGTGCCTACACCTTGACCTTTGCAGAGTAACTCCATGACAATCCTAAATGATTAACACTGGTGTTACATCTCAGATCCTTGCACATGCAGAATCCTCAGGAGCAAATAAATTAATAAATAAATAAAAAAGATAAGGGTAGAGTAGGGAGAGGTGGGGGACCAAGAAGGACGCCTATCCCCTTTAAGCCCACTTTATTGGCGTGTAGTGACCCTGGACGTGGGGGTATTGTCTATGCTCCTTATCATAATGTAGGCTGTGTTGTCTTCTTCATTACACCTTGGCCATTCAATTAGCCCCCATTACCATAGTAATAGAGCGCTGCATCACTGAGGTCAGGACTGACAAGGGGAGGAGGAGAGCGGTCAGAGGGAGTGAGATGCAGACAGAAAAGGAGATGTCAGTGTACCTGAAGGCGAACCAGTACTGTTCTCTGTTAAGGGCTAAATTTTAAAGGGGAGGACCAAAGTCACTGATAGATGATAGATTATACAAGTATAAAAGGAGAACAGTAAAGGTTGAGAATAATCCAGAGAAGTTACTTAAAAAAGCGACATTGTAAAATGGCAGAGACTCCTCATGTTGGCCCGGTCTGGCTGAAACAGTCTTTATGATCACCTTGGGTGAAGAAATTTTGATTTTTAAAGAAGCAATGACTTAATTGGGAAATGAAAGGAGGCATCAGAAGTCAAATAGCCAATTTGATGAGGTCATTTTCCAAAATGATAATAATGACTTACAACTACTGGCACTAAGTGGTAGTGATAACCAATAATAAGTGCTGTGTAGCAAACAGCTACAAAAGAACATGACAGTTTATCTTTCATTGGACAGAGTAAGGAGAAAGAGGACAAAATGGAGATCATGACAATCAGTGAGCGCTTGATTTTTTAATTTAATTTTTTTTTTTTTTCTCTTTTAAACATTAATATAAAGAGATAAAAAGAGAATGGTGGAAATGAGTAATGTTTTTAGAAAAAAATGGATGATAGTTGCAAATAAAAACTGGTAGGCACAGACTTCATACTGAGCCAGAGATTTTTATAAGTGCTTAACATGCACGTATCTTGAGTTTTAGATTTTCATCTTGTGAGAATTTCTAGTAACTGACATATTCAGAGGTGAGACAGTTCTTTCTTTGCATCTACAAACACTTTCAAATTTGCCTTTCTCTCTTCTTTGCCTCATTTTCTCCTTGTCAGTGCTCATGCCAGGGCACGTGCCGAGCGACCAGTGCCTGCCTCTTGTCCCTGTCTGCATGTTGTCCTGTTGTCGCTGCTACTTTCTGGCACTGGATCCATGCGACAGAGAGAGAGAGAGATGGTGAGAGCGTGGGGCCAAAGAAGAAAGAGAAGGAAACAAGAGAACGCATGCAGATGTAGGGCCCATCTCGTTTACAAATATGCAAATGCTGTTGCCTTTGTGATATGCAAATGAGAGATTACAGAGCGCTAATTAGGGTCAAAAGAACTGTTCACGTCAATTAGAGGAGAGTGAAAAAACGATCCACACTCTTGCTGGCCCCCAGCTTCCAAGTCCTATTATGGATACTCTGTCCTTTTGTCTTAAAAATGAAGACATGAAATAAACAAATAAAAAGAGACACGTGAAGAAGGAGCTGGGCACTAGTGTTTGGATAACCATCTTACATCCTCAATTAGGCATTTGTTTCAGCTGAAGGGCATGGTTGGATTTTTAACACAAACACTATATGCAATGAAACGTTGAGCTTTAATATGAATCTATAAGATAGCATTCTAATCTTTTTGTTGGTTTTAATTAAATTGTTGTTCCAGTTTCTATTGAAATATCTATATGTATTTTAAACAGTCAGGTTGGACCACCAGTTCTTGCTGAATTAATTCAGTCATTAATGTTAAAATGAGGTAGTTGGACATTTGAAAGGTTTGATGTCAGTAATGAAAATTTAGAATGTAAAATAAATCTTTTCTATTATTAATAAAGTTAGTAGAAAAAATAATGAAGGTTGAAATAAAACATGCATTTTAACTTTCTAAGATGAGTTTCCCTACAACTCTGAAAGTTAAAAAAACTGCTACTAAAATTAAAGAAAGCAATAATGAGAATAGTTTGGTTAGTAATTGTCATGCCTGCTCCACCTCTACCAGTCCGCTCATCTTCACCAGCCTACTGATTACCGGTTCTAGACTACACTAC
>JBAMHW010000006.1:10059258-10073128 GCA_037177495.1 Rhadinocentrus ornatus | reverse complement strand
TATATATATATACATGATCTCTATAAAAGTGATTTTTTAAAGAAATTTAATATCTGTGTAGGCTCCCTAATCAATAAATAATCTTTTTGGTATAATTTTGTAACTACTATAATGCATGCAGAAGTTAAATGTTTAATTCTTCATTTTCCGCAAATATATTTAGATGAGAAAATAAGTGAGCTAAAGAATTACTGCAGATTTCAAACAAATTTCAACAGACTTGCAAATGCAGACCAAATGCCAAGACTAGAAAACCACTACCTTGCAACCTTTGCACCACTCCACTCAACCAGTATACGTACTTACACAGAAATACACCAAATTTCTGCCCCCTTCCAACAGCGGACTGCATCTAAACCCTGGGAGACTGAACCCCCCCACCCCCCTCCTTGCAGACCCCTTTCCCCTCCCACTGACCCCCTCAGCACTGGACTATTGTTTACTTTCACTCTCCTCCACAGCCCTGCTGGTCCAAGGGGGGGCAGCCGAATCGTTACATTATTGTCTGGTCCTCTTTTGCACCCCCTCCCCTACCGACCCAGCCTGACCCCATTCACAGTACTCAAAAGCACCATCTGTATCACCCAACAGTCAGGGACTGAGGGACAGAAAGAGATGGGGTAAGAGGAGGAAAGAAAACAAGGCGGGGATGACGGCCTAGGAGGAAAGGAAAGGGAAAGAGAACGAGGGGCATCTGCCCAAATGTTGAACTGTCTGTCAGAAAGTACCTGTCAAATAGTTTTTACAGGGTGAAGGCTTTCTCACTGCTTCCCTTTCTTTAAACATTACAATTATTGATTTTTCACTGCCTCCTTTTACAGCTTTCCTCAATTTCTTTTCACAATCTTCAAATCCTCTATACTTTTTCTAACTCATTGTATTTCTTTCCTTAAAGTTTTCTATGACAAAGCTAAATTACTGTTCCCTTGACCCGCTTCACTACTTTCCTCCCTCCCTCCATCTTTCCTTCCCTCCACCCCCTCCTCTTCAGAGTACATCCTTCATTTGTTGTGGTGTTACATGAGCATTCTAGGGTCTCTTGTATGGCTGCATGTGTGAAGAAGGCGGATTTTTCCCATGGGGCCGCAGGTGAAAACTGGGACTCACTCTGTCCACCGAGGGACGCCATCTGTCCCTGTCGCCACACTTGCTAGAGGGAAGTCCTGTAACCCCTCCTCCTGTCCCCTCCATCCATCCTACCCTCTGTCCTTCCGTCGTCGTCCCTCCTTCACATTGGTGCACTGAGCTGAATCACCAGGAATGTGGTCCCCCACCACCATCTCTCGGCAACCCCCAACACATTTCTCCTTTCTTCTCACCCATTCTCCTTCCATCCTGTCACTAATTTATCCCTGACTCCCCTTTCTTTTCCCTCCCACTCTTACCTCCTTTCGCTTCGCCTCCACCCATCTCTCCCTCCCTTTCTTTCCATCTCAAATCAATCATCCATATATGACACCAGTGGCAAAATTATTAAATTATCATACATTTGTGATGAGCCTGGTGAGAACAAGGGATACTGTTTTAATTGCAAGCCCATGACCTCTAATTATGCATATCAGTGTATTAGTTTGATATTTGGAGAGAATGATGTCAACTGAGTTTGACATTTTCCGGTAGATGAAGCAATGATATGCACACAAAAACCGTATTTTATTTAACAAATTGCCAGACATTACTAGAACAATAGCACGATTTCACACTAATTTTGACACAGTGTGAAAATTTAAAATAATAAAAATCTAGTTAACCAAATCTAAACGTATTTTTGTTCTCTGTTTAAAATAAACTTGGGAGATTTATTTTCAAATTTAAATATAATGGCATGCGGTGTAATCACACCTTCACATGCAAGTAAACAAAACTCAAAGGGCCACTGAGTGGGCTGGCAGCATGGGAACGGGATGGAGTTCCTCTGAGGTGGTGTATGGCCTGTGTCTGCAGACCTGGGCCAAGTTCTCATTGTCTGTATATCTCCATCTCAGCTCTGATTCTGACTGATGGGATGTTCAACGGTCAGATGAGTACATGAGGACAGTAAGAGCGCACTTTCACGTGGGAATCTGGCTGAGGCGCGCAGACAAACAAACGCAGGGGCAGCTAAGTGTAAAACCTCCAAACTGTCACAAAGTGGGTGAGAGAAAGAGTGGATGAACCCCCCTTCCTTTCTTTTGACCCTCACACTTCGTCCCCTCAGCTCTCCCATCCTTCCATTAGCCCTCCATCCTCATGCACCCCCCACCCCTTCCAAAAATGTCCAGACAGGCACGCACAAAGATACTCAGTCACAAGCACATACACATCTCCACGCCTCCTGTCAATCAGCAACCAAGAGTGTCATGCAGTCACAGACACCATTGGAAAGAAGGGGAAGAAGAAAAAATGAGAAGAAAAGTCAGTCACCTTATCACTTGGTGCCCCACTGTTCTCCCTCTGAATGATAGCACAAAGCGGTAAAAGAAATGTGTCTGAGAGGAGCAAATGAAATGGCACTGATGAAGGAAAGTAGAGGGAGAGGTTGTTGGAGAAAGATGGGTACAGACAGCCAAGGTGTCCCCATTTTCTCACTGGACAACTGCAACAAAGAGCCAGGCGGGACACTGCAATGGGGTGGTGTTTTTTTTTGTTTTTTTTTTGTTATTTTGCCCCTATCCCCCAACCCTCTGAGGTCATCCCTCCACTGACCCCGCCTCGATTGTTTCCCGTCACTCTGTCAGCTCTGATTGTTGCTGACTGGTTAAATGACTGAAAACCAAAATAGATGGGCTGAGGGTGAAAAAAACTGGAAAAGAAAAAGATGGAGGGTGAGGATTTGGAAAAAGGGATGGCAGGGCTGCAAGGAGCCCCCATGTCTTTTTTCCGTGAGATAGCTGGCTATTTGACCCAAATAAACAACGTGTCAATGTGAGAAAAAGAAGAAGGAGGAGGAGGAGGAAGAAGAGGGTCCAGAGAATTTGTGGTTGAGATGTTGGGTGAGGATTAAAAGACAGCAAGAGTTTCGGGGTGAGAAAAAACTGCCATAGGGAGAAAGCGGGTGAGTTTAGAAGAATCTATTAGGGATTTTTGGCCGATTAATCAGAGAACCTAAACTCTTGATTTACATAATTCAGTTTAAAGTTCACTTTAAATCTTTTGATATTATTCCTCAAATTACACCAATGACACACAACTTTAAAACTAAGTGAGACTCAGAGGGGTTTGAAGTTAAGGCTTCTAGCTTGCTAATGGTTAACTAAATTAACATTTAGTAACATTTAGGATCTGTTGTCTTCACATGTGAGCACATAAGACTTTATATCTGGTATACTACAGGGAAATTAATAAGATTACCACATATAAAGTCTTATGTGCTCACATGTGAGGACAAAAGATCCTCATTTCCTGGACTTTGTAGGCCAGCAATAATGTTGCTAATCTGAGGAAGAACTCTAATTACTATGATGTACCTATAATGTAAACATGCATCCATTTTGTATCTTTTATTAAGTGTTATTCTTGATGTTTTTATATGAGGAGGACTATTTCTATCACGCTGCTCTAAAAAAAGAAGTGTGCCGCTTGGAATAAAATCAAAATCCTGACAAATGTACATTTCTTCATTTACATCAATGTGCATCAACTAGAGCAGGCAAATCTCCCACAGTTTGCTTTGCATTGCTGGTATTTTGATGACAACTTTAAAGTGCACAGGTCAAGGGTTGGGAACAACAAGTTAGCATTTTGTGAAAAATGTATATACAGTCAAGGTTTTAAAATCACAAGTTTATGAAGAAGTTTTCTGCGACATCAGCAAACAACAGGGCAATGCATTTTGAATAGATTGTTCCCTAAATCAACTCAAACTGGTTTGAATCAGGAACATCAGTAAGGCAGTTTATGCAACTATTATATCTGTAATCCACTGCATGTAAATCTACTGGTGCAAATTATTGAATACATGCAGACATCTGAAAACAGCAGGACACGGGTAAACAAATATATAATATCCAGCCTCTGATTTTAGTACTGAGCTAAAGTGTAGTGCAGATAAGTATGGCCATCCGCTGTGCTTAAAATGTAATAAATCATATGCAGATGGCCTTTGGCTGCTGCTGCAAAAAAAATAATAGAAAAAAACATTCAATAGCACTGATTCAATGACTTGGCATCAGGTTCTCTGCAGAATAAGCCAGATTACATTGGCTCATAAGCTAATTTATTGTTTTTTTAAACAGCTTATGATTCAAGGTAGTATTTCATGGTTTATTCTGTAATAAATGATGGTCCAAATTCTGTTGTGTCCCAATTGATGTTATAAATATTTTTGAGAAAAGATACAGTAGAAATACAATTCAAAGACCTTTGATTTATACAGTGATGTTAGAGATTTTTCAAACATTTATTTCTTTTTTAAATTTTTTTTCTTTCATTTTATTTATTTATCTGAAAGCATCTTACAACACCTGCCTCTGGCTGTAGCTGAATGGTTTTAGTGCACAGTGTACCATTTATGCCACCCAGCTGATAATGTACTTTTTCCTTAAGATGCCTCTTTCCATTTTTTTAAGCTGTTGTTGTGAATCAGTGGGACTCTGGCATAGCTGCCTAATAGTTGTCAGAACAGTGATGGCATGGCTAACTTACTGAACACCCATGCAAGACCTTTTGCATGTGGTTTTGCAGAGACCACCACAGTCAATGTGCCATTTGCCTAATGCTTTGCACTTGCACATTCAGAACAAGGACCTTGGTGTCAAGCACAATGATTTAAACTAAGACCCATAAAACACATTTGATTCCTGAGTATTCTGTTATAGGCAACAAATTTCCCCCACAGTAACCTTAATGGCCTCACTATCTGACTTAGATAAGTGTTTAAAGACTTGGTACTGATCAATTATGCAAGCATATCCATTCCCTCTGCTCCTTTCTAATCAAACAGCTAAATAAGCCACGGTCCGGATAGACCCTTTGCTCTAATTGGACAAATGGCTTGCTTAATTGATCATTGATTGACGATCAATAAGGAACATGTGTTCCTGTTCTTTACAAGGCAGGTGATTGAAAGCTAGCTATAAAATCAGTCAGATTGACAGACATCAATAAGCTCTCATCACTACACTGTAAAAAGAAAAGCAGAGTGTGGGGAAAGTGCAGGGAGATGAAGGCTTTTTTTTTATCTTCTGAGGATAGTTGAGATGCTCCCACCTCAAAGATAAACTGGCTTTAGCTAGAAAAAAAAACAGAATAAAAACAAAATGCTTTCAATAATAGAAAAGATACAAGATAGTGAGAGATTGAACTGAATGCCATGTAGAGTGAGGATGTGCAATGAAGAAAGCAATACAGAGGATTTGCGCTGGCTATTTTTTCCAGCTCCCTGACACTCTGAATTTGTATCAATTATCAGTCAAGACACCTGTTTAAAAGCAGGAAAGCGTGTCTACAAATACAGAGAAAGGAGCTTCTCAACGGCCATCCTGTCCCAACAGAGTAGGTGGATGTCATTGCGGCTCCCTTTGATCTGCTGCTCATATATTCTCCTGAAACGATCAGGGGAGAGAGACAGGAAGGAGACAGAGGTTGAGGAGACACTTCACCCAAGCATCAGTGGGCCTTAGCCCTCAGCCTCAGGTACCTATCCTTGTTGTGTTTTTTTGAGCCAACGCCATTAAATATGAAACGCTAAGACAAAAGAAGGGAGACTGAAGGGGGAGGGAGCGGGGGCCACAAAGGGCACCACTCAGTGCCTTTGAAGAGGTACTGAGGCGAGGGGTGTCGTGAGTGCAAATGTACGCAACTTGCACAAATACATACACATCAACCCTCCCAGATGATGTGGGTAGATAGGAGGGCAAACACCCACATTTGCATCTTGTGTTTTTTAGATTACTTCTCCCAGCTATACCACAAAAGGGACATCGTCAGTGAAATTAGACCTAAAAGCCTTCGTTAGCAGATGATAATATGTGCACGTGTTTGAATGTGGTTTTAATGAACATTAAGACAGCTGGGATTAAAGGATCCTTAAAGGTAGTAAAAGCAAAGATAGATGTTGTCCATGGCAACTAACAAAGACATTAACCACATCTAATTGGACAATTTAATTTACTGGGGGTATCCTTTTTCTAATTTTCATATACACGGTGGGCATTTAAGGTATTTCGCGATTGCAATATAAAACACATTTTGTTCACTCTGTTTCCATTATGTATATTATCCTTTTTTACTTCAAAGAAATAATTTAATCACACTGACTTGAATGGGTTTGCATGTATTCACACCAAAGCTATCATAATTTCAGTGAAAGTGGCTATGATTACACTGCAGGTAAAAGTGGTCTTAATCCGACATTTCTGCCCATATGTGACCCATATCAGATTTTATTTATGTCAGTCTGAACAGAAAAACTCAGATTGTTTCAAATCCAAAGCAGCCAGATGTCATATGTGGTACTAAATTATATACAAATGTCATGTTTTTCAAAACAACCTCAGTCTGAACGATGATGCTGAATTTCATCTGACTTTTACATAATTGAAGTGAGACAAATGACAGACGACACAATTCTGTGCCAAAGGAGGCAGGACACAGCAGGACTGAATAAAAAAAATATCATACCATAATCATGACAGTTTTGATTGTACAACTTCAAAATTGATACACACAAATCAACATTGGTAGCATCCATGTTTACCTCCTTCAACAGAGCCTGCTACGTGTGACATCATGTCTTCTGTGCACATGGGTCACTTCAGGGCCATAGGCTGTTCATACGATGGCATCGCATTATAAAACATAATGTAAACCATGCAAATATATTGGATCTCAGCAAAAATCTGAATTGAGTATCTGCAATCTGAACATTGGCCAGTGTGAGGTTTCCTCTTCAGCTGTCCTGTTCCCCTGATTTGTCTGGCCACATGAACCTTACAGGAAAACAATTTACTGTGGTTGAATATTTTATACAACTGATAAAAGTTTATTATGTTTACACCAACAGAAAGACAATGAATTCCTTTTAACTGTGACAATACGTAGAATACATTGACTAAATAAATCTAAACTGAAAAAAGTTGGATGTTAAATTTAGAGAAATGCTTGAACAAAAACTCCTCATCTTCAAATAAACAGCACTTTGAATAGAGGCAGCATGACACAGACAGATAACCTAGCCTCTGAGTGCATCTTAAACTAAATGACCCCTATCAGATAAACTTCAATGGGCCGTCTTTGGAAAACAATCAGCAATGTGCTCCTTCCTGACCTTTAGCGACTCCGCAAGCTCAGTCCAATCACAGAGTATTGACATTATCCACCACAGACCATTTATAACGTTGGCTGCCGCTCACCTCAAATGTCCAGTCGAAATACCAGCACAGTCATGTTGTGTTTTGGTTGAGTTGAGTTTGAAGGGCAGTGCAGGTGATTCATTTAATTTTGTTGGTCCAAGCTGGGTGATTAGATCCAAGTTTTAGATCCAATTCACCTTCACTTTCCGCCTAAGTACAGATTTGGATATAGAATAATATCATACACCCTAACCCATCCATCACTCACCAATTCAAGTAATGTGACAAATCCCAAGGTCTGTATTCCCAAAACTAAATTTTACTCAGTATTTAAGCAGAAGGTGGAGATTTGGGTGTCTAACTTTTGTGGCCGGGACCTCTAAAAGCACCTATAGGTTATGTCAGTTCTGCCAGATCACCTGTTTCATTTCCATCTGGCATGATCCATCTCGATTGGCCCAGCCAGGCTCCATTACCCCCAGACGAGCTGTGAAATGGCTATTATGTGTGTGCAGGCATGTGCAGGGAATGGGCCTCTGTGTTGGCTGTCAGCCTTTACCAGTCATATATGGAGCTGAATACCCTGCTCAGGCCAGTAATTCAAACACACAGAAATGACTGAGCCTTGGTTTCAGTAAAGTCTGACAAGACAAGAACAGCTGTCTCAAATGTTGACATTTGAATCGTTCTGGAGTCAAGGAACAGGAGTTGCATCATTATTATATATAGCGATGAAAAACCTTCACTATCTTAAGTCGTAAAAGGTTATAAGAGATCATGGTTTGCTGGACATAAAAATGAAGGAATTGTTGCAGTTTGCTATCATGTCTAGTTTCTAAGGTTGCCCAATGCAAGCCATTCCTGCTTTATAAGCTTCCTCTTGACCAAGTATTGACACAGTTCACACACTACCCTGTGAAAGAAAATACAATGTGTAGCCAGTTAGAGGCTAAATTGATTTGCTCATTGCTGCTATGGACACTAAATTGAAGTGGACAGCACACTTCAACAGTGTTCACTCCCGAATGTCTGAGACTTCTATGAGCTTTATTGTGGTTTACTCAAATTATTACAGATGCTTGAGGGGCAATACAACTCAACAAGTGCTTTGAAAAAGTTTTGCTGTGTTTATATATGATTCATAAGTCAAATTAAAACAATGTATGGATTGAGAGCTAATT
The DNA here is from genome assembly GCA_037177495.1 of Rhadinocentrus ornatus. Classification (NCBI taxonomy): domain Eukaryota; kingdom Metazoa; phylum Chordata; class Actinopteri; order Atheriniformes; family Melanotaeniidae; genus Rhadinocentrus; species Rhadinocentrus ornatus. The sequence continues at coordinate 10,064,676 of JBAMHW010000006.1, read as the reverse complement.
GGATTTAAAAGTTGTAGCCAAATTAAGGATCTTCATTGTCAATTAACCTATATGTTTTCCCCTAAGCAAAATATCACATGCATTAACAATACCCCCCTTGCTGCGCATCAACATCAAAGCACAGTTCAAGGATTACATGACACCAGTATCATGAAGGAGGTGATAAAGAAAGACAAGAAACAAGACAATAAGAAGAGAGCCATTCTCTTGAGAGCCCTCTCGTTAGCACAGAAATAATGTAGGCGTAATGTCGAGACTGAGGGGCTTGCTTGTCACACCTAAAGTGCTTTGCATTAATTAAGCCCATATACACTCTATTAAGAAGACCTCTATAAGGCCTGGGCACGTGGTCAATCAGTTTGTGTGTAATATACTCCACTACTTTATCACACAAAGAAAGCAGATGCCACATTTGAAATTAACACAAAAAGTAGTAATATAAGTCTAATGATGCGCCAAATTAAGCTTGCTGAGTATTCATGACACCAGTAAACACTGTCCATCCAACCCAAGCAGAAGGGTGGAATTGAACACACCTGATTGAAAGAGTACACCAATGCATGACAGAGAGGTTGATCAGTGCTAAAAATTGTATTATAAGCTGTTGCAACTGATTCGTTGTAATTGATTACTTGTCCCATGAATAGTCAAATACCCCAAAATAATCAATTTAGCATAAATTAAATCAAAGAAAAAAGAAAACCTAACAGCGCATCCTGGCATAAGTGATGCTGCAACAAGGAAATTCTTGGCATGTTTGTTTGAGAAATGACTTGTATTATATACCGGTTTTAATGGTTATTAGCATCTGCAGCTTTGCAGATATTTATAAAGGTGAGAAATCAAACTTTTACTAAATCCACTTTCAATTATACATCCACTTTCAATTACACTACCATTTTATTCCTTAAGTGACCATTGCAGGAAAGACTGTGTGATCAGAGAAAAAAACAAAGGAAAATTGTCCTTATAATTCTAACTCTAATTATCTTAGGTTGTGGGAATGAAATGATAGAGGCCACTTTTACAGTTTAGACACATTCTGCCGTCTTATCAGCAGGACTGTAATAACCCTTAAAATTATTCTTTGTGTGTATGTTTGTATCTGCACATGTGTTTGAGTGGCAGTCTGTGAATGATTGTGTGTCATTTAGATTTATAAGCGTTCATGTAGATATCTGCATCCCTGCATAATGTTTGTGAGTGTTTGTGCCTGTGAGCAGTGAGTCTGATGTATCTTTTAGCTGTGGATAGATAAACAGTGGAGACAAACATACGCTGCATCAGTTTAATGACCCATCCCTGTAGAGTCCCTCTACATTCAATTAGCAGGAAGATAATTAATCGGGCCAAGTCTCTGGCTGCTGAGCTGGCTGGCGGACTGGCAGTGGGAAGCCAGGTGGTCTAACAGGAGAGTGTGAGTGTGTATCTCTTTTCACTTGCTATATTGCATAAAGGGATAAAACTGAAGACAAATAAAAAAAACTACTCATCTTTCGCTGTGTTGCTCTTCATCTCCAGAGAGAATGGTGAAGAATAAACAAACACAGCACATGAAAACAACTAAATAGAGAAGCTTACTAGATTAAGAGCACAAGCTCCAACTGCATGCACATACAAATGTCACATTAATACATGTTTAAGTACACTCCAGGCATGTTTTTTTACCACATGCATGAGCATTTGTTGTTTATTTGTAGTTATTGTTTTACATTTCTCTAAATCTTTTTTCTCTTTTGACACAGACTCCTGTGAACAATAAGCCCCTGGTGGTTTTAAGCTGCCATTACACAAGCATGAGAACATTGAGAGCCTGCGCAGATCTCAATCAATCTTCTGCTGACAAAAGGACAAGCCTGCAATAAACACACCACAGCGATTTTACTATGACACCAAACACCTGCATTTTATCCCTGTATAGTCTGACAACATCCAACAGTTTCTTGTTTTTAAGTTCAAAACAATGTTGGCATTTTCTTAAAAGGGCAGTGTTTTTCAACTCACACTGTAATAACAGTTTTAAAGAAAAGATAAAGAGTACTAAATAAAAGTTCAGGTGAATTATATGAACCCAGAAGTTGTGAAATAGTTTTTTCACATTGTAAAATGCAGGGGACAGCAAGTGGGAGAGGTTCACTGAAGGAGTGTAGTTCTCTTATTTTGTTGTGCTATTAATCACTCAGGAGAAGATTAAATTGACTTTCAAATATTTTCCTTTGATTGATGAAACTATGTGGCACTGATTGCACTCTTGGCACATACTTACACCAAATGATTATGCAAGTGTTTGCTTCTCATGCTTTTGCAGACCTAATCATGTCCACAAAGTTTAGAAGTCAAAGATGTACAAAAAGGTGAGAGACAGAAGGATAACATATTGCTGTACTTCCTTCATTTGATTCATTCAAGTCATTTGATTTTTGATGACATGTGGTTGACTTAAGTATATCTTGAGACTGGTAGTTCAGATCAGGTGCTAAGAATAATTACATTTTAACAAATTGTAAATTCCCCTCTTATATGTGCTCAAGCACAAGCTCTCCTCTCTTCAGAGCACTGTCTTCCTCTTTCTCATACTCTTCTTCCATTTACCTCTTTTTTTCCTCAGCTTGTTATGCAGATTCCCAGATTTGCCTCCTTCAACATTCATACACACAAACACACACACACACACACACACACACTTACACACAGAGTTCTGTCTCTGCCTCCCCAGGGGCACCAGGGAAGGGCAAAGCGAAGATGGAAATGAATTCAGCCATGTTGCAAGTGGCAACGCAAATCTGCATCTGTAATTACCCCCAGAAACACACAAGGAGCTTTCTTTCTCTCTCCTCCTCTTGCCTTCTGCCCTCCCTCTCCTTTTCTTCTCCGCGACTCCATCTCCTTCCTTTTTCTCTCCATATCTCTGAACTCCCCCTTCTCCTCCATGTCTATCTCACACTCTCTCTGTCTCAAAGGCTTCTTAAGTGATGCTTGGTGGGCCAATTAAGGTGAGTAGGAGTATAGGTCTCCATGTGTATGTGTGTGTGTGTGTTTGTGTGTTCATGCATGCCTGAGTATATCTATTAATTCACAAAACACTTTTCGTGGTCTTGCTTATGTCCATACTGTCTGTCCTTCCACACGTGCATGCACAAGTGTCAGCGTCTGTTTACGTATGGCATTGTCTCTTTGTGTCTGAGTTGGTGAAATATTCACAAATGTATGTGTCCCCTCAGGCCAAACATGGCTTTGCTCTGTGTCTCTCAAAGCAGGACAATGTTCAAAATAATACACAAAGCTACAAGCAATACCTCAGGTCCAAAAATAGAAAATCACACATTATGTAAACGTCCTGTTATTATAAGTAACATACAGCTAAAGTTTTCTGCTACAACTACCATCAAAGATGGTAAACAAAATTCTCTCTAAAAATTTTCTTTTTCCTTAAGTAACTGCAAAGTTTAATCATAAAAAAATGCAGAGGAAATAAATGCAAGCAGAAGAAGAACAAACAAATTAAAAGTTATTCTGATCAAATTATGCCCTCACAGTTGGATGCCTCTGACAACCAGTCAAGCTGCAGCTATTATTATCACCTATTTATTATATGACCAAATATTAAATATATTGAGTAACTTCTGTTCCCCAATTATATTAAATAATGTCCTGGAAAAAAAAAAAATTCTATTTGGATGTAAAAGTGGCATCAACTGTCATGGCCTTATCAATTATTCCTGTGAGACAATTTGGCATGCAAGTTCTCATCAGTTCTTCTTCAAGTTGAAATTTGAAGCAATCCCCTCAGACTGCTCTTCATGTATTGTGTTCACACCATTCAGGAAAAATAGGAAATATAATGCCTGCAGCCATGACTGATGTCTGCATGAACGCATGATAATGTAGATCTTGTCATTAAATTTAAACACTGTAAAATTAAGAGCTACTCAGCAGCTTGTACTGTACAAAGAAGCAACTTCAAAAATTCATATTTTGGATATTTACAGAGACTGAAATTGCAAGTTTGCAGCAAGTTTACTGTTTATAAACAGCATAGAAGCTTTTTCAAATACAGGAATTTTGACTTTGCTCTGGATTATACGGTTGACCGAAGTGCTCTTCAGAAAAGGTGAAGAGGTCCAGAAAATACACCAAGGTCCTCTGAAAGGAGCAGGGTAGGTGAGGGTGGCGGGTGGAGGTGAGTCAGAAGGGGAAATGAAGGATGGGGGGGTGGATGGATGCAAGAGAGGGGCACACGCTACATCTAAGTGGCAGAACTCTGTGGCAAAGAAGCCAATTAGAGGAAAGGCAGGACACGGAGAGGCTGAGTATACAAACCCCTCTGTGACTGAGCCAGTGCAGGTGTTCTGTATGTGTCTTGGTGTATCTTATTATTTTATGTTGAGTTAATGGCACCAACATACTAAATGCAATATTGTGGACCTTTTGTTTTAATTCTGTTTTCCAATTCAGCATTTTGTTGTAAAAAGCTGTATTTTTTTTAATTTAGTGTAAAGGATAAAATATTGACTGTTAAATCACACAAAGAGAAAGAGTGTTTCTGGACTGGTGTCTGAGATAAGCCTTTGTAATTACATTAGACATTAATTCATATTAAAGAACAGAGGCACTACAAAAAAAAAAAAAAAAAACAAGAAAAAGAAAACTGACCTAGTCATCCTCTTTATTCTTTAATTTAATCAGATTATTTAACTTATTTCTCTTAATGAATATTTAACCTGGTTGCAATTAGTTATCATTACTAGTGGCACAGTGTGATAATGAGTATTTCAGTTTGAGGTGTAATTGTAGACACAAAGACATATAGATGTATATATATATATATATATATAAAGGGGCATTTTAATATAATCTAGTTTTAATTAATTAAAATATATAATAACTACAACATTTGGCAAATAAACTAAAGCAATCAGATATTTCTACAGTATGTCAGTACAATATTGTCAAGAGCTTTTTACTGCATGTCATAATGAATAAAATCTGGATATACTTGATCAAATTGTTACTTGAATTGGCCAAAGAGCAGTAATTAAATCAAAACAGCGACATGCATCAATAATCTGAATTAAAAAACAACCCCCTGTGACTGTTCATACACCTTATGGAGTGCCAATGGTGAGTGCAAATGAGCCTGTGTGTGTCAGTGAGTGTGTGTACATAAGCATTGCTGAGGTTGTGTGATATGAAAAAAAAGGGGGGGGGAAAAAGAAGAAGGGAGCTCTGAATAATGCATGAGTCTTTTGGTCAATGCATTGTGATTTGCTTTAAGGAGGCCTTCTCTCAGCCATTATAAGATTAAACCCAACCTTGGTTTGTTTAGAGTGGCCAGGACATGCAAGAGACCTGTCAGCACTGCAAGAACTTGGACCTCACAAACACAACAGTACACATATACATACATAAAAAGCCTTA
>JBAMHW010000006.1:10038434-10055038 GCA_037177495.1 Rhadinocentrus ornatus | reverse complement strand
TCAAAGTTAAGATATATGTTAGGTTCAAAAACGTTTTCTCATTTGCACAAAGTGATGAGTGCAGGTCATTTGTATTTCATTTCCTTTTCTTGCAGTGTGTTGTCCCCTAAGTTGAATAAATTATCTAATTAAAACTTTCTGCATGGATAAAAACACTCACTGTTCTAATGTACAGTTCATTCACAGTTCAGAATTTATATCTGACCCTAATTTAAAGTCTACCTTTCTCTTATAACCATTTCCCACATATAAGGACACTGATTTGGTTAAAAAAGCATTAGATTCAAATTTCCCCCCGGATTCAAGTCTTACTTGAAGTATTCCTTTAATCCAGGTGTAATTCTCCCATGCATCACTACCATGTACTGTGTATGTGTGCAAAAACATAAAAATAAAAAAATCCTATCCTCGACCATCACCTCCACTACCACAATAAGAAGCTCTGAAGAAATCAATTACTCCCAGGCGGGCGTGTCGGGCTGCAGGCAAGAGTCCATACATCCAGTAAGAAAAATTATTTAGGAGGGGGAAGGAAACGTATAAGGTGGGAAGAAGTGGAAGGATGTAGCCTTGCTGGGGTCTCCCATCTACTGCAGCTCAAAACCCTAATCCCTCAAGGTGACATGGGCCCATCTTCTCACATTACTGCTCTGTTACAATTCTCAATCTTGCTGGCCGACCAACTCATTAGATCCGCATTATCTTCTCCTCTTTTAGCCCACTGCCACACTGCCTGATCAGTGGCGCTGGGGAAAACAATACCTATTCAGCATGATGCATGCATGTGCATGTGCGAATGCACATAAACACAAATGCATATTTGGGAATACAGAATTGCAGCATCTTCATTATCAAAATACGGTATGAAATAAAGAAAGAGGGTGTCTGGGAGAATCGCATGTGTGTGCATGCTTTTAATATGGGAGTGTTGTGGTTACAGATTTCTGTGCAAATACAAATGACCTGCACTCATCACTTTGTGCAAATGAGAAAACGTTTTTGAACCTAACATATATCTTAACTTTGATCTATATAGTAAGGCATTTGTTTATTTTTAAATGAAAACATATCATTTATATGTGTTTTGATATGCATGCTTGACAGATGTGTGTTGGATCACAGCTTTTTCACTCATACCTCTATAGATTTGATAGTGCCACATGGGAGCATTGGACGAGGTTGACAGTGAGTGTACGAGTGTACATGGCCGGGCTGTGCAAGTAGGGTGATCATGTCTCAGCATTGAAATGCAAATATGCTGTGAAAATACAAACTCTTATGTCAGGGATCAAGAACTTGCCTGGTTTCAACACAATCACTTTAGTGTGCATACTTCGCTTATAAATAAAAGAGCAGTGCTCCACTTAATATCACTGTGTTTTAATTATTAAGATAGAACCACAGAGATTATTTCGCTGTTCTCTGCTTGCAACTAGAGAGGCAGGAAAATTTTAATTTTTGCCAGCACGGTGCTTAGAGAACAACACTGCAAGGTGGTACAACAGAAGGACAAAAGAGTTTAAGGGCTAAACTTGAAATCCTTCTGAGACACACTAAAAAGTTTGTAATTCATAGGTCCAAAATACAAAGCAATTTAATAATCAATGCACAAAAGGTGCTAATTTACTACAACTTATGGATTCCTAAATATCAGTAATAATATCAGTGCCTTAACTGTGACATGTACATATTATCCTGTGAAATAAAAAAGATAAAAACAAATGATGACACTTATACATCACCCTTAGATTATAGCTAAACCATTTAGCTTAATAAAAGCTTGAATGAAAGGAAAACTATGTTCTTAAAAAAACATAGCATAAAATATTTGGCTTTGCCTATAAATCTTACTCTGTTAAAATTATACAACGTGGTAAATGCACCAAAATATATTTTTTCTCCTGAATGATGCTATGGTGGGAAATTTACTAGTAATACTGTGAGCCACAGGTGACTAGATAGATTCATCATGATGAGTGAAGCTACATAAAGTGAATTATCATTATAGCGAACCCCCACATGCACGCTGTAAAGGCGGTGAGCAGTATAAAAAACAAATGTTAGGTGAGGCACATTTCCTTCCTCATTAATTTTACAGGGGGACACTTATTTGTGTTCCTACTGTTCATTAGTCAGGTGAGGCTGACATGGTGGGCCACCATAGTCAGATATGTTTGTAACCAGGCACAGAGGAGGTGTGTGTTTGTGCTAAAAGTGTATTACATACTGCCTGTTGCCAAAGAAGGAGGCGTTTAGGAAAAATGGTAAAGGAGAGAAGCAGTTGGGGGGCAGGAGAGGAGAAGGGGAGGTGGTTTTGTAGTAGTTTCACCCACATTGACTGCCTCTTTTTAATCGGGCATAACAAATATAACTTCCCTTGAATTGGATTCCCGAGGTAAACCGTTATAAAACTAACCTTGTTATATTTATTGACAGGACATTGAAATAAATATTAGAGCCATATGGAATGGTGGTGGTGGTGGTGGTGGGGGGGCTTTCCAATCTATTGATTTTTGAGAAAAAAATTAAAATACCATAGTAGTCATCTAGCAAAGCAAACCTTCACTGCACCTTTCCCTGCCTCTCTTTTCTTTTCCATCCCCCCCTACTCACTCTCCTTAGCATATTAGGTGGAGAATAATGTGAAAAAATGCTTAGCACACGGGAACAAGGCCGGTGTGTGCAGACGTGGGAGTGGGTCCCCCGGGGGTGCGGTGGAGCCCCTATCCCATAAATCCCGGCTCTGGCGCAAACAATCAATTTTCTATTTTAATTATTTACCATGGCCTGCTGGACAGAGGCATTTATTTTCCAGCTCTGTCTGGATTAAAAATTAAAAATTAGGAGATTAATATTTGGCAGAGTAGGCAAAAAAGCGAACAAAAAAAACAACTCTCAAAAATTCTTTATTATCTTTCTCCCCTTGTGCAACTGGCAAAGGTTAGTGATAGCTGAACAGGTCAATCAATAACTTCATAAATTTCTACAGACTTTCACTGCCTTGCCCCGACCACCCTTGCACCCATTGTGATTTTTGTTGGGCTCCATCTGTTGGGGGGCTAGCAATATTAAGCCTGCACGTGAGGATAGAATCTGGTGAAATGTGCTGCTCAGCACTTTCTGTCTGAGCTCTCAAGGTTTTTGGCCTCCACTCTCACTGGTGTTTCGATATTTCATCTATAAATTTAATTACATAACCTGGAGCAATGCAGCCAAGGTATCCCCTGTCAAGCTCTCATTCACACAGAGCTGCTATTATAAGTGGCAACCTGCAATAAACAACACTGCAGGGCCTGCTTTGCATTTTTCAGGAAAACCAAAAGGGATTCTTGACAGAAACATATGTTTTTTTAAGGTCTCAAACAGATGTGACACATTAGAACGTGTAACTAAGCCATTGAACTTAAGATAAATTACAAAGCCATCCTTAATTAACAGAAACAATTAAGACCCCACAGCTCCATTGTGTAGGAGTAAAAAGCAATACACCTACCCTTTATTGTCACACTTTCCACAATGATGTATCCTGCAGTCTATATAGGAGGGGCTCTAATGTATCCATAAATTTCCGCTCACTTCGCCTCTCTGGAGTGAAGGCTTTAATGCCGATCAATGTGGCGCTGCTGATGATCTCATACACATGCTTGGCATTTGTGGTAAACACTTTGTGTATTAAAATGTTTACTTGATATGACCAAGTTAGTTGCCATCTTTTGGAATAACCTCTCTTTCTCCTTGTGTCATTGAACTACAGTGAAGCAACATGCCACCGTATGCTTTTGTCAAGTCAAGAGACGCAAGCTTGAACTGTCTCTGGCAAGGGGGGAGAAGTTCTGTAAGTCATCAAATCATGTTATCACTTCTAAGATTCAATTATTTTCACTTGGTACCTTTTTAGCCACAGTGGGATTCATAAATGCATTAATTCAAAAATATTCTGATGCATTTGAATAGAAGGAAGATTTCATTTACAGAACAATGTTTTGTTAAGGCCTAGAGAAGGATGTGTAGATTAAACCATATGATAACTATTCATCTGATAATAGCAAGTAAAAACCACAGGAATTTTTAAAAGGCAAACAGGACACATTGAGAAAGAGGCTTATCATCCTCTCTGGCCAGAATAATCCTTTAAGTGCAAAGAAACAATAAATCTTTATGAATCAATGTTTGACATTCTGAATATCAAACTTGGTTGGTTCTTATCCAGGATATCAGTATACAGCTGGGGGCATTTGATGGGCATTGCCCTGACATAATGAGTTTGTATCCTACATGTTCTTTCAAAATATCTCACTTGGTCAGAAAAATGGAAAAGTCAAAGACAGCCCTTCAAAGTTACCAATGAAAAAGAGGCTACAATCCTCCTGTTACTGTATATTAAGTTAGTTTGTTTTCATTCTTGGAGGACAGGAAAAATATTTCTGATTTCGGTAGAACATACGTCAAAAAGTCAGCACAGTCAAATGAGGACGTTGCATTATGATTCATAACGGAGGAAGAAACATCTAGCCTCTGGCTGTGTGAGTAGCTGCAGACAGGTAGACATAGAGAGGAACAAAGATACAAATAACTGTCAAGGCACTGAAAGAGGAAAAAGCATACGATGGAGGCAGTGCGGGAGATCTGAGCAGCAAAGAGACCAAGAGACAGAGGGAGACAGAGAGTGTTTTAGTTCAGAGCAGAGTGTTGTTATTTATCTGGTGGCTGCTAAACAAATAAGGAGACTCCCAGTTCTATGATTGTCTCAGTGGGGTGCTGTCAGCTTTACGTACGTATCTTCCCCTAACATGCAACAAACTCAACACTCCAGCTGCGCTCTGTACTCTCAACATGTTCGTCAAAGATTCTCCAAATGTTTTTGTTTTGGTTCTTGCCTTTTTAAAATTCCTCAATGTCCTTCACATCGCTTGAGTGTTTGCTAAACAGTGTTCCTGTGTCATCCCCACGGCACACACAAAAATAGAATATGACTGATTCTCTTCAATGTAAATTACATCTTTAATCTGCTTTTTTTAAATTTGTGTTTTTATATGCTGTCCAGAAATGGTCTCACATCCCTTTTTGTAATAGACTCTATGATGTGAGCTTAAAATGAAGATTTCTGATTCTTAGAATAAGATTCATCAAAATAGAACTCCAGAAAATATTTTTCTTTCTATTAAATATTGACTAAAAGACCATTTCACGTAATCAACATTTAAATTTAATTACCAAACTTTATCCAGAGTGTTAAACAGTGTAGTCATAAAACAAGGCCCATAGCTTGATACTAATGAGTATTCATCTTCCAACACATCTTGTTGGAAGAAGTAAAACTCGAACACCCACAGCTCTACCTCTGTGTCAATGCTGCTTACTGTAGCTCTACTTGTGCCTCATCAAGGCCCAATCTAACGCCTTAAAGTGTACCCCCTATTGCACTGAAACCTCTGACCTTTAGCCAGGACCAGGGCCCCTGACACCTGTGTGGCTATAGGAAACAGAGGTGAAAGCGGAGGTGGAGAAAGCTTGACCTCACTTTATGCCTCCCTCAGAAGTGTCTGGCCGCAACTGAGTTCAAGAGTTTGACCTTTGGGCCAGGGGGAGGTTATTGAGAGCGGCTGACCTCAATGACAGGCCACTTGACCCTGCTTACCCTTGGTCTCAGTGAGCTTTGATTGGTCCAGAAGCCTGTGGCAGCGGCCCACCCTTCCACCACAAGCCCACAGTAAGAAATGGTCAGGGCCGAACAAATGAGGTCAGGGCAGCAGTGCAGGGAGATTTATGTCCCTCTGAAGCTCCAACAGCCTTCTGGCTCTGAGACGATCCTGAAAGCTACAGATTGTACACGGCTGATTAATGATGGATTTGTACAATGTTTCTATGTTGTTTTTGCAGTTTGACATATATAGACCTTGCTGCAAAGGAGAGCTTAAGATGTGAAAAGAGGTGGTAATGTCCTTGTCAGTTGCTGAACACTGAGATACCGTTCTGCAGCCCTAGAAAGAGCAACCTATAAAACAATCTTGTCAATGACAATATCAAGATGAACAATTTGTAAGAACAAGAAAATTGTTTTAAGTATGTTATAGACAGATGAGATACCAGTAGAAACCAAGAACTGGGTGAAAAACAAAACTATTTTTCTCACAGCATTTCTCTAATTGTTGCGTGCCTTCAACCTTGCTTTCTTACGATTGCTTTTTAGGTCACTAGGGAGGAAGAATACAGCGCAAAGATAATGACCTCACACCATTGATCATGCCAACTTTCCACAAGCAACAAAGTAACAATAAGTCACCTTGCAACACTGAAGCTTGCTAATTCTCACTCATTCCTCCTTGAGCTCCATAACATATAAATAAATAAGTGCTGAACACACATATCAATCTATCTCCCTTTCCCTTTGCACAGCCCTCCTTTAAAGCGGTGCTGTGGGCTTTTACCCAAATGGCGCCAGGGCCACTGGTATCATTTATAACAGGACGGCAGCGCTAATGCAGCGCGTGGTTCAGCCAGGATGTTTTATTCATGCTGTTTTATTATTAGGGCTCCACTTAAAAAGGTGAGGCGCTCTCTTCTCCTCTGGCCGCCTCTTGCCAAAGCTGACTGAGGCGCGAGCTTTATCTATCACCCTGACAAGAGCGTCTTCCCTGGGAAGTCTTTCAGAAAACTTCAAACAGCCTCACTATTGATTTCTCCCCCCTCCACCTGGGCACCGGCATACATCTTCCCCCCACTGTGCAGGGAGACAGAGAGAGTGGAGGGAGGTGGTAGTGGAAGTAGAAAGAGAAGTAAGGGGTAAAAAAAAAAAGGATGGGAAGTAAAAGAGACTCACAGAGATAAAAGGAAAGAGAAGAAGCCTGGCCACTGCATAACAATATGGGTGACCCCACTTTGCTTCATTGCTCAAATTCCTGTAAGATTCAGATAACTGTAGCTGGCAAACAGACAAGCACAGTGATTACAGAATCCACACCATACCAATTATGCATTCAAACAACACTTTGAGACACACGCATGAATCAAACACAGATCACATTAGGTTATGCATACATGGCCAAGTGATTGTTGGCAAACCCTTAGTAGACAATCAAAGATTCATGGATATGAAAGTGACACCTTAAAACAAAACAGTCTTTGAATTATACTTAAATAAAGGCGCTTTTTTCACTGCAAGGGGAACACAGGGAGGTTGCTAGTAAATCTTGAATTAATATTACCAACATAATAGTGCCCCTTGATACCTTTTTCAAGCAGTTTCTTTAAAATAACTGTCTTGTGTCATTACTTTTACCAGTACACAAAAAGGAAAGGGAGAAGCAGAAGCTCCAGCAGATGCTGTGCCATAGTAGACTAAAAAAGACATCTTAATTTAGTTTATTTCTGCAGAGGACTTTCATCCATATTGTATCTATATGTTCCTATTTCAACAAGCTATTAAAAATAAAGAAATAAAGATTATGGATCCTCATTATTCCTACTCATCTCATCTTGTCTCATCTTGATAACATACATATACAACAGCAGCTATAATTTGAGGCTATTTGATGATGGAATTTATTACCTTACTCATTAATTGCCAGAAGAAAAGGCTTTCTGCTCAATGGAGATATGATTTACTGAGCTGTTAATGATTTATCCTCAGAGGGTTAATAAGAAATGACGGGCCTATGAACTGTTTTAAAGTGCAGCCATATTTAAGGATTCTTTTAGTACCCCACACTTATTCAGAAGAACACACATAAATTAAATATTACATTTTATCTGATAAGCAAGCAATTATGACACATTAGTTAGTCAAATCTCTGCATTAAAAACAATATAAAACTTAGGCATGAACTGAAATCCTAGCAGAAAACTGGAGACTCTTTGTGAAAATCACTAAAACTTTACTTAAATCTTTAACTGGGCTATTTCTTCATTTAATAGTTTGCCATTCTACTGTTAATATATTCACTTCTGGTGGCAAATACATATTTCAAAGATGTTTTTCTGTGGTGTGAATTTTCTATTGTTGTAACAACCCCCTGGCACTTTAACACAGTATGAAATCAATAGCACAAGGCCCCACAGGAGAAGCAAGGAGGAAGCCATTGATTGACACGTTACTCTCATGTCAAACAGAACAACATGGCATAACAGCAACCACCTGCCGTCTGCTCCACCTGCCGTTCTCACCTCTTTTCCAGGCTTCACTGGTTAAATGCTGCATTCCTAGAAAAAAATACCATGTGCTTTCTGGGTGTTCATCAAAAGAGAAAGTTGACTTTTGTCAAACTGTAAGATTTAAAAGTCGTGTTTCAGCTTACATCCTTACATCAGCAGTGCTAAAAATCTCAAAGCAAAGAAACCATCACAAACTCTGTCTTGTAGCAAACATCTTTATTACCTTACAGTTTTCTGGATCCCCAGTGGATCCATGTGAGCAGCAATGTTCTACTGGAGGTGAAGCAGAGAAAATTTACTTTGTGTTCACTCAAACATCATCTACACCAATCATATAGCCTCCAGCCATCTCACCCCGACCAAGAAGGCTTGTTTTCCTTTGCAACAGGGCTCACTTCTCTCTTTAATTCCATTGATTCTCGTTTGCACTTTGGTTTGAGAGAGAGGAAGTGCACCTGAGTGTTTACCCATGCTGCGATGTTTGCAGTGCCTGGTGTTGGGTGCCCTCAAAGAAGCATAAATTAGCACCCTCTACAATGGCGCCCTGAAGCAACCTCCTGGTGCGCAACATCAATATGGAGCGAGAAGCAAGCTGCGAGCATCTACTATCAGAGGCTAAATGGTTGGGAGGAGATGCCACTATTCAGCAAATGTTCATCAATGCCCCACCATCAACATCTCTTATACATTTTCACTGAGGGACACATTCAGAGATGGACACAGGATAAGTGCATTTGCAGTGTAAGTATAGTATTTCAGTCATAGCATAGCTATTGACAGGTGAACCATAAACATTAATTGAATAATGAAGCAAGTAAATATTGGCCTTTTTTATGTGTATGTGTGTATGTTGAGAATTTATTTTTCATATCTCTTGATAAACCCCTTCACATGAATGCAAGAAATGCATGACTTCTTGAGTCACCCCAGCACGTGTTTGTATATAATACACATAACACCTTAGAAGAATTACTCTTTTTAAATTAGTCCACACCCGCACCATTTTTTTTAACTGAGTTACACACAGAGCGCAACCTGACAGCCAGAGGACAAAGTCATGTATTTCTCAAAGAAAATGAAGTCTGGTTACCAAAAAAGGGAAAGAAAAAAACATAGGTTAAGAAAATGAAGTGAGGAGCAGCTTCTTTTTAATTTCTTGGAGAAGAGAGGTGAGCAGCACCTGAACTAACACACGGTTTGAGATGATATCAGCAGCAGTTCAAATCAAAATGTATTTATTTGATAGGGACCGTATGTTTCATGAGTCATGTCACACACTACAGTATTTTAGCCAAGGCTAATTCTCAATGCCCATCCTTAGATAGGCTTTTACAAAAATCACAGATGACAGTGACTATACGCAATAGGAATGAAATGAAATAGGAATGCACCGATGGCAGGATTGGTTATTGGTTTAATACCATCTGCTTGTATTCGTACTCATTATTCAGAAAAGTGGACCAATACTACAAAACCAGTACCAATGTGAAAAAACTAGTGCTGTCAAACTTAACATGTTAATGCAAACAGATTAATCTGTGAAATTGATGCACATTTTTTAAATGCATTAACACATAAATGACCAAAAAACCACTTAACCAGGCGAAAAGTCTGAAGCCGACGCCCAAGATTAGGGGTTATCCAAGGTAACCAGAGATCATCCCTGCTCTCCAAGCTAAATACATTCTGCCAAGAACTTAATGACAAATTGGAAGGAGTCCAAACAACCGTTGCTAGCCATCAACAGACTGTGGTCACTAGAAGAAACTGTTTACCAGCAGCTGGAGGAGGTAGAAATTTTAACCACTCAGCTTAAAACTGATAACAGGAAGCTAAAAGCTGAGCTAACTGACCTGAAGGAGAGAAGCAGATGCTGCAATGTTCAGTTGATTGGGATCCCTGAGGGAATTGAAGGTCCACAATCTATGCAGTTCTTTTTGAAATTTCTGCAAGAGGTTGTGAGGAAATTTTCTCTTTCGCACCCAAACTGGACCGGGCTCAAGGCAGTGTGACCCTCAAACCAAAGCTTGGGGAAGAACCACAACCGCTTTCACCACTTCAGAGAAAGGAATGGTTTGGTCTGGAAGGCTTGGAGGAGAAGTATGTCGCTTTACCAGGGTCATTCATTCAGAGTTTATGAAGACAACTGTTCTGAGGTGCTCGACCTGAGGAAGGAAGAGAATGAAGTCCTCCCTCCACAAGGTGGGATTGAAGTCATCTCTTCTGTACCCCGCCAGACTTTGCAGCAGCCAGCAAGACAGCTCCGTGCCAGTGACACAGTTCATCCAAGCATTTGGTAAACTCTCCTGACTGTTTACTTGATTAGTTCTGGGGTTAAAAATATAATCGGACCTGAAGATGATCATTGTTTGTTATGCACTATTATAGCTAATTTAAATTTAAGCATATTCAAAATCATTATTATCATTCTCTTTTTTTATTTTTATTTTTATTTTATTTAATTTTTGCTCCTCTAACATTTTTATTTATTTAATTATATTCAACAAATTATTGCTCATGCCATATATTAAAAATCTGAATCTGGCATTGTCTCAGCAAAAGAACCTCATTTTAGGCATGAAGGCACTTTGTCACAGCAGTAAACAGAATCCACCAAAAACCACTTCATCCTCCTTTTTTTAATGAAGATTCTGACAGTTTTCCAGCCTTACGTTTAGAGGATGCTGCAGAATGACTCATGATATATCACACAATTAACCACTCAGTCGTGGCATCTGGTCCATACTTCTTACCTGTGAACTGTAACGACATTTATTAGTACTCATATCAGTACTCAGTATCGGCAAGTGCTATCAGTGCATCCCTACTGGAAGCATAATTAACTTCGACTAAATAGCATGGAAATTTCCACAACACAACCACAAGATATCAATGAGACATGATAACAGTGTTACGGAACAAATCTAATCACAACATGTCAATCAATTGGAGTTCAGCAGTCTTGTGTGTAGGGCTGTATGATTTGGTAGCGTTATAACATTCTTGAAAGAGCTGTTTCCTTTTTGTGTTGTTCCATTGTGAACCAGACTAAAAAGAGTTGTTTTAGTGTTGACTGCAGTCTCTCCAATGCTGTGTTCAACTCATGAAGTTTAGAGGAAACAGTTTGCCTTTTCTACCTGTAGAGGTAGGATTCAGTGCTCATTTTCTTTAATATTCCTACATTCAATTATGCAATAGATACCTGACTAATGACAAATCAGGTGGAATATATGTCTTGATACTGATTTATTTATTTATTTTTACCTTATTCCACAAATGCCCTTTGAGTTCCATTAAGTAGCTTTATATTCATCTATCCATTGTTCCATCTTTCTATTTATCTATCCATCTTTCAATGGAGGAGTGGAGGGCGCAGGGTTATTGATCAACCTGGGAGTCAGTTAAGGTTTTTACAATCAAATTTACCCAAGCGTAATTAAACAGAAACAAGCAGAAAAACATCTGATAAACATGTATTACAGCTCTATGATGCGTTCCTCTTCCACTTTGAATTTGCATTTGTTAATGTGCAAAAAGATGCACATGGGCATCCTATCCATATTAACTCATTTTTGAAAATCTCTAACATACCTTTTTATCTTTAAATGTACAAAAATGAATAATCCAAATGGAAAGGCTGGGCAATTTTATTTGCAAAGCACAATTCAACGACAGGGTGATTCAAAGTGCCTAAATTAAATTAAGATATTGTGATGATCAATTTACCTTTAGACTTAACTACCTCTTCAAAATGTCCTGTTGGGCCTTTTAGTTCACCAATATAGTTAAAACAATTTTGAGAAATGGAAGATTACTTACTGTAACTTAAACAACTGGCAAAATCTGACACAGGGGAAATGCTTTTTCGCTTGCCAAGAAATTGAAGAAGTAATACATGTACCATGTAAGCTGAGAAACAAAGATAGTTGGACTATTATACCCTGGGTGTCCAAGTCCTTTCCCTCTAGAGTGAGTAAGCTCTGTGGTATGAGGTAAACGCCTGCTGTTGTCTTGAAAATCAATTCCCCTTCTCTTCCTTTAAGTGCTCAATATTTTTGTTTCTCACAGCAAGCTCCACTGTGGTCCTTTTAATTCAATGGGCCAATTAGAGATACCGTCATGTCTAATTCTGGCCACAGGGATGCTTGTTTGTGTTGTTACCTCATCCTTGATAGGCTAGTGGGGAGGGGCAGGGTGAGATATTGAATGTCACAGTCCGTCCAGTTTAACCCTGGAACCTGCCTGTCTTCGCAAGCACATCCCCTTTTATTTCTTCTTCACCCCTCCTTTTTTCTCTTTTTTCCCTGAGTCAAGGACGAAAGCAATTGATGTGAAACTTTCAAAAATGAATTTGGCCACGTGTGTCACTTTCAGAGTGGGAAGGAGGGGTAGCTGGGGCCAGGCCACCTCCACTCTACTAGGATCATTTGTTACTCAGCCCTGATTGGCCCTGACAAAACAATACCCTAAAAACTCACCAAAGTAAATTATAGTCTCGGTAAATGGCCGGTGAGGGTGGGGTGGAAAGGAAGGAAGGAAATGGCCGTCGGTCAGGACAGGGCCTTCGAGCTGCGCTGGCCTGCTGCCAGACGCAAAACAAAGTAATGTGCTTTTGATATTAATAACGGAGATGATATTGATCCTGCACGATGGTCAGAACCACTTCACCTCTCTTCAGCATGGGATCCAGTGGAGATGAGGAGGAAAGGAGGGAGGGATGGAGGGGTACTCCTTGAGGAACCAATACCCCATTCCCAGCTCTCTGCCTCTCATCCAGCTCCTCGTGCACATCCTTCCTGAAAGCCACTTTTCCTAGGGGCCTATTTCATTTGAGTGTCTTTAATTATGTGAAATGGATTCCATGGGAAAAAGAGAAATGTTGGTGGAGGTGGGCAATGACAGAAGGAGAGAAAATAGACAGAGAGGTAAAGGGGTGATCAGTGGTTGTGTGCCACTCTGTGTTAATTTACAATTCTGTTAGCAGCTGTGTCCATCTCAACTCCTTCATTAGATACATCGTTTTTTTTTACACTAGTGTGAGAATATGGAGAAAAAAGCAATGTGGCAACACAATGATGTGAATAAAAAACATAGATTTTAGTTAAGCAGACATATGACTTGGATGTGACAAAATTCTCCAGATTTTGGTGGAGATTTTTAATAGAGATCAAATCTGAGTGAAACTCTATTCTAATTTACCAACTCAAACAGAATTGCCCTTGACGAAGCTTCAGAAACTAAAACTGAGTCACAGTTTAGAAGCTCTGTATGTAAGTGTGTGTAACCTTCACGTTCATGTAAACATAATAAAGCCTGTGGTAAATAAGAATGGTTTCTGAAACTGTAATTCAGTACACGTGTGCTTTGTGTGGCTCATATGCACCTCTTTTGCAAATCACTTACTTTCAATTTAGCTAACAAAATTGATTGAATAGTACTCAGGAAACCTACCTTGCATAACAAGGAAAAAGTGATTCCCAATAAACTGAGGCATTTTTTCTTCTGATTTACCAAAATCTACTTTGTGCTACACACTCAGGACATGCTTGTGTTTGTGGCAAATAAGAAGAAAGCCAAAGATGGGAAATAAAGAGCGCAAAAAGATAAAAATCTTTCAATTACTGTACAGTCTGCAGTCATTTAACAAGGCGACAATGGAAACAGACAACCTGAGATTTCAAACATCGAGTCAAGTGCTGAAAAGCAAAGCAGCAACATACAACTCACAAATTCCCAACAAACACAAACATGTTCTCATACAAGTCCAGAGTGACCTTGTGATGCAATTGGCTTAATTTTTTTGTATTTTTTCTTACCCTTTGTTGTTTTTTGTTTTTTAAATCTTTGATCACTGATATCAATTAATGAAAAAGCACCAATTTCTGCAAGAGGGATTTCTCTGACAAAACAATAAAATTCATACACGTACACAACACAAACACAATAATGTTATGGTTTTGCTTCAGTTTTATTTCTCTCAAGTTTCTGTTGTATTTGAGTCTTTTCTTTTGGTTTCTCATCTTATATTGTAGAGCCACGCCCTTGCATGTTCTGTTCTCCTTACTTTCTGTTCAGTGCACACCTGGTCTTACTTTGATGATTGCTTACCCTGCTCCTCGCTTATTTAGTTCTCTAAATACTAGGGATGGGCATTTTGGGTGATTATTTTAAGACAACTAGTCAAGCCTTTCTAAATTGATTAAACCATTATTTGTGACATCATCATGACATCATCAAAAGAGATATGCGAAAAATGCTTTATCTCCAAAGAGAAATTGTAAAATGTATGAGAAGTTATTTGTATAATGTTCGTTTTCCATGAACAAGTGTTCTTTACTTTTTTTTTTTTTTTGTCTTTAACATGCTGTGGGCTTTAATGTCCTTTATTATACAGCAGGTAGATGATAAAGTGGGTCAAGGAGACATGGGGACTAAACCTGTGCTGGCTATGTTTATGGGGGGGATGCTATATCAGCTGAACTAAACATTGTGCCCACAGTAGCGTTCAGCAACAACAAAACCAGTTATTTTACTCATCTTTCTGTCTGGTCTGTTTGCTCCTGAAGCAGCATTTCTGTGACGGTTTAGTAACTATGCTGCAGAACTCTGTTGTAACTAGAAGAGCTGTCTCTTCTAGTCTGTATCTCTCTGTTTCTCTCACTCTAGCATTAAACATTGAACATAACATAACATTAAAGGGGTCACGCTGTTATTTTAACACTGTGCTGTAATCAACACCATGTCTCTGCGCAATGAGAAATTACGCATCCATGAATTAGTTGACTTTGTGCACCATTTTGACTAATGGATTAGTCGATTAATTGAGCACATAACTCTTAAATACCCATTGGTTTATTTTGTTTTCTGCCAGGTTGTCATCATCATTGCATTCTCTCTCTTTCTTCAGTTTTTTCGTTTGGTTTGTTTTGTGTTCCTGTAAACTGCTGTAGCAGTACCTTTTGTTGAATTTCATTAACCTTCTGACCTCTTCATCCACCTTCCCCCTGCCTCTTCCCACATTTGGGCCCTGTCCCCAAACCTACTCCATGTAAAAAAATAAGACATGATATTTCCTTCTAGAAACTGGGAATCCAGGGAACTATAACAGCAAAACTGGTCAGACAGCATATATCTAGGTAATTTATATCAGCCCCGACAAAGTGATTTTATACAAGTTGAAAAATGACACCGCCTCAGGAGCTTCTCTACTTTTCTACTACAAAGTGACATAACGTAATTCTTTATGAGCAGCAAATTACATATAAAGTTCCGCAATAGCATAAGTTCCAAAAGAGATAGAGCTGTAAAAAATGAGCGACATTATACAGACAAAAAATTAGGCTAGAGAAACAGAGACATAAATAATCAGTGGGTGAATAACAGACAAAACATCCACACACATTGAATCTAGCTTGTCTCTGGGTGGTGCCTGAGCTTTTTTCACATTGGTTAGGGCTTTCTCACCAGCAAAAGCAAGCTTCCTTCTCTCACCATATTTCACATTTCTCTTTCTGCATCCCTCCGTTGTCACGGGGACAGAGGTGAGCCCTGACAAGCCAGGGCCAAGTATTTGCATGCAAAGAGCCTTCATTCTTTCGTCACGCGCTTCCCTTCAGTTGCCAAAAACTAATGATACACACTGTGACATGTCTGCCGGGTTTTAAGGTGTTCCTGGTATTCAGCCAAGTGTTGCCCAGTGTATCATGCTGAGTTGTGATTAAAAACACAGATTTACTGTATGTGCATGTGAACATCCGCATAAACACACACATTTATATGCTCGGTCAGGTTTAGATGTGTAATTCTTGTATTTTCATGTCTATGCTACATTTGTGTGTTTTATGTATATCTATTTTTCATGAAGTTTGAAAATTAATTTATATAGGTCACATAAACTGTATCAATGATTAATTGATTATAAATGCATAATTTTAAATTAGACAAAAAAGTCAAGCAAAAATTTGATTCACTGAAAATAGGGATCATGATACATTTAAATTCAAGTATCTTGTTGAACCAAGATGTTCTTGTATAGTATTTATGACCTCAGCACTGCAGCATATGCCTTATGTGATACAAATTTATTTGTACCAAATGTTTTGGGCCATTTGATTTTTTTGATTTGGGCCAATATCTATGTGACTTTACTTGCAAGTGCTTGCTGACTTATCAAACTGGAGGAATTTAAAGAAAGCCTGACTGTCTTGACCCGTAACAAAGCATCCACATCTAAAGTAGACACACATTACTCACCTTTCACCAAAGGTGTTCGATTAACACAAAAGCAGATTTCTCATGTTGCTAGTTTTAGTTGGGATGGAGTCAAGGCTTAATTTTAGCCAGATCTAGCCGGAATATATATATATATATATATATATATATATATATAAATGTTTGTTTCGTGTTTAGAATAGATTTCTGTTTTGTTACTGTATATTCCCCATTGAGGTTAT
>JBAMHW010000006.1:10025238-10038334 GCA_037177495.1 Rhadinocentrus ornatus | reverse complement strand
CTCCCCCAGCCGAGGCTCGAACCAGCGACCTTCTTGCTGTGAGGCTGCGGTGCTAACCACCACACCACCGTGCACTTCATATATATATATATATACTGTATATATACATATGAGTGTTTCGAAACTCAAACAGCACGATGACCTGATGTGTGTAAGATGGTGCAAATTCAGCATCATAGCTTCTTATATAGATCACAGCAAATAAGTTTATTATGCAGCCTTTTTTGCATTTTCTCAATTACACAACGAGTTAAAGAAGCAAAAGACTGAAAACAACATTGATGTCTCAAATGGCATGTAACATCCTTATACACTGCCTCACACCTGCCTCTGTACTTTACAAAACAGAGATGCAACAAGGGCGGGAAAGTTTCAGGTGTAACATGCAATGAAAAAAAGAGCTCATGACTTCAGAGTGCTACTACTGGTGTTTGCAATACAGCAGAAAAATGACTTATTTTGTTATTGGAAAATTAACACTTTAAATTCATGTTATACAATATGTATTCAAAATATTTTTCCTGGACCCCCTTTTATAAGCTTTAAGTAGCATCCTTGGGGTAAGCAATTTACACTCCTACCACTGCATAAAAAAAAACTTTCACAAATGTTGCCTATCTCTCTGTGTGTGAATAAACTAAAAAAAAACAAAAAAAAAACACTTCACTGTATTTATAATATAGTGTACAGCGCTGTTGGGTATAAAAATTCATTGTTCAATTTATGTCTGAAAAGGCCAAACATTTGTCCTGGCCCTGCCGTAAAGATATATTTTAGTGACAGACAAAAGGGAAAGAGGTGCTGGGGTGAAAGGCCACTGGTCCCAGCAGTGTCCCAGCCATTTTTAAAAACCAGGATTTATGCTTTCTACTGTCTGTCCATGTGTGCCAAGGACCTCTTGCTGATCACAACCATTGCCATCATGACCCAGCACACACACATATGCACATTTACATTAGCATCACTCTCATCTGTCCATTCATAGAAAACCCAGCAGAACAAAAGCAGAGGACCTGCACATGTTTCTTTGTTCACTTTCTGAGGGAAATTCCATCTACATTTCACTTTTACTGGTCAGTAAATATGTTTATGCACATTCTAATTTCATTAGGTCAAAATACAAACTAACAGTAAAATATCAAGTGGATGTCAGTATTATAAATGCTCTCCCTCTCATACTGCTATATTAAATATTGAGTCAGAAATGAGCTGGAAGGTGTCTGTAAATGCTAAATAATGGAGAGGCTGCATTCGTCTGGGTCAGAGCTCTCTCCCTTGCTCTGTCTTCTCTCTGATACATTATTAAATGAGGATGCACTTCCCCATCGCAGCAGGAGAGAACAAGGGGCAGGGGGGCACCCTGTCTTCTCTGCAGGAATGGTGGAAGGTGGGGTGGAAAAGAAGGAGAAGTGGGTGAGGGATAGGTGCACATTTACAGACTAGGTGTATGCATGTGTGCAGCAAAAGTATTAGGTGGGCACGCCAAGCAAGGGGCAAAAAAGAAAAATAAAAGCATCCTGGAGCTTGGCACCCCTCTCTATCTGCCTTACACACACACACACACAAACTCCTTGCAGAAGTACCTTGAGCCCATTTGTACTAATGACTCCGTGCCTAATGCACTTTATAGAGGACGAGGTTGGATATTCATTTGGAAGGAGGCAAGGGGTGGGGGAGGTGTCGGGACAAAGCACTTTGCCATACCGTTTCCCGTCCGACCGTTTTAGCTGGGCGATTTTTTACCAAGGGGGCTAGAGCAGAAATTGGTATGGCAGTAATGCCATTCATCACAGGTAAAGTAGGTAGGCCTTCTGAGCTGTTGAGGAAGTGCCCAGATAACTAATCAAAGAATGGCAAATACAAGTTTGGTGCACAGGGAAGACAAAATAAAATAGGGAAGATTTCCAGGTTTCAATATGGCAAGTGCCAGAACTTGGCTTTGATATATTTTCATTCTTGGTGGTAAATATAACTTTAATTTTCCACATCTTTTTGTTGTGCATTACTGTATACCAACTGCAAAAACATAAGAATAACAGTTAATGGAATATATGAGGGGGCTTGTAACATTTGTTTCAAATTTTGCAATCTTGCGAGGATTTTCTTTGTCATAAGCTTGTCTTGTGTATTCTTTTTGTATGTTCAACTCTAGAAATTAGTTTTTCATACAGGCAGTTATCTCAGGTGTGCCATGAAGCAAACCTTGGAAATCACTCTCACCAAATGTGACAGTACCAATATAGCTGTGTATCTGACTGCTCTTGAAAGGCAGCTACTTTGTAAAGGAGGTTTCTACATCCCTTGAACACAGTAGAAAAAGGAACACAGAGACTGGTAAGGGTCCCATAGTTAGACTTACAGGGACCCCCCTGTCTCCCTAGGCTCATTTTCTCACCACCAGGGAAAATGTTGGTGCAACTAGTGTTTGTGTCTGAGAACAGAATGAAAATGCACCAGCATCAATGACAAATGCACACAAGCCTGTTCAGGTACAAACTCGGTCTCTCTTTTTCTCTCTTCTACATGTACAGTGAGTCAGTTTAATAAATAAATAAGTCATAAAGAGAAGAATCGTTTGATGTTACCTTGTGCTTGCCTGAGGACAACACTACACTGGGGATCTCTGCCACCCCTAGAACACACACATACACACACAAATATAATCTCCCTAGGAGATAACTGACATAAGGGGTGGAGGAAGAAGAGCAGGTTTTCTGCCAAAAGGCTCAGTGGACAATTTTTAGATCCAGGAGAGAGTTTCACTGCAGACTGAATCCAAGCGTGTGGTGTAACAGCAGGTGTGGTGCCCCTCTGCTGTGCTGGATGCATTGGGGAAGCTTTGGTGCAGTGCAAAAAATACATGTGAATGCCAGCTGCCTGAGAAGAACTAACTGCCATTAGCCAAGAAAAAGACAAACACCGTCATAACTTCAGTGTTCAGAGACAGTTAGATTGACAGAGTTTTCAGAAGAAGGTGTGGTTATATACTGAATGAGAGATTTATTTTTAAGTTGCTTAACACCGAATAGTCTACTAGACTGGCTATGATTGGAGGCTGCAGCATTAAACCAGTCTGAGTTTGCTTTTACTTCACTTAAAACAGAACCTTTTGAATAAGTTATTCCTCTTCTCACCTTAGGCAAGGCAAGGCAGTTTATTTGTATAGCACATTTCATGTACAGGACAATTCAAAGTGCTTTACATAAAACAAAAGCATTACAGATATTAACAAATAGTAAAAGGCAGGGGAAAAAAGAATTATTGAGAACATACAAACAAAACTTGCTCTTTTTTAAAAAAATGCAGGGCAGTTTTTTTACAAGTTGTATTTTGGTTCACTTGAAGATAAACAAGACCTATGCTTAAAGGCATACCAGGGTTCACTTCTTTGATGTGCATCATGTTTTGGTTGTGCATTCACACCTCCCCAATTGACTCAGACTTTTCAAAAACACAAAAACAAATGACAGGTTCAATTAAGAAGGGCTCAATAAAGAAACATTAAGTTTTGTAAGGGAAGCATCCGATCACTTTCTGAAAACTAGATTTTTGATCTGAATTGGTGTTACAGAAAAATGAGCTGAACTGAAGAGAAGCTGTGAAATCTACAATTTATAACAGAGTTCTGCTTCTCTGAATCGTATTGCTATAAAGCAATTAAAATAAAAATTATAAAAAAAAGGTTAAAAAAATCATAGAAACATGTTGAAATATGTTTTACTAGTTTTGATTGCAGCTTTGTCTTTGTATAAAATGTAGCATAAAATGTTTAAAAAAAAAAGATTTCTGATGGATTATTTACGTGTAACAATGATTCTTGCAAACAGTCTTATTTCGATATAAAAACCCTTTAAATTTAGCAAAATTTGTGGGTTGTACCCCATGAAAAAGTTGCCAAACCTTCTCTGCCAATATTAAACATACGATTCTTTTATTTCCTGTGGCACCATTTAAAAGGGAAATAAACAGGCATTCAAACAGCATAAGAATTATGTCAAGAAGCATTGTCACATCAAAAGAAATAATCCACTAAACGCACGTTTTCCATGAGTATTTATAAATTTATTGAGCAGTGTCGTGTTCTGTACATCAGCTTTTCAACTAAACTGTCTCTTTTTGAGATGCTCCAATTTAACTTTTTTGGCCAGTTCAAATATTTTTAAGGCCCGACCAGCCATTTCTAATTAATGCCAATGCATTGCTTTTTTAAAAAAAAAAAAAAAAAAAAAGAACAATAATCAACAGATATAAAATAATTTTGTCATCCTGTTTTAATTTTACAATAAGCTGTGAAAAATCATTAATCAGAATCAGAATTATTTATTAATCCTGGAGGATATTGTGTGGAAAATTTAATGAAAAATTTAAAGGAAATTTAATCATGAATAACTTACATTTACACTATAACTTCACCAGGTGAGAAGGATTTATTGTTGTTGTCAACACAAGTGGAATAAAACAACAAATAAACAAACAAAAGACATCCTGATCACCAACTGATTACCAGTTTAAGCCATTCAAGCTGAAAATTGGCTTCTTGGATTTAATGTCACTTTTGCCTGGTTTTTCAAATTCTCAAATATCTATTTAACATAAACAGTCATCAGTTCTGTTAAAAATATGTTATAGCAGAACAGCTTCACAAAAGCCCATTAATTGGGCTTTAGGCTTTTGTTTGTGATTGTTTTGACTGACTAATAATTGAGTATTTCAAATTTTGAAACATCATGCTGTATTAGTTAACATTGCAAAATAATTTTCTAAGTAAATGATCATCACGTCTGCAACACACATTTACCATAACCTTGAACATTAGAACTCTCTCATAATAAATGATTACAAAAAACATATCTAAAAAGAAAAAAAAAGTTACTTATGAGTTTAAAGTGCTAATACAGCCTGGATTTGGGTCGTCCCGCCACCAACATATTTGCGCTGCTCATTAACTTTTCTTGCTTTTACATGATTTATTTTCTCTTCCTTGTAAAGTAGTCATCCAGTCACTGGTGACTCAGCAATTCTGGTACACCTCTCAGGAAAAATGACTCAGTCCTGGGGCACAAACAACCACCTGCACCTTATCCCAGGGCTTGTGTTTTTTTAATAGACCGAAGATGTCAGAGCATGCTCAGATATAATTTAACTTTCTGTTCATAATCATCACAGTCAATCGAATTAATCAATTAATCAGCAATTAATCAACTGCTGAGCCACTGGTGTCTTGCTTATTTCAATAAGAATTCAATTAACATGTAGACAAAGGTTGCAGCCTTTGTGTGGAGCGGATGAGCATACTAGCAGCATAAAGCTGTAACGTGCTATCTGAGGTCGTCATTAATGAGAAACCACCCTTTATTAAGGCTGCGATAAAACTTGATTTGAGAGTTGTTTAAAGCTGACACTGGGTCACTTTGTTTTCATTTAAAAAAGAAGTTAACAAGGGCAACATTGATTGCATGACAATATTAAGCAAATAATTTCAATTATGTCAGCACTCATTATTAACCCATGCAGAAAACATAAGCTGTGTGTTGAATTTTATTTTAAGGCTTTGATAATTAAATTATTGTTATTGTTGGAAATGTACAACTGTAAAGACACACAAAGCACAAAAATCTAAGAAACTTTCCATTATCAATGATCATAAATACGCGTCACATATTTACCAACCTATTTACAACTGTCTAGAGATTGAAGGAACAACTGCTTCATTCAGCTCTGCAGGGAATAAATGGACTCCAATTGATTTGCTGATTTTATGTTGCTTGCACTGTTAACATGGAATATTACAAAAATTGCGTAGTTATGCTGGAAAATAATTACTTACCACAGAGGGCATGTGATAGAAAAACACGGCCAAAGGATTGGAAAAGTGAAGAAGATTATGAGGAACTTTTAAGAGTAATACTGCTGAGCTCATGCATGAGCTCCAGTGAACTCCTAATCATAAAGTTTCACCTTCTGCTTTGAAAAATTCCATGAATACTGTTTTTTCTGATGTATTGCATTAATTTTTTCTTTTAGAACGAAACACTAATACTCCACTTGAAAAATTTCCCTCTCAAACTTTGATATTCAATGTCAATTGTGCATCTTAGGGGTAATAGGTCCAGAGGTTTATTGACCAGTGACCCAAGTTGTATTAACATTGGGCACATTTACATGATACTAAAAAAGTTATTCTTGTTAGTCAGACCAAAAACAGAATAATAAAATGCATGTAAACATGATTGTCTGACAAAAATAATTGGAAAACAGCGTTGTCCAAATCAGACTACTTTGACGATGTTGTTGAGAAAGTGTGTAGAAATATGTTCATTTCAAGCATTCCCAGACTGTTGTTCTATGAAATACTGATCTAATAATCAAAATGTCACCTGATAAAGTAATCATTCAAGTAAGTTCAAAACAATGTTTATGCTGTGAATTCAATTGCACTTACCTATGTACATTGATCTCCTACCTGTTTAAATATCTTTCCGTAATTTCACTAAAACTGTGGTCAACCCGTAGACTCTAAATAAAAATGGACGGAGCCTCCGTGACGTCACCCGTAGGTTTCTGAAGCGCAAAAGTGAATCTTGTTAGGCATTCCTACCATCGCCATCTTGGCAGCGTCATGCCTGCCGTTGCTCCCGGAATATACAAAAATGGGCAAAGTGGCGGGGGTGGATGATTGATGTCTATCAAACTCCGAGCTACCTGTAGCTAAGAGCTAACTGAGCCAACTTGGAGCTAACGGTAGCTAACCAGCTAACGGAGGTAGGCGGGCTAAAGCTAAGGTGTGCTGTTAGCCAGCTAAAAACCGTGTTTGTGCTACACTCTTCCTTTTTGCCGCAGAAATTGGATACCTGTCAATCAAAAGGACACGCCACTAATTATGCCTAATTTCAAGAATAAATAACATCCAAACAGATGAGTTAGAAAAAAATTCACCCCCCCTCATAGGCTTTACATTTCACGGCCGGAGGTTGACTCCTGATCCCGTCCAATGGGAATCCACTCTGCTGGCAGGCCTTAAATCCACTGCATTACGATGCATTGTCAAGGAAAACAACGTAAAATGAAGACATTTAAACTGCGATTATTAGCAAAATAAGAATGAAAAGGCTGCCTTTCATATCCAAAAGACCTTAAACAAATTAGATTATTGAATAGACTAAACAGTAAACAATCAACTAAATAGACTTTTTTTATTTACAAAGATTCACTAAGGTCTCGCGAGATCATTGCTAACATGGTTGCTTTGGAAGCTGAACGCTCTAATCCGGGTTTTGGGCTGTCTGCCATCAATGGGCTGTGTTCAATTCAAAGTTTTGTAGGCATTCCCAATGTCTATTTTCATACATATTTCAGGAATATACAGAGGGTTTTTCTGTCTTTTTTTCTAACAGTTTGTAATGACATCCAAGTAAATCACTTAAATGTTTTGGCCTGGTTTTTATTTAACAAAACACTTACCTACTAGGGTAGTTGAAAAACAGTGCAGATCAAATCTTGGGCTATTACTATAAAAAAAACATGATCAACATGGGGTTACACAGGTCTTTATAGACCACATCCCTCATTTATTTACTCAAACTGGACTTAGTGCATTGCATTAACCCCAGCTGTGGTTTTGCACAATTAAATACTGAAAATGCTTTATGTGTAATATAAAAACTATATGCTATTGCCCTCTGTATATAGATTTAAATTTCACTTCAATAAAACTTTTTAATTTAATTTCTTTTCTTTTTTTTTCATGTTACTTCTTATTGGTATTGTAATAGTTGCCATTGTACGTGCATATTTGAAAATCTGTGTAGTAACTATGCCTGACCAGACTGTGTGCTGATGCTAAATTCAGTATTTCATGCCTTCTTTCAAGCTTATATGAATGTCCTATGTTGAGAATATTATTATGACTCTAAAAGGGACTCATTTGGAATATACTTCCCAAAAATTTAAATGAAAAAAAGAAACAAAAAGTTTATTTTTTCTATACTAGGTTTTGCAGGTGCTCTCTGAAACTAAAGGCGGATTTATACTTGCGCGGCATCTGCATCTGCATCACTGCCGTAGGTGCTGCGTGGCACTGTAGAGGGCTAATGTGCACCTCTTCCAGACCTGACGTACACCCCTGCTACATAGACGGTTACAAGGAAGTACTCCCTTATGATTGGTCAGTTTGGGACTATGAGTTTCTGAATTTCTGGATCTTCTTGCTGAATTTGTGTAGTATTTGCCATTTTTCAAAAACAACACCCAATGGATCCATTCGATAAGAGGCTGATCGAATTATTAATTTTTCATTTTCTTCCACAAGCTAATAAAGACACTAATCCAAACTGGACACCATTGCTGTTTTAAAGCAGAAAATAAGTACCGGACCTGAAGTGAACCATCAAAAGAACTTCGACATGGTGAGTTTACGGGATGATTCCACCCCTGCTGCCACCTTCAGATTAGGAGGAGAAACTGCAACACGACACCAAAACGACGCGTACCCCTACGCTCGAGTGCGAGAGTACACTCACCAGCGACGCAGGCAGGCACCACGTGAGTATAAATCTGCCTTAAGCCTTTGAAGATCTGAAAAAAAAAACTTTGGCTTTCACTATACCAATTATATCAATGGAACAGTCTTCATCTGGAGAATAACATATGTCAGTATGAACAAACCTTGACCTCAGTGCATATTTGAAGGCTTATAATTTAACAACAAAAGGGTCTAAATACATGGAACCAACTGTTATAGAGAGCTCTTGATCTGAGCTGTCATCTAATAACTCATACAATCACTAACTGGGGACACTGTCAATTATGAATAAAGTACATTTTCACCCATTTAACAATTAGATTAGGCAAGGCCAGGCAAATTTATTTGTATAGCACATTTCAAAGTGCTTTACACAAAACATAAAAACATTACAGCAAGGTGCAGAAAAAAAATTGTATTAGAAAAAGATTAAATTGATTACATAAAAACAGAAAAAAAAGAAGCTCAGATAAAGAAATAAGTTAAGATTTCAGCGTTAAAGAACCAGCTGCAGATCTGGATTCCTAGTAAGAACTATTGAAATGTTGCGGAAAACAGTTGGGTCTTCAACCTTGATTTATATAAACTGAGTGTTTCAGCTGATCTGAGGCTTTCTGGTAGGACTTTTACCCAATGATTTGTTGTAATTCACAGAGACTACCTCTTTCTTAGTAGTGTTATCTGTGTCTTTTAGCCGTCTGTTAGCTTGCTCACCTCTGCTGTTGTGGGTCAATGACAAGGTTGTTTATTTTCCATGCAGTCCATTTACTTTAATATTGACTTCAAGGCGGCAAACCATCACCTCCACCGCTTAGTGTTTACTGTATATTGTAAACAAAATTTCTTTAAAACCACAAGAACAACATTGCTGCTTCTGGGGGAAAAAATGGACACACTTGTCTCATAATCATTTTATCTAGCATTTTCAACAATAGACAGGGGGAGCATGTCTCCTACAATGAACCCTGCAACTAGCTTGTTAATTTATGTCTGTTTCAGGCTGCTGAGCTCCAGGAAATGTTGAAGAAAGCTTAATTTGTTTAGGACTCCTTCCACTGACCGGCGAGCAGGAGCTTGGCCACAAGTTGGGACTGAAACTGGACTGAACTAAAAAAAAAAATACTGCGAATATCGCCACTGACCAAAAGCCTGTATCTCTGACTCCAGCTGCATTTTTCCTTTTCCTTAGTTGGCGCACAATCAGCTACGTCACATAAAATCGATCTCTATGGCAATGTGCCCAGGCAAGCACACACACAGGCAGCAGCATGCGCGCACCACTTAAAACAGATGAGAACTTCACACATAGGCAAACAGAAAAACGCGATACTGTAGTCCAGTAAAGTTATTTCGTTACCAATATCTTAAGTATAACGCACTACTTTACTTCGCTACCCAAACAAGTAATATCATTACTGTAACTTAAAAGGACATGTAGTCAAATCTAGTGAAATTATCTTTTGCTGGTAACATCTGCCTGCTGCTTGTGATGTTAAAATTATCAGGTGAATGCAAGGTTTTTTTTAGTGTTTTTTTTATCATTGACACATGTATGTGTGATCTGGCCTTGTTTTAATGTCTTAAAATCTCTAAATAGATAGGTACCCTAAGTAGCCACACACACACACACACACAAAAAGAAATCTTTTACTAAGATAGTGAAATTACAAAAATGATTGTGTCAAAGTATGGCTTTCATTGTTGGCTACACACAAACCAAGGAATAATCTTTTTAATTTTAACACCATCATATTTGTAGCCAATATATAATGGATTAACACTGCATAGTAAAGTTTGCCCTCTGGCTTAACTATAGCTGACATATTTGATTGATAAATTTTAATCAGTGTATGACTTGATCATCTCAGAGGGTTGGAAAAGTATGATCAAATAAACGAGAGCTGCTTAAACATTGTTGTTTTAGTCTTTTTATTTTTTGCCTGGTGGCACAGGCCCACACTGGTGTTACAGTCTTTTGGCTGGCATATGTTAAAATGTGGAGGATTTAATCTTCTATGCCTCACAGCTGGGGCCTTGTTAAATAATGTAAGACTCACAGGGGCAGTCTGTGGCTCGATTTTACGTTTGCCCTCTTCAAATACTTGCTTTTTGCCAATGGCCCTGCTGAGAGATTTGTGGGCAAATAACAAAAAAAGGGATGATGGAGAGAACATTGTAGTGCTGTAAGATCTCTGTTCCTCACTGAAACAGTCATAATCTTAATATATTTAAACACTGAATGGTGTGATTAAATAGTGGAGCAACCAGGGGAATAAGGGATTAGAAGTGAAATCTTGTTTGTGAAACAATTAACAGTAACATGTTCACTGTGAACCTCCCAGCATGGCATTTTCATGCTATTTCAAATGGAATTGAGAACATTGGTAGTTTTGTCATTAATAGAAAACAATAATAGATTAGATTCACCAAGGATTGCATTTACACACTCCCACCCTGCTGAGATACATGAATACAGTATTTGTGTGAATGCAAACATGGAAACTGTAATGAAAAAGTTAAACTCTTTTGATTTAACGAGAATACTGATTCAGTTTCTAAGTACTCGATTTCACTGTAACCTGTCTCCAAATAATAATGATCAAGCTACTACACAGTGCACATCGAAAACAGGCACCTCGCACAAATCTGAAATTGACAAAGAAAAAGATAATATACACAACAAACATATGCTAAACATGCTTAACTGCATAAAAACAAATTAACCTTTCAGCTTTACAACTTCAGTAACCAGGATAATGTTGCATTAAATAATGCTTTGGTTTGTTTACACATATGAGTGGTCTCTGACTGAAATGTGGAGCTGAAGGGAAATGAATGGGCTCACCATGTTTAAATAGTAGCATTAGGGTAAAGAGGTTGATGGGATTTGCATGGATGTCATCCTTGTGTGTCAGTCAGTTCATGACTATCCATAGAGATTGAGATAAATTCCAAACAAACACAAATCAGACAGGGAATAATGGAATCCTGTCTGAGATGAATGTTGGGTGCTGATTTGGGTAAGTCAGATTAAGTGTAAATCTTTTATTGTTTTTTGTCTTTGGTTTGTTAATTTATGTGTATATTTCTACATTTTCAGGAAAATGTATACAATTCTGTACATGTAAAGTGCATGACTGATTGTGACTGCATGCATGAACATAAATGTGTTTGAGCATGTTTTCCATGTGTCCTTTTTATGAGAACCAAAACACACAAGTCGAAAGCTGGCTAAAGGGTGATTGAAGTTGCTGACATTTTAAGGCTACTGAAAACAAAAGCTAATAGGCAGCACCACGTGCTAGAATCGTGTCTGGTTCATGTTTAACAAAACAAGGTCACAGAGGTTGTCAGGCCATAAATTCCATAAATAACTTGATAATGGGATTTTAAAACAAGCAGTCCACCAGTCATCTCCCCTCCTCTCACATCCTCCCATTTGCCAGTAACAGGCTATGTGTGTTTTTGCGTGAGCATGCATGTTTGTGTGTGTGTCTTCAGAATAGAAGCAATATTAGAATGCAAATGGATTCACACCGCATCCTCATAAACAACGGTGTTCATTTAACCCCCGACCCCTGCATTTAACTGCCCATCAAGTCATTTGTGTTGGGCAAGACACATGGAAGAAGGTTGAAGGAGGCCAGCAGGGGTGTGCATGCATGTGTGTTTGTGTGGCTAAGCAAAGCACTAGTGTTGAGACCTGTAGGTGTGTGCACATTCATGTGTGTTTATGAATACAGTATATGTTTGTATGCATAGATCATTGTTTGGGTGTCTGCTTGTGTGGTTGTGTACATCAGTGTGTCTGAAACATGCATCTATGTGAATGTTCCCATTTTTTAAGGTGAGTTTACCATTTGCAATGCTCAATTAATCTTGTCAGCATGCATTTACAGGGGAACTGAATACCTTTTAAAGTGGGCCTGGCTTTTTCACTGTCTCCTCTTCCATCCATTACAAAGACACAGACACAGTCCTTTAGAATACAGCTGATTTAAGCATATTAAAGTCTACCTTTACACACAGTACTGTTAAGTATGCATGTCACCAACATTTAAACTGTTTTATGACTTTTTGCCATCAAACCTCTAACTGTTAATTTATCTGTTTTAATCTGTTTTTTTGTTGTTGTTGTTCTTTTCTTTATTCTTTTTGATATATTGGCTACTACATCAAACAATTACCAGAGATATACAACTGATTCCAAGTTATGTCCTTCATAAGATTTATATTTTTCAGTTTACCACAAGGGGACAGTTTTCAGGCATTGTTATCATTTTATGACTCTTTTATCTCTTAGCCCAAGGCATTTAACCCAGAGGCATACTGCCATCTCATCCCTTCACTGTTAACCTGTCAAAGTTCCCACTGGAGAGTGGACAAAACCAAAAATAGACACCAGCTTATCATCTACGAGCAACACAAGATTAGCATTAGAACGATAATTTAAAAGAAGTTGAACAGATTGAAGGGACACAGACAGTATAGACAGTCTTAGAAGAGAACATGTTTCTTTACCAGCACCACTTGCCTTAAAGAGAGCCTTCTTAGACCCAGGTCTTTCTTTATATA
>JBAMHW010000006.1:10005459-10015521 GCA_037177495.1 Rhadinocentrus ornatus | reverse complement strand
ATATATATATGTTTATATATGTCTGTAGATATAAATCCCCTTGAGAGGAGTGATCAGGGGGTGTCCCTTCTTTGCATATCCTCCTTGTCCCCCATCCTTCGCTTATTTTGCTCCTCCATCGGAGTCAGCAACAAAATGAACGGTCAAGAAAAAAGATAGGGAGAAAAAAAAGGGGGAAAAAAGACTATCGATTAGCCTTCAGAGCTCCACGTGGGCCACTTTAATCGATTAGGGATGAGAGAACAGCAAAGCACCAGCCATGTTCACTCTCTCCCCCCTCTCTTTCTGTCTCTCCAGGGTCCTTTGTCCATGAAGAGAGTGATATAATGGCCCTTTGAGAGGGAGTGAAGGAGGGAGGCAGGAGATGGAGGACAGAGGCAGGGGACAAGATGGAGAAGGAGGGGGAAGGAGGATGATGAGCAGGAGTTGGTGGGGTGACGACTATGGCTTCTAGGAGAGTTCAGGCCTTGCGGCGTGGGGGGAAGTGTACAGAGGTATGGTGGAAGAGGGAGGGAGGAGGGGCGAGGTAAAGAAAGACACCAAGGCAAAAAGAGAAAGTCTCAATGACAAAAGGTCGGGGCAGCTGGGCTTAGGGCGACAGGGACCAAAGGGAGCAGCGGGATAATCTGCTAAAGCCCAGAAAGGAGAGATTCAGCATGCGCACCACCCTCGTAGGGCCTAAGAGCAAATTTGCACATAAATAAGGAGCGAACTTTGCTTTGAACGGGAGGTCGAGGGAGAAAGCATCAGAAAGGGAGAGAGAGTCAGAGATACAGAGTGAACTGTTGGAGCCACAGCTGCCTGTCGGCTGGTGGCAACCGGACCTAGACAAAGTTCAGCATTTTTAGATGCGCAAGGGAGGATATTTTTCCCCCTGTGTTTGTAAAAGTAGGCAAAGATTTTAATAATTTATTCCCGCCTTCACCTTAGTTTTTATTCCTCTCCTTAGCTGATGGCCCTGAGCTTTCTTAGTTTACTTCTCAAATACGCTTCTTTCGTCTGTGCCAACATCTGTGGACTCAGGGGACAAGAGTGTGTATTTTTGAGGAACACAAGATTTATTGTGCTGCGAAGCAACTATTTGACACCAAGCTAGTAACATTAACAGACAAGTGCAGGGCCAATAGGATTTAATCTACTCAAATGGAAAAACTAAAATTAATGTAAAAAAAAAAAGTGTATAAAAAGTATTAGGTCATTTGGTTTACATTGACTAGCTCAAAATCAATATCCCAGTTGTTTATTTAATACTTCAAAATGTTAACCATCTTCCATCCATCTACACCTCCCCTCCACGATTCACCATTGATTTACTGGATCAAAGACTTCAACAGACCTCAACCGATAAGTTATTGCCACAGAAATTTTAGTTTCTTTTTTTTCTTTCACCCATAATGAAAAACTATATGCAAAAACATAAACTAATGTAAAGTCATATCTGTGAAATCTCTTAAAATCTGTGAGCAAAATGCAAATCACAGCAGGCAGACACTTCCCATTTGGAATTGTAAACCTTAAATTATCTCCCAAAACACCTGGACAATAAGCACTTCTGTGTTATTACTTTAAAAAAAAAAGTTCAAGTAGAACTAACTGCTTCTTTTGCACTGAAGAAATCACTGAATCAGAAGGCACATATTACACACCTTCGCACAATGTTTTAATATAAAATATTTTCCAAGTAAATTTTAGTCATCTTGTCAATCAGTTAAGTTATACTTGAAAAGGTGGTTCGAGTCATTCAGGAATGAATGAATTGAGCTAGTGCAGGTACTTATCGATCAACCTTGGAAGTTATGAACTACCTGTCATTTCCCTTTCATGAACAGTTCAATAGGTATTGACTGCAGATGAAAAGCGTGCGCAAGTATGGCCAACCTTAAGGACAGGATGAAAAAAAAGAGACAACAAGAACTCAGTGAGGACAGAATATGGGACCTTGACATGCACGGTCATCAGTGTGTACAGATGGACACACAAAGACATAGCTCAGACAATAAATTCACACCCATGTGTTGTGCTGCATTATTTTATGTAAGGCCGAGACCGTCGCAGACATACAAGCAAACACCAAAATCCGTGTAAACACACAATATGTCCAGTAGTGCATATGTCTGACAAAGTGGCCTAGTGTGGTTTGAGACATAATGCGATCACAGTAAGCACACATTGTCATGTGAAGAGGGACCAGAGGGAGATAAAAAAAAAAAAGGGTGGTGGGGGGGTGGATAGTGAGGAGGGGTAAGCTTGGTGGACAGAGGTGTTTAGATGAGTGGCATTGTGGGAGTGCAGGGATTTGTGAAGGTGGTGTGTGGCCATGTCACTGCAGAGCCCTGTAGCTGTTGTGTTGGACATTGACAGGCATGTGCTGCCCACTGAGCACCATCCAGATTACAGACACCCTATGAGGCTTAGATGAAGGGAGGGCTCTGGGCCTCCTTAATCCAAGCTCATCCGTGTTCCATGTTCTGCAGTTCTCGACCATGCTTAGGAGAATTTTACACTGGCGTCTTTCTGCAAACCTAAAACCAGTGTTCTATACTAAAGGGATAAGGCTCTGTGGCAATAGGATGAGCAACCTTTTGTCATAAACAGACACCTCTTGGTCCCATTCAGTTCTCTATTTATGTCTACTCTTTGATCTCAGTTTAATATATACTGGTCTGTTTTAATTTCCATTTCTTTTTTTTTATCAACTCTGTATGATCTGTTCTTTACACCAATGCATTAAATGTAGGAAGAACATTTATATTTGTAAAGGGAGGCACAGACACAGGGTGGGGGAAAGGAATTAAAGAAAATCAAACAGGGAAAAAGAAATAAAGGATGAAAGGTAGATAGCAACTCCCCCAGCATTTTACTTTGCTTAACAGGAGCACCCACTGAAAAGGAACCAAACTTTGAACTGCTGCCATCTGATGCCATCCTTCTTCCAGAGACACAGGCATTTTGCTGCGGGCGCAAAGGGAGCAAATCCACACCAGAACTAAGTCTTCCTGAAGAATGGCAAAGCAGGAAGACAACAACTAAGCATGTTAGTTTCACCTCAACAAATATGTATGTGTGTTGGCAGGGGAATGAAAGATGAGTGGCCTTTTGCAAAACCCAGACAATTACAAGAGAGCAGCAGTGTTGTGTGCTTTACAAATAACGCCTTCCCAAGAATCACAAGTGATGGGAAGCAAATGTGAAAGCTGCTATTGGTTTTTTTGTGAAGCGCAGAAGAATGTGGGTATTTACTGCATGTTATCGCAAAACCCAAACACATTAGGGGCTATTCAACACATTGAGGGTTGAATCTTCCAGCCCATTCATTCTGGGCATTTTCATCATTCTGGTTGTCTTTAAGGCAAATTATCCTCTTCAGATTGGTTTTGATTCCATACAGTCTAGGAATTTCCATGATGAAATTCTCCACTACAGATGAAATCCCGTAAAGAATGCACCATTAGTTCGAAATCACCCTCTATATGATACTTTGTGTACACAGCAAAATTATACTTTCTTTGTTTTTGTGGGACTCTAGTTTCTTCCCTGTGGCTTCCTCACACATCCTAATTACAAGATAGATAGGTCTCTACGAGCAGTATATTGTGATCGCTAGTCTGTCTCCACCTCTGTGCTTAAGCATACAGCCGTCTGCTGAGCAGTTTACTTCAGCTTTGATAGCAACTGCATCAACAGAAAGACCTAATGGGGTGCATGACCGAGAGATCTGAGCACAGGCCTTCCATATGCATCTCCCCACTGCATCACAAATCTCGTGCAGTATTACCATGAGCCTGGGAGAGAGAGGTAAGCTACGCAACGCTAGCGATGTTCAGTCACGTAACATCACGGTAAATGGGATTTTTCAAATTTGTGTTTGTGAGTGTGCACAATTGTGAGCACATTTTTGTGTGCGTTTGTGTGTGCAGAATGTAAGTAAAGCTTCTTTGTGCTTGTAATTTACAGGGACAGTGAGAAAGTGTCACTTGTATGCGTTTGTATCTTTTGTGAGTGAATGTATGTGTCTAATAACATTATTTGTATGCGTGTTGGTAAATGTCTTCACGCAAGTACATGGTAAGATGTTTTTTTTCCCTGATTTTTCGGCTGCAAGATTGGATGACAGCATCCAACAGGGGTAAAATAGTGAATGGGTGAGGGGAGACTGCCCCGGGTTTATATAGTGTCTAACTGGGGAGCTGTTTAGTTTTATGTTAATTGAAAGGGCTTACACAGAACTCTATTGACAGTTAACATGCCCTTCAAGGTGTTCTTTGTGGTTCAGCACTTCTGTCAAGACAGAGGCAGTCATTTTGCTTCACCTTTATTTATATGCTTGACTACTCAGAACATTATAGAACACTGTGGGGCCCAGTAATAGATGTAGGAGAAGGGCAGGCATGTGTATGGGAGGTCAGATACCTTGCAGACGACCCAACCAGGTGTCTGGATTCTCCATTACGTATCCAATAGGGATGGATGTCCATGAAGAAGTAAAGGGGAGTAAGGGAAGAATTGAAAATAAACAGTTTTTTGTTTTTTTGTTTGTTTTGCTCAGATTGCACATGATATTATGCAAACGCGACAAGGCAAGAAGACAAGTAAATAAGATAGGGAAGATTTGTGTAAGGTCAAATGTCTTAAGACAGAAAAACCTTTGACTGACCTCTGCAACAGTGATTATAAATGTTGACCTGGATACAAATATACAGACTGAATTTCACATGTCTCTGTCTGCACTGAAAAAAAGAAGCATGTTCCATTTGAATTCATGAACACACTTGAAGACTGTTTTGATAAGTGGGGTGTGAGTGTCAGT
Source organism: Rhadinocentrus ornatus (assembly GCA_037177495.1). Lineage (NCBI taxonomy): Eukaryota > Metazoa > Chordata > Actinopteri > Atheriniformes > Melanotaeniidae > Rhadinocentrus > Rhadinocentrus ornatus. Next base: position 10,010,714 of record JBAMHW010000006.1, on the reverse strand, counting down.
GCTGTATCATGTTTAATTGGTTGGGCCTATATCTCTAGACAAGATTGGACAGGGTTTCCCACTCCAAGATCAGAGGGCTCAAAAAGCAGCTCAGTCTTCCATCACACTACCAAGGTCACCTGTCACTTAGCTCTCCTCGACCACTGTGCATGTTTGATTTGGTTGACACATTAACAGACATCTGTGACATTTAGTTGTGGATGCTAAAAGAACTATGCCCTTTCAACTCCATCTTCACACTCTACAACCATTTGATGCTGCCAAAGTGGCAACAGGCCATGTTTTACAAGTGTAATCACCAATTAGTTAGTGATTAAAAATGCATTGGAATCAATTAGTATTTAACATAACGTAAACGTAAAGTTTAAACAAACAGCAGAAGCATTTGTTGCTGTATCACCACAAAACACCCTATTAATCAAATGCATGTAAAGCTCATTATGCAACCACCAAATTAGCATCAGCACTTTCGTGCTCTATGAAAATATCGAGGCTGTTATACAACAAACATCATTTTCTGTCAATAAAACAAAAAAAGACCTCCCAGTAAAAGGACAATGATGCACAACAGGACTGAATGAAGTCAAAATGCTAATATTAGCTTGGCTGAGAAATGTCAGGCTAGTCTGGGGTGCTATTTGGCTACAGTTAATCATTTAGGTTAATTGAGGTTTACGAAAGATTCCTCGTCTATGTCTTATGTAACTGCTCCACCACAAAGTTACTGTGTGCCACTGTAGTAGGTAGGTTTCCACCCCAATTATGTAACCCATTATTATCACAGTATGACCTACAGGTAATTGGAGGGGATACCACTTGATGGTACAAGCTAAGATGGGAAAGGTTAAACACTGTTTACACACATCTCTTGCACACAAACAAATAAACAAAATCATTATCTTAACTAAAGTTCTTGAGTTCTTAAGTTAAGTTCTTAACTAGCAAATGTGTCAATGAGACTGCAAAGTCCTTCTAATCACTGGACCTCTTCAAAGTCTATTTTGCTACCATCTTGTTCACCTTTGTGCGTAAGCCAGGTTGGCAAATCAATAATCCAAAGGTCCACGAGCCTATATGTTTGACCCAGGGGTAACTGACCAGAGGCCAAGCATACACTTCACATAGGCACTGGATCCTGAGCACCCGCACAAACCTGCTCGTCGAGCAATAAAGATGATTTAGCACTGTAACTCTACCTGCCCGCCACCAGTCTCGGGTTTGCATGCCTTTTGATTAATCATGGGCCAAGGGGATTTATTGTATGGGTGATATTTGCCTCAGCGATTTAATAATGGTAGAGGGGGAACATAATTAATCAGAGAGAGTCCAAACATGCTCCCCATTCTAAAAAACTTGTAGAATTAATGACTATGAATATGTATATTTGTTTGCTAGCCATGTGTGTAGCTAAGATGTGTACTACAACAGTAGTCTTGTGAATAACACTGCTATTTGTTTGCCATGTGTACACTGTATATGCACGTCATGGGTGGCTGGATAACACTACACTGGCGTGGGTAGGTGGAGTTGCTTATCTTATATGTCTTTACTCAGCATCTACAGGCCCATAGAAGTCACACATACACTTGCACAATTACCACATATCTGTCTTTCCTTCCTCTTGCACCACAAATATGCTCTGAGACTCATGCAGGTATGGGAACCTCCCTCCCACTCTCATCATGTACGAACAGCCTGGCACTATAGAAAAATAATGATGTGCCGTCCTGTTGGCTCATTTATCAGCATGTTTTACAACAGGCACCGGGTGGAAGTAATTAAACTCTGCCATCATTACAATGAGCCAGGCCCCCCTCTTAATAGACACCCAATGAGACACTAGAGGCTTGCCTGGTAATTGTAGCTCCAACTATTTCTATCTCTCTTTTACTGTGTGTGTGTGTGTGTACATGCCTGTGTGTTTGACTACAATCTTCTTGTTTCATGTGAAGTTTTAATTAGAGAAGAAACAGAGCTGATAAGCAATTGAGAAAAAGAGAACATGCAAGTGAATTACAGAGAGAAGGTTAAGGCCTTTGATACTGAGTGACTGTTTGATCCCTTTTTAAACAAATAAGTAAAATGAACCCAGAACATATGGATTACAAGTTGACAGGAAAAACCTCAACAAGGAACCACCAAAGTACACAACTTTTATATAAAAAAAGACTATCTATTTTTTTTTTTAATTTGTTTTGTTTCGTTGTTTGTTTAAATAATAGTTATTAGTGCAATATAGATAGAAGAAAAGTGATAAATTTGTGTAAAATATCAATTCAAGTCAGGATATTTAAGATTTTGCTGTTGCTCTGCTCAGGTCTTGAGAAGAAGGCACCAGTACATATACTGTCTGGAGCCCTGGCCCTGCTAAGAAGAACATGAGAGACAATAAAAATGAAAAAAAAAAGAGAGTGCATAAGCCCTCTCATTCAATAAACAGATAAATACCCTCCACAGATAGTCCAGCACTTATAAGATTTTTGCAATAATTTAATAAAAGCACAAATTGATCTTCTTTGGGGACCATGCAATTGCAGCGCAATATAGAATGCATATACTCAGGATAATGTGAACTCTCCGCTGTACACTTTTTTACAGGGGTGTCCTTGGGTGTCATTAAGACACTGGCCCACAGTTCCTTAAATTGTATTTTTCTTAGATCATAAAAAATGCTTCAAATAAAATGAATGAAATTAGGTTTGTTCCTAGGACCAAATTCAATGAGTGAGGTAGATTGACTTGGTTGGACTGAGACATCTTTAACCAAATCTCTCTTACTAAAACAATGATGGGCACTTTTCCCAAGGATACATCAGCTATTAAAACGTCTGATCAGAGATTTATATTAAATCACTTGCCAGTTCACTGTACACAGTGGTTCTTTTACCATACCTGCACCATTTAGTATCACTTACAGTTCTAATGGCACAATTACCCTTCACCACCAGCACTAATAGTGCTCTGAAGGAAGCTTTTGGCATAAAGCTGATGTTACGACCCCTGTACATACCCCATTCAAACCCCATCTACTTTCTACTCCAATGTCTACACTCAGCTCCCTCAAAAGCCTCTGATCGCTGAATATCGATTAGGCCCATTCCCCCTCTCTAACACCAACTATTCCCTTCTACTTATCTGGCTCCTACCTTTACCATGCTCTTACCCTAATCCCATGATAATTAAATGGGCCTAGACTGGGTCTTGAGTATTGTACCAATTAGCTGGTGAGCAGGTCTGGGGATTGTGATAGTGGTACCTGTGGAGACGGGTAGCAAACACTGTACTATCCAGGGAGGCTGTAAACATCCATTAGCAGTTAACCGTTCCTACTCATTTTTCCTTTCCAAAGCTCTCTCATTAGTGCAGTGAGGCCTGACAGGTAAACAGCACTAATGGGAATAGCCTATCAATAAATGCCTCGTGTGTTAACAGAAAGTGCTAGCAAGGGGACCAAACATACAGACCAACAGCAATCAAGAGGAGGAGGGGCAAATTCTATTATAAATACAGCTATAAAGATGGTTAGGCAGATTATTAGAGATAGAAGTGTGTGATACTGTAGTGTTCCAGGGCATTTTGCTTAGAGGCAAGGTGAATATACTGTTACTGAAACAAGTGGGTAAGTTAAAACAGCATCGGTCAAGAAAAGATCTAAGACAGCATTTAATAATATATGATCTAAAGTCCTCTGAAAGTCACTTTGAAGTGGCCCTGATTATGTTGGCATACAATTTACAAATACTAGGAAGGGTTCTTCAAGGCATGACCTCAGGTGTTTCTAAGGCTCTGTGTTGGTAGCATGAGCTGCAGAATGTGTAATATCCCTTTGTGTTAATGCTCGTACTTTGTGTGTGCCTACTCATAAGAAAGACTGAGGAATACTGGAAAGGAGAGACTGAAAAAGACTAAGAAGAAAAAAGGCAGGAGAAAAAGAGAGTGAGGGTATAAAGAAGGGCTGTTGGGGCTAGAGAAAGATGAGAGAGAGATGTTATTTATGTTTGGGGTAGGTTCACTTTGAGTTCACCTTACCATGAGACATCCCCGAGCAGTGACAACTGCATTGCTGCTGATCTGTGTATCTGTGTGTGTGTGTGTGTGTGTGTGTGCGTACGCAAGCTATCGCAACCACTTGAGAGTTTCTTTTTCTTAACATAAACATGTGTGCATATGTGCGTCTGAAGTGAGGGTCAACCAGTGGGTAGTAATATCTCAGAGAGTACAAAGCTTGTTGGCAGGGTGCACTGCATGTGTGTGTGTCAGGGGCCCATTAGTAGGGCTGTGGGGTTCTAAATCAGCAGTGGTACGGCAGTGGATAAAGTCAATGATACACGGATTGCATCCACACATTCAGTCTTTGCTGCCTGCATTTATCCGCAGCCAGACAGATAAAGAGACAGTGCATGGATGTGCATGAAACTGTGAGTGTGTGTGGGTCTGCATGTTCCTCATGCCTTAATGTGTTTGTATATGTGACCATTTTTGGTGCTTAAGTGTGTATCTTTGTATTTATCTTCATCCATGTGAGTTATTGTGTGCACAACACAAACTCCCTCAAGATTCAAGTTTGTATTAATACTTCTAAGTGAGATCTAGATGGACAGAGAGAGAGAGAAGAGCAAAATTTAGAGCAAGAGTTAACTGCCATCATCAAGCGGGACTTTGTTGAAGCAGTGTCTGTAGCCTGAGGTTGTATGGGCTCTAATCCCCCGTCAGCCCGCTCCAATAAACAGCACCTTATCCATGTCTTTCTGAGCCCACATTTACCACTTCAGCTCCTACCACAAAAACCCACTGGCGCAGTACTAATTTCTTTATATAAAAACATTTTTTTCCGATTACTGGGGATCAAGACTGCAATAGTTCCAGATAAAACTACAAGGAACACCAAGATCTTGTGAAATTTTTAGACAAATCAAGTAATTATAAGAAAATAACAGTTGTGGCACATTTAGCCATTTATAAGCATTTAGTAAATTTTGTATGTGCAAACCTCTCCAATAAATTTCCTTGCTTCAGCTTTTCCTCCAACATCAGCCGCACCCCCAGTACTGCATTAGACCTCCTCTGGTCTAATTACATGGGCTGACCTCCCACAGGTCGACTGAGCAAAGGCCCTCTAAAGATCAATATTCATTCTTTTAGATCTGTCATCTGGTTTTGACATTATCGACCATGTTCTGGGTTTGGGGGGGGGGGGGGGGGGGGGGGGGGGGGGGGGGGGGGGGGGGGGGGGGGGGGGGGGGGGGGGGGGGGGG
>JBAMHW010000006.1:9994396-10005359 GCA_037177495.1 Rhadinocentrus ornatus | reverse complement strand
CCACAGGTGGACTGAGGAAAGGCCCCTCAAAAAGCAATATTCATTCTTTGAAATCTGGCATTTGGTTTGGAAATTAGTGACCAGTTTTTGGGGTGTCCCCCCCCCCCCCCCCCGTTTTTTTATTCATCTATTTACCCACTCCTAACCCCAGTATCTGTGTTTAAATTTGACCTACACTCATTCATATGAAGAGATCTAATACCTTTGAATTTTTCTAATTTTGTTTCTGTATTCCTGCATTTTTCAGTTAGTGGAGAAAATCATAGTGTCTTGCTCTTATCTGTACTGTCCTGTGGAAGTGCAAACCATCACACTACGATGGAGATACGGAGCAAGCTATCTTATTGTGGACCATTTGTGTCTGGAAATGAAAAACAAACCAAATATTAGTCCTTTGGAGCTTTAATTTTTTAAATTTCAGTTTAAGCCACAGTTTTTAAAATTGCAATAGGCACGCATATAAAGTTCAAAGGAAAAGAAATACAATAGTGGATTTATACAAGTCAGGAAAGTTTCCAAAACAACTAAAGATTTAGTCAATTCAAACAACTGCTCACACTTAAAAGTTCTTTTGAGATGCAGCTTCTTTAAAACATCTTGGGAAAAGGCTCAAAAGGCCACACATATTGGGGGAAATTGGTTTAGATGGCGAGGAACAGCCAAGGCAGGTCTACAATGACGTACAAGGAGCTGGGGCACCAGTGTCAACAATTACGCAAGTTATACATCACCAATAACAGAGAGGAAGAGGCCTCCACTTTTGCATGAACACTTTCAAGCTTTACAAAGATTTAGTTGCCTGGTCAGAATGAACACAGGTCTGTTTGGAGGAGTTAATGTTTGGCCTTCAGTCCCAAGACTAAGCACTAAACATGTAAGTGATGGCATCATGTTGCAGCTGGAGCAGTTGGAGGATGATGTAAAACATTCTTCATAAGCCAAATACATCAACTTAACTGTTGAAACTTAGAAACAACTGGATGTTCCAGTAAGCAGTGATAGAAACACATACCAAAACTGGATGTGGAATATATAAAACAGACTGCTTTGAAATCGCCTACTCAGTGATCTGACCTCAACCCCATCAAGGGATATGTGGACAACATGCTTTACAGTGAAGTCCGAAGAAAGCAATAACTTCAACCGAAAGCTAAAAATATTCCCAATAATCAAGGTCAGATGTCAAACAAGAGTTCTCCCAGATGATGGGCAGCCAAACGGATCTGGTCAAAGTGCGACTTGCTAATGGTCATTTGACCAAATTCAAATGAAAATCTATCTACATTTTTTGGCCCATTTTATATACTTTCAGAAAATCCAATACATTAAAACTTGTAAATTAAAATTCTTCTTCTTCAAAAAAAACAAAACAGTTCACAGGCAATGAAATGAAGAGCCAAATAAACTCTAAGAGCCACAGTCGTAAAATTGCAAGCAGCAACCAGGCCAGAAAGAGAGCATAAACCTGTTGCCACTTTCCACTAAAAGATGGCAGACATGTGAATCTTGAAGAAAAAGTAGGGAGAAGATGGTGGGGAGGCAAGGGAGGAGGTCCTTTAAAAGTTGATGTTGAAATCGCATTTAAAAGACATACATACACACAAATGTAATACTTTTGAAGTAGGGAATTAGATTAAATCAGCTAATTATCACGTTTTTCAAAATAATCATAATCGGTCAGAGTTTTGCAGATTAAATGCCAATATTCCTAATTTCTCATGAAACAGTCAATTTTGTCAAGTGTCAGTCGTGTATAATGATGTCATTGTGCTGTTTGTCCACTAGATGAAGCTCTGATTCAATTGAATCCTCAATTCTCACGGCCACCGTCAGTAATAATAGCGGTAGCTACAGCCAGGCAGCACTACAGGGGTGGGCATAGCAGAGCTTGTTGACAGGTACAAACAACATTGTGAAATTAAGAATGGCTCAATATGTCTCCAGTTTCGGTTTAACTCTGTTGGCCATGTGTCATGACAGGGAGCCGAGCTTAAGTGTCGTACATGTTTTTTATTTACATTGCATTGCTAAAGTTGTACTAACCTACCTTAAGTTACTCCCTGTCTGTTTATGTAAGCAATAACACATCCATGTTTATGCCAACGTTCGGTAACAGCTTTCAAACCTAACAAATAACTGCAGAAATAACTTTAGTGTACAAAATATTTGCGAGTACAAAGTGAGCGTTCATCACTCCGTCAGGTGCGTGTTGAGACACATTAAGGAGGATGTGAATGCAGAAAGGAGAGGAAAAGTTAAATGCTGATTATTACTCTTCACCAAATGTCATGATGTCCTGTCTCTCTTAGTTTTACCTTGTCAGAAAATACTAGAACAAAACACAGGCTGTAACAACAACTTACTGTATGTGTTGTGGAGTAACACAAGTGCCAACTGACAACTGGTAGTTATATTAATGCATGTTCCATAGAAAGACAAATTTACAATGCAAATTCATAATAAAATAAATAAAATAGAAGTTATTTTTTCATACATATTTTTTAAATGAATCGGCCAATTAATCGGTTATCGGAATCTTTTTCTACCAAATATCGGAACTGGCATCAGTCTCAAAAACATCTTTATTGGTTGAGTTCCAATATACATATATAGTGTAGCATCTGTTATACTGTATAGTAATTTTACTGCCATCATAAACTCTGGTTCATATTTAACATTTTTTAATCATTTACAGTACGCCTTCAAAACTTTAAAAGCTCAGGCACCTAAAGGGTTAAAATCATGTCCAGGATGAGAGTGTCTAAATTTCTAACTATATGTGTAAGTATGTATGTATGAAAATATTTTGGACATTCAAACTTTGTATAACTAAATGCCCTTATTCTAACATTATTTTATTTTTTTTACATTTTTACTTATAAATCCACTCAAAAAGTTCTATTGCCGATCTGGGAGGCTGAGGCAGAATGGGGTGAGAGGGTAAAGTCCAGTACCCTGAGCTAATTTCAGACACTCATCTTTCAACTTATAGTGCATCACTGACTTTGGTAGGGCCCAGTGGCCTCATATTCTCCACAGCAGTATTATTGTAGATAAGCACCACGTGGCTAATGAACAGAGAGAGGGCTTGTTGAAGGTCAGCCTCTTCATTTAGGGGCCCTCCAATGAGCTGGCCCACTCTGCATGGCTAAGCGCATCATCATAATAATGCCAAGGACCCACCATTTTAAAAGTCTTGCATCTTTTTTCCACTTCCAACCCCCACCTTCCCACCCACCCACTGTTGCCTGGCATACTTTACTTTATGTCTCCGATATTCCCCTTCATCTGAATTGTGTTGATTTCCCCGTTTCCTTCTGAAAGGCTTTTAAAGGTCTTGGCAATTATCTCTCTCTGGATGTGCTTAGAGAAGGATGCTGTCCATCCAGTGTCTGCTGATGATAGGGAAACAAGATTTAACACAATCAGAGATGCAAAGCAACACTGGATAAGGGTGCTGATGTGACCAGGTGCCAAGGTCATGTTCATCTGCATGATTAAGGGAGATGAATTCTGCCCTGACCTCTGGATTATGCCAGAAGAAAGTTCCTTGAATGTATGTGGGTATGTCTCTGTATTTCCATGGGCTCTAATATTGACAATATTTTTAAATAATGACAGAGAAAATTTCCCCTAACTTGTATGCCATGATTTTGAAATTAAAATACCTATAATCTTTTTCTACACTTAATTCCTCCATGTTTGTCAGATATAATGAGGTTAAAAAGTATTTTTCCCCTTGTTGTCCTGAATAAAGGGGAGACAGCCGTGGTCTGCCTGCTCTCTACTGTCCCCTCCTGGTTGGACTTGGCAGCTGGTTTCCATACAGTGACATCTGCTCATCAGTCTGCATGCAAGAACAAATCATTCATTTCGATCGTACATTGATGTGTTTAATATCGCTTCCTTTTTTACATCTGACATTATAATTAGAAATACCCTCTTTAGTTTGTTAAAGCATCTCAGTAAGCTGAAATTTATCTGCATAAGCAGTTAAAAAACATACTTCAAAAGAAGCCGTTTGTGTTGGGTGTGCGCTATTTTAATAAATCTCTTCAGCCAGGTGACAGCGCCTCCTTGTAACAGGTTTGTATGTTGAGACATATACAAGGTTATGTCTAATAAATATTCTGCATCCTGTCTTCCAGATTCTTGCCATTGTCTGTTTTTCTTTAGTTTCTCCCCTGGTGTAGGAAAAGATGGAAGCAAGGACAAGAAAAGAAACAGAGCATTGTATGTAGAAATGTGTGTCTTCCTGTTCAGGTTTTGCTTGTGTTGGCTGGAGAGAATTGCATAGAGTTCATAATCATACACCAAATAAAACCCTAATTTGCTTTTTTCTTTTCTGTTTAGGAAAGGTAAGTCAAATACAGCTATTCAGTAAAATATCACCATATGTTTGTTGGTAAATATTTTGCCTATATTTAGTTACTGTCTCACATTCTTTTTCTCTCACAGTCTTATGCTGTTCATGTAATGTCTCAACGGACACAAAAACGATGGCTGTAGAAAGGTAGAGAATAGGGAGTGAAGGGGGTGATGGAGTGAGAACCCTCTACAGCAGAGGGCTAGGTGTCAATCACCTCCTCAGGATGGCTTCAGAAACATTCACGCACACACACACACAAGCATGTACCATGCACTGCCAATATCTAGGGGAATTTAAAATACACTGGCAAGGTGCAGAAACAGGAGACAGAGAGGGAGACAAGGGAAAATAGAAAAAAAAAAGTTTGAGAGCAAATAGGACAAAGGGGTGTGCAGAGAGTCAGGTTTGGATAATGCAAAGGTCACAAAAAGAATTCAAATGTCCAAAGTAGATTCACCGAAAGTCATTACCTACCACAAATTACCTGGGCTACAAGCTTAAAACAAATAAATAAATCACTTTATATCAACAACAGAGGAGAGCAGGAGAGACTGGGGAGATGCAGATGAAAAGCTGGGAGGTTGGGGTGGTGGGGGGAGCAGGAGGAGGAGAAAGACGGGAAGGAGGCAGAGGAAGGCAGTGGCAGGAGAAGGATGAAAAATCGATGGACAAACAAGTGAGAGGGCACTTGCAAAAAGGAAGCCAAAGGGGGGAAAATTAAGCATTTAAAGAAATTCTGTTTTGGTGGAGTGGAGGAGGATGAGAAAAGGAAGGGTGGGGGAAGAGGTGGGAAGCCGGGAGCACAAAAGCGCCTGAGGGTGGAGGGGTGTGAGTGTGGCAGAGACGGGCGGACCACAATGCCCTGCAGCTCGATAGGGTTGAGTGACCACATCAGGTCCAGAGGCAAGCGGCGAGACATGGGCAAAACCCAGTGGCTTTAAGTCAAGAGGATTAAATTCAGGGTCTCTCTCTTTCTTTAACCCCCTTTCTCCCTCCACCTCTCACAGCTCCCCTCCTTCTCTCTTCATGTGTGTTAGGTGGACTGCCCCAGTGCAGGCTGTCCAATCAGTAAAAAGAAAGACCAAAGTATTACTAATAGTCTGGTTTTAATGTTTCAAGTGGTAAACCAGAGAGCTGGCCCGAGCTGCTCGGCACCAAGGTAAACAGGTCAATAGTATTGATCCTGATTCTGACTCTCTCCTTTCCCCCTCTTACACACACATACACACACGCACGCACACAAATGCACATGCAGCTTCTCAACTCTGTAACATGAAATGCATTAGATGCTTTCTGAATTGCACCCGAGTGTTGGATTGGGAGTTGACACATGCACATATACAGACAGGAATGGGAAATGCACACACTTTTTTAAAATATTAACACATGTAAAATAGCAAAGCACACCCTAATACTAAAATTGCACAGGTCTCAATACACTAAGACTCAAAATCAGAAAGGCACACACAAACAAATACTGATTCCCTCTTATTGTGATGTCTAATTTCACTATGTGAAATGCGCACTGAAATATGTGGTAGGTAGCAGTCTTTGCAGCAGCAGCTGCACCCAAACACGAGGGCAGAGCAAATCATTTGAATACAGATTCCTATTGTCCTTCTTATGTCAATAAAACTCAGCAGTGCTAAAGAACTCGCGTGGTCAGCAACATTATGGAACTAATTAGCATTTTCTTCTTTTCTTCTGCTGGTTGATGCATTTAAAAAAGCCTGGGGGGTCTGCTGTACTTACTGTAATTAAAGCAAAAGGAGCAACTCTTGCTTGGGAGTTGGAGCACATAAAAGCTGCCTCAAAAGGGGAACTTCAAAACTAAAAGTCCCAGAGTGGCTTTTATACATAGAAATACAAGGGGTTCTACAAAAGGTAAATGTTGCAGGTGAGTGCATGTGGTCAATGAGTTTCCCACTAAATGGGTCTCAAATTTGTGCTTTAATGTGGCCAAACTGATCAAAGAATCCCTGAGTGAAACTTGTTTAACCCCAGCCACTTGAGCTCAGCAAAGTTGCTGAAGCTGCAATGCATAAAGAATATCAAAAGTGATAATGAAAGAAGCTGCAATAAATACACAATCCCTTCTCCTCTATATAGAGCAGAAAGAAGGTGAAATGAAAAATATAAAAAGAAATCTTGGAGAATAGTTTTTGAGAGAAACTAGTCATGGGTTTTTCAAGCTAATATGAAATCAAAGAGAAAATTCCTCCCCACTGATACCGTTCATATTTTCTGGCTCTGGGCCATGTCAGAGGTATTGGCGATCACTGAGGCATTTAAAGCTCAGCAATGACACCAATGTAATGCAGCCATTCTATTCAAGATTATGACACTTAGCATGCATTAGATAACCCTTATTAAAGCGTTCATTTAAACTAACATAAGGCAAATTATAGGCTGTCATGACACAGATACCCTGGCTGTTTAGACAAGGGGCTGACACTAAGGAACCACTGTTGCGTGATTTGGCCTGATGTGATTGATGCAACAATTTCTCTAATGTGAAGTATCTCTGATTCGAAGGATGCAATTATTTTATAAGTGTGTAATTATTTTTGGAAAGTGTTCTTTTGGATTGAACTGTCCTGATTTCTTTGAATCATTAAATAATTTTGAGGATAAGCACGTCCCGTTATTTTGCAGCTTAAACACACATAAAGATCACCTTCTAGGAGCAAATGAGACTCTTTTTCTAACGGCTCAATGGTCTCAGCCTTTGCTTCCTCCTTGTTACAGCTCTGTTCCTACTTAAAGGGCTGGCAATAAGTGCCGGCACTGAGTCTTTTAACCAAATGCAGCTGCCAACGCCGTTTCTACATACAAATGCACACAGACATAGATTATTTGTTTGGCTCACTCTTACTACAAAGCTCCCTTCTTTGCTGAACAAGACATACAAGCCTGTAGCAAGTCTTGGACACTGAGGTCTCAACAACACAAGAGATCCAAAAACTAAGTGTGGATAAAATGCTGTATATTCACAATGTCTTTTAAGTTGTTGAACAGATGTCTTTAAAGAACATACAGACCTTTATGCCTTATTTTCTATTTACAATGCAAACAAACTGCTAGGTTTAGATAGAAAGATGGAAATTGGAAAAACATTTTAACAGAAAGAAGGACTGATCAGTTGTTTGCACTAGCAACGTAATGGAAGGCCTTTCACATACAAGGAACATAATGTCAATGCCATCTTCATGGTACTAATTCATGTAATTCAGCTTAATCTTAAAGCTTGCATTGGTATGTAAATAGTTTAAGCATAGTTAAGACATGTTTGTAAACATACATGTGTACACTGTTGTCTGTTTCCACATGCTTACATGATGCATGATGTGTGTAAGTACATGCTAGTTGTGTAGCTGTAAGTGTGCATTTGCAAGCCCTGGGGAGCTTGACCTAAGTTGTGTGTGACAGCCAGCCATCCTGCCAGATCAAGACCTGTCAGCCATGCAACCCAGCCCCAGCAACTTCCCCACAGTTCCTCATCTTCATTTTCCATCCTTCCATTTCTCTCTCTTCATCCATGTTGCAGCCTTAAACAAGCACCAGCACTTATCAGCCAGAAAAATAATTGGAAGGTCTCCATCCACATGGGTCCCTGCAGCAGTGTCAGCACCCTCATCTCTATCAGGGATTGTCTTCTATCTTTTTTTTTCTCAGAGCGTAAATGATTAATATCATCCATTTAAATATCCATCTATGCATGAACATGCGGAGTCCTGAGTTCTGTGAAAGGGTAAAACTGATCTGAAAAACAGTAAACTGATTAAATTCTATCAACAATAATTTAAAGTTGCCAAGTACCTGTGTTTGTTTCATCTTTCTGTTTTGACAAGACACAAAGGACAAGGAAGGAAACACAAGAGACATGAAAGGATAGATGTGTGGTGTTGGGTAAAGTGGACAGTGTTGGAGGCGCTCACTGCAGCATCGCTGCGTTGTCACTGTCATGTCACAAGGCCGTCTGAGCGTCTCGTGCGGTTGAGCTGGCTGGCGAGCAGGGAGACAGAGAGAGAGAGATCCGAGGGGCCAGCGGGAGTTGATGTTGCGCCGCTGTTGTAGTGGATATGTAATGGCATGTGTGCGCTGTGCGCTTTGGTGCATGTGTGTGTCTCTACACTGAGGAGCCGTGACAGGGACAGTAGTTCAGCTGTCATTTCGGGTGCTGCTATACAATTGGCCAGAACTGACAGGTCAGGGGCGTCCATGTTCAACTGGGCAGCACATAGGTGCTTCTGTGTGCTGTCTGTGTATGCGCTGTGGTAAAGAAGCTGACACAGGGGTGCAACCTCCCAAACACCATAATCACTAAGCTGCATCAGTCTATATCGTTGCATCTGAGATGTTAACTTACTTGGCAACACAGTGAATTTGTCTATTGCTAATAAGACCCAGCCTGCATATTACCGTCTGTAGTTATACACAGAGCCTAAGGCAGTGTGAACTATTTGGACCTCTATTTATACTTTAGCATTGCTGGTACTCTGTGATGTCACATAAGGTCCTTAGATGGTTATTTTGAGAATCATGCATTTACACAGCTGACTATTGCATAAGTGAGGGCAGTTACTAAACCTCTAACCCACTTCTGAATACATTTCACACCTAACTACTACTCCCACACATAAGTCCCCTATGCCAAGATACCATTTTGCCCTTGAGCCACTCTCAGACTAAGGTTTCCCAATGCGAGTCCAAGTGGCCACAACTGCCTGCCGCAATGCATGAGGTGACATTGAGAGGGCCCCCAAGTCTCAGTGGATTTGGGGTATCCATACAGCTGCCCACGCACAAATAAATAATGCAATGGCCGTCTAATGCAATGGCCCTGACGCAGTGGCTGACGTTGCCTGCAGCTACCTTTGGGCTGGAAAATAATTACCATGCAAAAGAAGGGGGGGGCTACATAGTGTAATGGGCTAAAATGGGGTGATACAATGCAGCTGCCCTCCACACTTCGATGCCTCTCTCTCTCTCCAGCTATTTCTTTCTCTCCATCTCTGACACTCGATAACTCTGACTTTCCTTTCTTCTGCTATAGAAAGCAGCTAGTGCCTAGCCAAGCATTGCTGTCTATTCCTCTGAGGAGCACAGAGAGATGATATTCTGTTTGTGACACCACCCTGATGATTGTAGATCTGGGGTTTCCAATGACACAGTGCAACACTTGTTCATTAGACATTTTCTACAGTCACTGTTTTCATCTCAATAAACTAAGTCTGTGTCATGTGACAGCCATTAGTCTTATTAAATAATAACTTGCGCAATTTAAAAAAAAAAAATATTTCTTTTTATTACATTATGATTTTATAAATATAGTTATGTACTCATATTAGCCTACAGTTTCCATGTAAGCACGTCCCAGTATTGTTTTGTATTCCAATTAGGTTTTGGCATTGACATTGGCCTCAGTTTAGAGTGGAGCAAACAGACGGGTCGGTGTGTTGACTAATCCAGTCCAGGCACAGGCATGCTGATCATAAATAGCTGGCTGATCAATGTCCTGCTGTTTACACAGGCCTAACATTGTTTACTGAGGCACCTTTAAACACAACCCTCCTTGCTTCCATGTATCAGCACGGGTATGGGATTGAAACATTGGTGTCGTTTAACTTTCCCCTAAAATTATATTTACTGGGCAGTGGTTATGATGCACTTATAGAAATAAATTGAAATGGGAAAAAAATTGGGGGGATTTAAGGTGTAGAGATTTTCCAGTCTTGAAAACTTTTTAAATCTTACTGTTTGTTTAAATTTAACAGTAAATCATGGGTGAAGAATTGGGTAAGGATATTGGGGACATGTCCCTACCAATATCCAGAAAGTACTTAGTTGTCCCCATCATTTTCCAAAATACAAACAGCCGAGAGATCAGTCCCACACTGCTCTCTAGGGCTGGACAGATCGATTCAAATATCAGTAGTGCCGATACCAAGGTGATGAGCTCAATATTTTCTGGGGGGAAAAAGCCAAAGCATGTGACTGAAAGCCAACCAATGGCATGTTTTGCTTTTATTTAGTTAATTTGCACTGTTTACTTTATTTATTTTAACAATTGTGTGTGATAATAAGGAATAACACTTATTTTATTATTTTGTTACATTTTTATGTTTTTACATTTTTTACTTGCATTTAAGTATATCAGTTCCACCATTCAGTTTGCAAATAAAATTATACTTAAACTGATGTTTTATTTGAGAAAAATCTTTGTACTGCGGTCTAATATGATGATATTCATGAATGAATGATTATGAAATTTCAAGCAAAAGGTATTGGTAAGGTATCAGTATCGCAACAGTATAGAATCAGTATCGGCATTAAGCAAGGCAAGGCAGTTTATTTGTATAGCACATTTCATGTACAGGGCAATTCAAAGTGCTTCACATAAAACAAAAGCATTACAGATATTAAGAAATAGTAAAAGGCAGAAAAAAACAGCAAGAATTATGATAAAAACATTAATTACATTAAAATGATTAAAAAGAGAAGTTAAAAAGTTACAGTGCAGATTTCATGCATAGGCACATGAGAAAAGAAATGTTTTTAACCTGGATTTAAAAATGTCTACATTTGGTGAAA
>JBAMHW010000006.1:9983159-9993567 GCA_037177495.1 Rhadinocentrus ornatus | reverse complement strand
TTAATCTCCACTGGCAGTTTGTTCCACTTGTTTGCAGCATAACAGCTAAATGCTGCTTCTCCATCTTTAGTCTGGATAAGCAATTAGCAATTCTTAAACTAGATTTTCTTGGTATCTGATAGATGCCAAAGTTTGCAGTATCACCCAGTCTTGCTGATCTCTATCTGCAACAAGCATTTGGTGGTCAGTGCTAAACATCCTGCCTGTACCATATTTCAACCGATATGATTGGCTCTGCTCTTTTGTTTCTTGCTAACATGATTGGTTGTCCACGCTGTGACTATGTTCACAGCTAGTGACGCTAGCTAGCACCAGAGAGCAGCTTTAACAGTGGTTGTGGGTTTAGTCAGAACTCCAGGCGCAAAGAAAAGAGTGGAAATCAGAAGTTAATTTAGATTTAGTCAACATGAAAGTTTAAGTCACAAAGATTACTTTATTAGCTCATATGGAGTCATTTATAATGGGGACAATAAAGGTTATTGAGAAAAAAAAACTTAATTCATTGCATGAATCCATTTGTTATTTTTTCAGGTGACAGAAACAAAGCTGCAGTCCAAAGAGAGAGAGAAGATCCTGAGGTAGTTGGAGAGGCATGTGAGCTTTAGCTTTAGCTTTTAGAGTTGCGACTGTGTTTTTTTACTTAATTGAAATGTACAACATTATAGTACATCATACTGAAATGTTTCCCTGAAGATCACATAATATTGTAGCCTTTGGTATAGAACCCTAAAAAAAATTGACCATAATCCTATTAACATTTTTTAAAATGATGTAAAGTTTAACATTCCCTCAAATATCACAAATTCTATGCAAATGCAATGAGTCAAAGTCATCATGTATAGATTTTCTTTTTCAAAATTATTACAGCTATCTAAATTATGTACTGTCTAACAGTGGTTTATCACTGTCTTTACAATTTTTATCCTTTAATGAGCATGTTTTCTTTCAAGGTTTCATTAAGTTGATCTGTTGCATTAAACATTTCTGCTTGTCCAGATCTCTGTCCCCATAATAATTTGATATTTTCAATAAAGGTCTATCACAAGTGTAAACAAAAAAAGAAAAAGGTCCTCCAGGGATCTCTGTATGACACTTTTATGTCCCTTCCAATTTTGTTGTTGTTGCAAAAGAGAGTTTTGCAGGAAGAAGAATTGAGTAGAGATGCACAATACAACAAGGACTAACTGGAAAATGACATGGTTTTGCACATGAATGTACTCTTGGAAGTTCAAAGGAATTAAAATGTCATTCTGGTTTCAAAAACCATGAAATACTGAGTCGGCCAGCGACCTATAGCACTGCTTCCGCACATCTTGACCCCCAATCATTTAAACCCCACTTTCTGATTAATACAGCAGGATGGGGTGAGTGCCATGGAGACAGCCGGGCATCCTGGGACTGGGGCATGCCGCCTGCCACCAGGTCCCCTTCACTCTAGGGGCCTGTCAGTCATAGCAGAAAACTTCCCTTTGAAGCTCTGTCAACTCTCTGGAGTGTCTCATTGCCCCAAACTCAGCACCCTCCACCTACTCTCCAACCCTTCCAGGCTCCTCACCTCCACTCCACTCATTCTCCACTGTGCCCTCCTCCTCTCCCTCTATTCCTCCCTCCCTTTCCCTTGTGACCCCCACTTGAAATCCGATGTCCACTGTCCCCAGAAGTTATCCCCTTATCCCCCCTCTTATCTTTGTCTTAAGCTATGGAATCCAAAAGTTAAACTTAGGGGGGAAGCTTAGTTTCACTTTTGCAAACCAAATATGGTTTAAAATGGTAAGACGTCACAAGAGAATAACTCTTAAGCCTTGAGACAGACACGCAGGGCAATTCCCTACAGCTCGCTTGGTTTAGCCATTAGTGACACTTACGGATCTAACGCACTTTCCTGTGCCCCCCCCAAAAAATTTAAAGAGTAATGATGAAGTCGCATTCAAAATTCTAACACATGCTATTCAATAACTAATTAAGACTGACTTCTCATGCAGATCAGGAGCCAGCAACAACAAACATGGCAGCTGTTGGAGTTTTCAATTAGGATATTGTTCGTTTTTATAAATCTGAATCATAAAAATTATAAATCTGACTTATCAGCAGCACTTTTCCACTAAAGGCATGATTCCAGAGTATAAGAGAGGGATAGGGTAAGGGCTGATGTTTAAGAAAATGCTTTGAAGGCACATGCATCATAGAGTGTGGCTCTCATACTAGAGCATTAGACTTGCTGATGACGTGTTTAAGATTTGATGAAATGCGAATTAGATTTGTTGAGTCAAACAGCTGTGTTAACACCTCGCACTGACTTGTTACTGTTGCCAGTGAATTTCAGACTTGACTTCTTAGTTCCCCTTATTAATTTGTGAAAAACGAATGCCCATGAGTTTGTCAGTGTATCTGTAAGTGATGTGTGAATATGAGTTTGTCCATTTAGGTACATAGTATCACACCTAGGAAAGAATTAATTGAAAAAGGGGGAGACTGATAGCCAAGCCCAGGGCTGCTGAATTTGAAGTCTGGAGCTTAAAGAAATGTCTGGGGGGACAAAGATAAAAGGGGAAGACTCGACAGTTTTCTTAGTGAGAACCCTCCAGCCCTGCTCATTGAGACAAAACACAATTGAGGTAATATTCTCTATTACCTCAATATGCAAATACTAATCAATTAACCAACACTGGCTGCTAATAAGCTGGATTTAAATTGACATTCCTCACATAACTATTGGCACCATTTTACTAAGAATCCTGCTGCACATCAAATCTCCCAGGAGTGTTTGATTCATTCCCATAGCAACTTTAAAATTGAATGTCTGCCTTCAGTGATGTCATCCACAATCAATTTGAGGGTCTAAGATTGGTCATTAGAGAGACGACGAGCATCCATCAACCAACCCACTCTATGGGGATAGAGAGTAACATGAAACACACAGTACATTTGACCCTGGAAGTCCATTTGACTGGATGGTTTTTCTCCCTGTCTTTCCTTCCAGGTGTCGCCTCCTCATTGCTGGCACGTGGCTAGCAGGCCAACTCGTGGCCACAGGGTCTGCTCTTTTAAATAACGGCAGGTTTAAGACATAATCATCCACAGCGAGGAGAAGATTCACTTTGACCTCATCACCTCCATCTCCTCATTCACAAACCCTGAGAGAGATGAAGAAAAAGACAGAGACAAAGAGAGAAAAAAAGAAAGAGAATGCAAAGGAAAGATGGAGCAAATTACAGTGTGAACCCAAAGGCCAAAAAGAGACAGAGGGTGAGGATAGTTAGTCCTTGCCTTTGATGTTTAACTCTCGTCGACAGTGCAAAGTCTGAGAATCAGAAGGATGTGTAGCGAAAAACCTCTCTGTGGGTTGCCACGCTGCAACCCCAAGGCTGCACAATCATTCTCACATGTTAATAGACTGCCATTTGGTTCCTAAATCAACTGAAGGCAGGAGACTGTAGTGAGTAAAGCATAAGAAAAATATCCAATTCATTATAGGAAGCCAGTGGTGTTAACATATGATAACAGTGTAAAAATGGCAGAAACTTTTCTGCAATAAATAGACATTTCGTGAGGGAGGATGTAACCACACGAACTATAGCAATAAAAATAATAAATAAATACTCGTGTGCATGTGGCATAAAGAGGTCCACAGTGGGGAGTGCCACTGCAATTGATGAGGAAAATTCTTCTCATGTACCTCGTCCTAGTTTTACACTTCAAATTCTCTCTCATGCCCTGTCTGCCTCTCTCACTCTTTCACTTCCTCTCTGGTCCACTAACCCAGTTTAAAGGCAAACAGCCAGACACCTCCTCCTGCAGTTTGTCTGGGACAGTAGACAGCCCTTAGTAAGCTTCTAATGAATACACCCTGGCTGTATGCATATAAAAACTTCTAAAACAGCACAGAGATTAAGACCTGAATTTTTCATGCATTTGTCTGTAAACACAGCTGTTTTTATATAAATGCTTAGTAAATCAATTCACTTCTACCTGAGAAATTTCCAATATCTTTTGCAAAAATTAGTCATTACAAATTAAATCAATTTGTGCTGAATGTGCTGCTTTAAAAAAAATAAAATAAAAAAAACATTATGAGATTTGCATTCGCTGGAGACACCAGAGTTGTAAATGATGTCAACATAATTGTTTGACTTGCAAATCGGAAAGCAGTATCAGAATTCTCCTGATCAAATTGAGCTGTTTAAGACTTCACCATTCATTGAGAGTAGAAGATGTTTCACTCATGAATATAACAGCTATGATAACAGCTATGATGCATTTAGGATTCAACAGATCTGATTTGACGTTTTATCCTATTGTCTACAAGCATAAGATTGGCATTGCTGCCTTATGTTGTGCAGTAACTGTGTGTAGATGCTGGCTTGGTCACAGATACTGTATATGGCACAAAATGCAGCGCAGTCACAAGCACGGACATGTGGTTAGCCACTGATGAGGGACAATTTTTACACTAATTGATTTTTATCCACTTATTAATTTCCTGAGCTTTCCTTCTCACTCCCTCTCTTTGGCCTCATCAGTAGTCTGTCAATAGGTTTTGCAGCTATACTCAATCTTTTATCGCCTCAGGAACGCCTCAATCAAACCCCAATCAGTCACTCATGCCTTCCATCAGCACCCAACTCAGCTAGTCAGGTCTCCTCACAAACACATAGATACAGATGATGAATGATTAATGTAAATGCAAACTAATTTTACTTGCATTTACTCATTTTTTATTATTGAGGCCCCACTGGCTGATCAATAAGACTTATAATCACATACACATTTGTATTAATTAAAGTTCCTCTTTTGACAAATAATGTTGAGAGCTACTTCTGAAGCACACACACATAAAAAAATATTTTCATCCAGAAAAAAAGGAAAGCGTTTGCTTTGCTATGTCTCTTATCCCATAAGATGTTAAGTCTTAAATAAGTGTTTCCTGACTGTAAAACTGCACTGTGCAAACAGTTATGTAATAACCTCAAACTGAGAAGCTTCCTACTGCATGAGTACTTTATATCTTTATATCACATGAAAATGTATCATAATTTTCATCATCACCATGTTTTATTTAAATCATATTTTGTTATCTTCCTCAGTGCAACATGATCCATTTTGTATAATTTAAGGTCAATCAAAAGTTTTTTCTCTCTCCACACTGAGTTTCTAAATGTTTTCCAAATGAAAATGTCCATCTAATGTCACTTACTCCACATGTACTTAAATTTTAATTAAATCTAGAGGGGAAAATTAATCCTGGATAAAACTTTATCACAGGTCTGATCATCTTTTATTATGAATATCTTGTAATATCAACATATTTCCTTCTGCTGCCAACATAAGGGCATTTACCATTCTCTGTCTAGGTCCCACCTTCCCTCCCTCCATTCACCCCTCCGTCCTTCCCTCTCAACATATCCCAGACACAGTGCCTTCCCCAGTATGCAGCCCCACCCATGTCCAGCTCACAGCCTTATCCAGCAGCCACCAGTGCTGTTTTGTCATCATTAAACCTCCCCTGCTTGCCCTGCTTTCCTTAATATATGTCACCTGCATGGGGTTGCCACCACCAGCAGTGGAGGGGTTAACTCCATTTTGTCCAGAACCTTATGCCTGT
This sequence comes from Rhadinocentrus ornatus, assembly GCA_037177495.1. Taxonomy (NCBI): domain Eukaryota; kingdom Metazoa; phylum Chordata; class Actinopteri; order Atheriniformes; family Melanotaeniidae; genus Rhadinocentrus; species Rhadinocentrus ornatus. Next base: position 9,987,965 of record JBAMHW010000006.1, on the reverse strand, counting down.
GTGTGAATATGGGAGTGTGTGATTGCACGAGAGTACCAGTCCTCTTTGTGTACATGTCCACATAGGCATGTGTTCCTGTCCATGCATGCCTGTTTGTTCACTTGTGTAGGTGTGTATGTCCACACAGGACCGTGGTCTGCTCAGTGTGTGTGTGTGTGTGTATGTAAAGGAGAAATTTGCCTGTCCTTGCCTAAGTGAATGGCTAGGATTAAGCTGACAGCCCACCTTAGTGATGGCGAAATAATTGGTTGTTCAGCTCTGTCCTTGTCAGAGCGCTGACAGTTCTGCAGATGTCCTGTGCGGTTCTCCAAAGGTTAGGCTCAGCTGGGGCCGCCATTCATTAATCATTCCGCTCTGACAGTGCACCGAGCAGCCTGCAGCTGCCACCCCGTCCCCCTCAATTTCTGTCACCGCCTTACACCACCATTGATACCCCCCCCCCCCACACACACACACACACAGCCCCCCTTCTAGGTCTCCCCTCCACCCCCTTGTGTGTGTGTTTGTGTTCTTGATCGCACACGCAAACAAGTACGCTTAAACATAAATTTGCATGAAAAGCCAAAGGATGTACACAAGCAACATCATGCCCTGTACATGAGAGGTTTGAACGGGGCAAGCTGTAAGGTAAGGATGTAAACAAAGCCCACAACCTAAGAGGGAAATCTTCAAAGCTAATGATCTAACTTGCTCTTCTTTTAAATGGATTGCTCAACGTTGCACCCATTACATGATCAGCTCTCCTGCGTTCACATAGATGTAGTAGCTGAAAATCTTCTGTTCTCTTTAAAAACAATCTTCTCCATACATCACTAAAACACAACACAGTCCAGCATTAACCCTTGTGGGCAATTAACCCTTTCTGTGTAAATCATCTGTGCAAATTTTGCTTTACGTTTCATTGTTTCACATAAAATGTAATGGCAACAGAAGCTTTATGAAATATAAATAAAGACCATGTACTTTGAACGAACTCATCAACCAGCTCAATTTCTAAGCCTAAGTTTAAAATTACTATTATGATCTGTGAAAAGTCAAACACACTCTAACCTCTTATGTTCTTATGTATGCAAACAATTCTGACCATGTCAGCTAAAACTGTTTTGACCCCTTTCCCTTGCTCTGGATCTAACAATCCTCTCAACCTATTTTGTTCAACGATTCTCCTCCACCTCCACAACTCTCTTTTGTGGTTTTTCCATCAAGGCCTAGAGTATGTGTGCATCTGAGAGCACAGAAGGAGGTAAAAAGAGACAATGTAAGAAGATAAAGAGAGGAGGATGTGTGGAGGTGTTCAATGGTAAGTAAGTGGTCAAAGGACCTGACATAAATCCTACATTATGGCCTATGTGTTGCTCAGTATTGATTAACACTTGGCTACAGATGCCTAGTTGGGAAGACACTGACAAACATTTACTAATAAAAATAATAAATAAATAACAAAAGAAGGGATACAGTTCAGAAATTATTTTAGAGAAAGTTATTGTTTATTTTAACATAGTGCTACTAAGTATATAGCATTAAAGAGAATATTGACTGCAGATCACCCATAAAAGGCCTGGTTAAGTTTATTTAGTCAGCTAATAGGTAATTTATATTAAACAGGGTTTGAATGTTTCTTAAATTTTTACTTAATTTCTCCTAGTATTTCCAGAAGCTTTACATCATGCAATATATAGGAAACAGACAGGCACATTTAATGTGCAGGGGTGTTTTCAGCAACAGAAGGTCAGATCAATAAATGAAAAAAATGGTACCAGCAGAATATGCTATTGCAGCCTACCCTTTCTAATGCCTACTTAAATGTTAAACCAACACTTTAAATGCCTTTAAATAGTCTACTTTTAGACTTCTATAGCTTTTAATTAAATGCAGGTGTATGTCCTTACTCTTTAACCCAGAGATAGACAAATGAAGGGTTTCCATGGGCCTCTCACTTATATCTCAATGAACAGTATATATTTCTGCTACCTCTGAGGCTTATGGTGAGCTGAAAGCTTGTAAAACACAAAGATTAAGTCTGCGACCTCATAAACTCCTGACCTCTAATGTGCCGTTCAGTTTCCTAAAGGGAAAAAAACTGTTGCTTATTCATAATGCACCAAACCTAAGAGAAGAAAGAGCTTAATATGTTATTAAACAGTCACCAGAGAGCATTACACAAATTTTATTAGTGCCACAAAGTATTCTATTGTTTCATCTTAAGACCAACACAATAATTTTTTGGGAACCCTATCCAAACTTTATTTACACATTTGTCAAGTCTTTGTATAGCAGTTAGAGAGTTTAATGTTGATATTAGAAAGTAGAGAGGAAGAGGACTGTTTGTAGGACAAAATAAAAATCAGGTAGATAAGGTGCTGTCTTGTCCAACGCTGAGGAAATTCCCTTTCTTCTTCCATCAAAACAGTGTTATCCCCTGGAATGAAAGACAGCGGTTGCACTTACACAAAAAAAAAAACGATTTGGAAATAAAAGGGTGTTGCTCAACAGAAAGAGAAAACTAGTGTCAGCAGAGGCCAACATTTTATGGCCCTCATTGAAAAAGTTCTTTTTTTCATTAATATGCAATGACTAGCTACAGTGTTGGCCTGCTGGATGGAAGACGAATGGAGATTTATGGCATTAATATTCTATACATTATGACAATGCCAATGGGTAATATTCTGGCAATTACACTAATGAACTCTAAGCACACAGTGCCCCATGTTAACATCACAGCTTGAGGGTGGACATTCTTTTAAGCTCTAATCTATCTACCCCCCTACATCATTCATATCAGTCATTTCTAAGAAAGATAGACTCAAAAGAATTGCTATCCAGGTGCAAGGACACAAAACTGGAAGACATATCACCTCTACCAATAATGGGCATGCAAAAATGACAGATTCTTCTTGAATTCAATGGGAAACATAGCAATGAAAATCACTGATTTGCCCCACAGAGGTTACCTATGTATCATAACTGTATGTAGATCATCCATACCACCCTACCTTCTCCCCTCAGTCACTATAGTATTAGAATAGGAGCATGAAGGGGAGGCACATACAGTAGATGAGGATCTCCAGTCACATAGTAAAGCCCACGGAGGATCTCATCAGCCTCTATGTAGATGTGTATGCTGAGTGAGTGATTGCCCATGGCTGGAAATTGGTGTAGAGGGTTTCATGAGGGAATTGGAGGGATGGGTTTTCTCTCTCAGTTTCTCTGCCCACCCCCCTTTTTTGTCATACACACATAGGTACAAAGAAGCAAAAACACACTTCCACAGAAAAAAAACATATACACACTTACTGAAAAACATCCACTGGAAGACATGCATGCAGATGCACATGCAGCCTGCTCATGCACAAATCTCCCTGTGCACATGCACACTGAGCCAAGATGATTAAGGTCCGATGCAGAAGAGACTCTGAGTTGTACTGTGGCCTGGCTGCTTGTTTTCCCAGCTGAATACAAGCCACTAGCTTAGTATTCTCCAATGGGAAGCAAACCAGTCATCACAAATGTAAGATCAGGGGTAATTACGTGGTAATATGCCATATGAAATACATCTTTGTAGTAGGAATGGAATTCCCTTTACCACAAATTTAGAAGAGATATATTCCACCCTGCTTGGCTGCTATTTTTGCACCCATGCATTTTGAATTTGTTCCTTGTATTTTTAGTACAAGGGAATTAAGAGTCTTTCCTGCTCATTTGCAAATGTTTTGCATCTCTGCCACAATCTTGTCATCCAGTCCAGCTGGCATGGGAGATCAATCCTACTTCAGTATTGATCAATGATTCAGATCGGGTAAGATTATTGGTATTGCAGAGATATCAATGCAATGATGGATGATTGATAATGCAACCACAGCGATCGATCAGGGGGATATTGCTGATAAGACTCTAGGTGCACAGCAATTTGCATTTACTGCACACTCTGCAAGTCTAAAGTCTAATCATATCTTCTTCATTTAGCAAACCAAGACATCTATTTTTTTCTTTGAGAGTATATTCCATTTTATAGTGTATAATAATGACATTGAAATATATAGAAAGCTTTCGTTTGTTCTTTCTAATAACTCATTTTTAAAAATCAAATATGAGGCTGCATGTTTGATTAGTCAAACCTGTGTATCTCTGCCACAGCATATTGTGTCCACTGGTCCATCACGTCCCCCCATGGCGGATTAGGCCATGGAGGGTGATTTGTTACCCTTTTGGGTAGCTGTCTTGGACGCTCATTTCCCCCTACTGCATATTCTGCCCCGCTGCTGCCATGCCCCACATCACCACGCCCCTCTATTTTGATGAATAGCCAGCCACATAAAGGCGAGCAGCCGATCTCACCACCAAGGTTACCGTAACCTGGGCCCCACATCTGGGGGCTACCTGCCTCCAATTAGCAGAGCAGAGAGAGGGAGTGAGAGAGGGATGAAGGGAGTGGAGGTCTATGCTGTGTTGCAGTAGCAGTGAAGAAAAGAAAAAGTCCAAGGATCCTTCTTTTTACAGGCTTTAAATCTGCATGGCAAATTCAGACAGGGGGGCTAGATGGGACTCTTGATTACTCCTTCTCCATTGCCACAGAGCCCATCCTTCCAGACACCCCTCCTCAACTCTCTTCCTGCAGGTTGATGTTTCCTTAGCTTTTCTCACTGATCACCCAGCCACTGCCTTATTTACTGGCTAAGCAGGAATATGGATTGTTCTGAAGGGGGGGGGGGGGGGGGGGGGGCTCCTCCCAGTGAACCCTTCTTCGGCTTTGAGGTGCAAAAGGGGCCAGCTTTCCAAAGTGGGACGCGAAACGAAGGCCTTTGCCTT
>JBAMHW010000006.1:9970365-9982363 GCA_037177495.1 Rhadinocentrus ornatus | reverse complement strand
TCCCCCCCCCCCCCCCCCCACACACACACACACACACACACACACACACACACACACTATTCCCACAAGTGGCCAACAAACAACTGTCATATTAAAAGAAATATATAATCCATATCCCAAACTAGAGAGTGAAAACAGTAACTATGGCACTATCTCAGGCTCCCGCTTTTGTGTGCTTTTATACTTGCACACAAAGCCTGAACGCAGCAGTTTTCATTCTCTTTGTGATGATGTGGGGTTTTGACCGCAGTCCAGCACCACTAGAGAACACCGTCTCAGCCAGCGATTAGAGCCAGAGATACAAAAGGGCCACTTCACCTCCGAGATTAGAATGAAACAAAGACTGGGGCCTTCATATTGTGCCAAGAATGGAAAAAGGAGAGGAAAGGTAGAAGCCAAAAACAGATTTGCTGGAGAGCTGACAAGAATGACTTGTCCAGGAAAAAAGAATGTCAACATTTTTCCAATGAGGTAATTCACAACGAGAGTATTTAACTAATCAATCAACGTCGGTGCTGAAGTTGCCTTGCAAAAAGCTTCTTTTTGAAAATTTATTTACAAGCATTCTGTACAACTTCACAATAAAGATTAAACTGCCACGTATAGTTTTGTTTCCCTCTGCAAGTATAGTAGTTTCACATAGCTCAGGCACTTGCTTTGTGGAGAATCGAAGGCAACATAACCACCTTCTGCCTAATCGACTGCCCCATACCTGCCTACTGCAGCCTATTTCCATTTATTGGATGTTTGGATATGTATTTGTGTCTGCATGGTCATGTTCCAGTTTCTTTCTCACATCCTTCGCTTGCTCAGTCCACAGGCCCTCGGTTGCCCACCACTGGTTGCTAATTGCTGCTGACATTGTTTGGTCTCTCACTGCTTAGTTTAGGACAAACCCCTCATTCATGCACTGCGGACAGCTCGTTAGGACTGACCCCCACCATCCATGTCTCCCTCTCTGTCTCTCCATCGCTCTCTCTCTCCCTCTTTTACTGACCTCCTTAATTAACTGGTAAGGCACTGCTGGGAAATTTGCACACAAAGGCCTGGTGTCTAGCCTGTTAGCCGCCCACCACCCAAACTCCCCGTTCCTGCCTCCTCCCTCTCATCCCCATCCACAACCTGCTACTGTCGTCATCCCTGCCCCAAACAGAGGTCATTGTACAGTTGCAAAAAACAAAGATAAAATGATTCAGTATACAAACTGCACTCACACGCATTCACCCATTTGTTTAGTCTTTTCCCTCCTAGCCCCTCCTGCTTTTTGCTTTCCCCTCCATTGCTTTTCTCTCTATTTCTTTTCTGTATTAATGATGTACCTCATTAGAAAAGCTTGTTTGGAAGTTGTTCACTAGTGATACACTCTTAAATAGTCTCGGTCTGTTTGCTTTATTTTTCTATTTAGTTTTATTGCCATTATTCTTTCTCTATCTTGCCTATTCGTCACACCCTCGCCTCCCCACCCTGCTCTCTCTCCCTTTCAGGAAGCCCTTGGAGACTTCAGCTGTTTTTCTGGTCCCCGTGGAGGGCTCCCAAAAAGCAGTTAGCTGCCTGTCACCATTGAGGCCCTCTAAAGGGGCCCAGTGAAGAATGCTGAGGGCAAAGAAGTGTAAACAGGTGGAGCCTCTCCATTATATGGTACCCCACTACACTCCACCTCTCTTTTTATGTTGCTCTCACACAAATACTGTATGCATACTCATCTGCGTTCCACCACCAAATAGAATTTAATAGATTTTTTTCTTGTGTGTGTGTGTGTTGGACAAAGTAAATGTGTGTGAGGGCTTGTGTGTTCTTCAAAAGTACTTCTGTTTTCTGTGCTGTTGTACCAACAAGCCTGCAAACAACATCCCACATCTCCCAACGGTGCCTTTTTTCACCCAAATATTTTCCAGCATTTTTCTGTCCATGGGCTCAGTGTGTGCTACAAAGGCTGCGTACATGAATGTGTAAGTGGTTAAAGTTTTAAAGGAGCGCCTACACCATCACCATCATAGCTGCTTTCCACTCATTCACTCTTCACTTTCCCCACCTTTGCTTCCCTCCCTTATATTTTCCCTGTAATCCTTTGTCTTTAGGTTGTCTTTCTTTTCATTTTTCTATCAACTAAACACTGACATTTACTAAATATGTTGTATTTATTTTAATGGTTCTGAATTTGTTTCTTGCTTTACATGTATTGGGAGAAGTAAAATTCCAGGAGCAAGTGCAAGAAAGAAAAACTAACTTCTGTTCGCCGGGGGAGTACTCTGCAGCCCATCTGTTGAAATTGCTCCACATATTGTGACCTAGATAAAGAAAAAAAACTTTACTCTTATATGAAGCTTTCTCTTAGACTGTGTTTGACACTTGTCTATTCATTTTATTGGTCTAGTTGTCTCAAAAAGAGAACTTCTGCATAATTGTCACCTTTACATGTGATTTTACTACACTAATAATACTGTAGAAGGTTATGATGCTGTAAAACTGAGTCAACAATTGAAAAAAAAACATACTTTCAATTCCATGTTGATATTTATGCATTTTAACGAGAATGTTTCACAATGACAAAGTATTAACTGAGCCAAAAAGCTATGAACATTTAAGAGTATTGAAGCTGCACTTATCCAGTCAACCTTTCACGATTGCAGTTTTCATTCGTTGAAAACCTTGTTGTTATCTTTTCTTTTCATCTTTTTCCTTCTTTTGAAGGACCCCTGTCATTGTCAAATGAAGATGCCCAGGGTTTCTGTAATTGACGTGAGGATGGAGAAACAGGGGAAAGGTTAAAAGAGATATCCATTGCTTGAATAGGGAGGTAAAATTGACTGGGAGAGTGTCTTTCAGAAACTTCACCCTGACCTTGAAGGAGGATCAGGAGGAGGTTTCCCCTCTCTTATGGACTGAGAATGATAGGTTAAGTGGGGCTCTCATAGCTGTACATTTCTCCACACATACACACCCACACACACATACTGTAAGTGTGCAAACACACTTAGAAACAGTGGTGAGAAGTTCCTGTTGTGCAACTCTTTCACAATATTATGTTTGGGCAAGAAGAACGTTAATTTGCCTTCTTTAAAGGAAAGTGCACTTCTCAACCATCTTCAGCCCACTTGAGCTAGAATTAGAGTGGAGTCCCACCCTCCCCTTCAGTCCTTGCCGCCACCACCCATCCACTCATTGTCTCTGCTGCCTTCCCAAATGAGGTCTCCCAAGGCCCCAGCATACACAGTAGAGGGGGGCTTCATGCTACATGCAAGCTTTTTGGTGGTTTAGTGAATGATGGACTAATAGAACTGTTCCATTTGCCACTCTTCTTTTCCTAAACTGTTCTGCTGGAAAACATGAGGTGTTTAAATAAATTTTAAAGGGAGATGAGGAATAAAACTTTACAAGGTGATTTAAGACCTGACACACATGTAACAATTGTAGAGAAGGATTTTTATGTTGTCTTCTCCAGTCCGGTCTATGTGATCCTTTAAGCTAATTGCTACAATTAGACTACAACACCAGCCCGCAGCCTCCCTTGGATTGACGCATTTCCTTGGGCTACAAAAAACGTCCTTTCAAAGTAGGAAGTACAGGAGACATGGTCATAATCACACCACCCTACGTCGCCTTCTCTTTGTCAGTCGCCATGTACTAACATTAAAATTTTAAGTGTGAATGTGATTATAGCACGGCATTCATTTTTAATGGGCTTTGCCTCTATGTGTTTTAGCATGCAGCAAGACCCGGCAAAGGGCTGACTCAGATCCGTTTTCTGCTGATGGGGCATATATTTCGCATATATACATGCACTGCTTATTCTTGCTTCTCATTGAGCCCTACTAGTCTTCCTCCTCCTCCTGCTCCGCTCCTTCATCTCCATCCCTTTATCATTCCGGTTGTAGGAGATGGGCCAAGGGGACTGAGGGCAAGGCAGTGCCCTCAGAGGTCTAACTATCCAATAAGGTTGGCCAAAGGCTTCGGTGTATGAGGCAGTATGTCCCTGTTGTCCTCTGTAGAAATGAGCTAGTTAGAAAGTTCAGAATCTGGATGAACTATTAATGACTTTGATCATGTTACAACAAGGCCAGCAGTTTTACTGGATCAAAAACCAGGCCATACATGTAAAATACATTAGTTAAACAGATTAGTTTCTGTTTCAATCTATCCAATTCAATTCTTTTATAATTTGCCACCAGGTATTCCAAATTCTTGGCATTTCAACCGACTCAGTCTCCTTTTGATCTAATCTGTCAAAAAAAAGATAAAAACCTACTTGAAAAAGATTTGGGATTATTAAAAAAATATCCCAGCATTCATATGAAATAACTAGTCAAACTGTAAACACAAAAAAAGGTTACCTACACTCCTACACAAATGTAATAATGCCTGTACCAGAAAAAAAAAAATTTTAAAAAAGAAAAAGAAATAAAGAAAGGGTTCACATGATTCACAGTGGGAGCGATAAGGCCTTGAAATTAAAACAGATATATAGCCAGTCCGGTATGGAAATCAATAACATATTATTAACTGAGGGGCCACCCTAAGAGACAGGTGAGGCTTAAATGCATATATATTCAGAATAACAATATTGAGATATATTATAAATAAAAGGAAAAGGGGAGTAAATACCAAGCTGGTTTTTATTAGCTGCCAGTCTCCCTGCCAATATGTGCCATGACTCTGATGTCCAAAAAGGCAACTGTTCAACGTTAGATCATATTAGAGAGACTGACAGGCAATAAGAAATTGGTGAAGTTAAATGTGATTCCCGCACTCATGCACCCAAAGCTCTTTAAATATTAGAGCGAGGGTGTCACAGGGTAGCAGAGGAGGGGGTTGGGGTGATGTAGAGGAGGGAGACAGAGTAAGGCAACTACCGATAAAGTCTTATTAAACCCATGTGCATTTTTTGTCCCCCTTTTCCCCCTCCCTCCGCTTCTTCTTTGCCCCTTAGATTGTGATAAGCCTTGACAATGACGCTGGCATACCAAGGACATACAAATAGCTCACTGTCACTCGTGTTCCTTTGTGTGCTCTGTCCACAATATCCGTCGTAACTAACTAACCACTACAATTTATTGACAGTTATGATAAAATCAACTTTAGGAAATCTATTTGAATTGAATATTAAACACACAAAGAAGCAAAGCAAAGAAGAAAATCAAGTCCTGGGCTGTAGAAATTATGTAACATCACTGCAGCAACAGAATGCCACAATTATTTGTATATGTCCTGTTCATTCTAACTCCCTTTCCTGCCAATTGTCCTTAGATTTCATTCCTTTTTTCTCTTGACTTTTAGTAAAGGGCCACACATGGAGCACCGGCAAGCTTCTTCTTTTTTCTTTTTTTTTTAAGCACCAACACAAAATCTACTCCACACCTTTCTGTGCCGACTGGATTGTTTTTAAATGAATAAAACTTAGTGACTAGCATATATACCAGTGTGCCACCCCCGTTCTCCAACCTCAATACCTCCCAGTAGGTCCATCATTTCCTTTCTGTCTTTCACTCTTGTCCTCTTTTTGTATGTCTGATTGGCTCTCTGAACCGACCATGGGGCCCAATGCCATTGTAAGGCATGCCCTCTTCCTTTCCAAGTTTTGTCTGTGTGTTCCTCAGCCCCATTGAGGACTCCACATCCCTTTTTCAGCATGCAGCTCCTTTGTAGCCTCCAGAAAGGCCTTCATCTTGCTCTTGTTTTCTTCAAGACCCCACTACCCCTCCTTCTCTCTTCTCCCTCCCTTCGGTAAAAGACAGGAAGTGAATGCAGATGTTTGACCCACCTGAGATCATTTCTTTCTCTTGTTCTCTCTCCCACAATCTCTTTCTTGCTCTTTTCTCTTTTCCTTTAGACCCCCACGGCTAGAGAACTTGCTACATCACACACTGAACACACTGACATACTGAACCTCACAGTAGATGCTGTCCATAACAATAGCACCATCCTTGTTTGTTGTCTCTCTCTTGCTGTCTAAACCTGTTCTTGTCTTTAATGCTACACGCAGGAGGATAAACGGTCTGTGTCTTCTGTCCATGCCTGCAAGTAAAGGTAGGTTTTAACATGGATTTTGCTTTTCTGATTCCTGTTAAATTATATTTCTTTGTTTTTATATCTGTAAGATAAATGTTCTAAATAATATGATTATTTTTGGGCTTCCAGTACACAAGGCAGATATTCATATAATCAACTATGGACAAGCTGGCCAAGACTTCCTATGTGTTTTGAATATATATTTAAAACAACCAACAAAAAGCTCAGTCACCAAGAGATGATAACTAGTGACTCACTGTAAGGCTTGGTTTAAAAAAAAAAAAAAATGTAATCACTGCATTTTTGGGTGTGAATCTAGAGAAAACGCTGAATGGTAAATGTAGACAACAATCTTTTGAATATTGTATTTCAGAAGCACATGTAGATGCGTTACATCAGATACTTACTGATTATGCCCAGATATCTCATTTTGATGGTCATGTAAATGGTCTCATTGGTTTATAAAAATATCTATCAGAAAATATTGGTGTTACATAAATTTCTGTAAATGAATAAAAATTGAATCGATGTGGATTTAATAAAACCTGAATTAAATCAGGCTGTTGTGAATTGAATTGATTCAGGAAATTATACCGATGCTCAGCCCTACTCACAGGTTAGTTCAGTCTATCCATTCCATCCAGAGACTCTATAAAAAATAAAAGTAGAAACTCCAGGAAAGTGAGATCTGCATATTCTGGGTTCAAAGCATTTCCGGCTCAAAAAAAGAGATTCTGCATGTTCTTATGCAAATTGTGGTTATTGGAGATCAGTTTACGGGTGATACTAATAGAGTATGCACTAAAGGATGATCAGAGCAGACAACAAGAAATGCAGAGAATCAGCCCCTTCTGCATGGATAGTGATGTACAGAGTTGGAACTGCTGTGCAACCACAAGGCTTCCTTGAAGCCCATCTGGGTGTGTGCACTGATGAAAATATGGCATGTTCTGGAGAAGAGTACAGGACAGTAACTGCACTGCCCCAGGGATCAAGGCAAAAGGGCACGCTGCCTGGTGCAGACACATGATGGGTGTCTGGCTCCTGTCACTTTGCCCACTGCCCAGGCAGGGCATGGGTGGAAAAGGATTCTGGCACAGGGCACTGGCAACTGGTAAAGTTGGCACAGGGGGCACATAGCATTCTTTCACATGCCACTGTGGCATTCAGACACAGCAATTTTTTTGGCAGGAGCCCTCTGTATTGCTTCTGTTGTGGTTTCAGGCAGTCCCTCATTCCCTGAACTGCAAATGAGCCTGGAATATAATAGCCTATCATTCAGCAATGTGTCGCAATGACTTCTAATGGCAGCAGGATGTGAGGGTCAACAAGACCTTTGTGTTAAAGAGCTTTAATTGAAGGGCAAATTCAACAGAATTTCTCTGCTAATTGTCAACCACCCTCACACCCAAACAAGATCAGTAAAAGATATGAGCCGTGTTTTTGTCCTCACTGAAAATAAAAACAGGGTCAGTGAATCAACCTGATCTGCTGCCCTGGAATACAAAGACAGATAAGCTAAATACCAGTGTGGGAAACCTCCAAACCTCCATCAAGCACTTTTCAACACAGTTTAGTTGCCTTTGGTGCACTTCTAATAATGCAGACAAGAATGTGATTTATACTGTGTTTTTGTGGGTAAAGCTAAATATTTGACTACTCTGAATAATTGCATGCATCTGCCACTTTTCACCACAACAACTCAGCTTTCCCATGAGGCATTGTTGCTGCTGCTGTTACTGTAAGCAATATGCAGTCTGCGATGTAAAAAAAAAAATAATAATATTTAAGGACAACAAGATGCTGTGGGGGCTGCAAAATGCCAAGATTTGGTGCAAGTAGAGAGATAGAGGGATGTTTAAGGATGAAAGAAGGCAAGAAAGAAGGAAAGAAGGATTGCTTATGTTTGGATGTGTCAGAAAAAGTAAAGAGGAAGATTGCATGTGTGTTTGTGTGTAAGCGCATATGTGTGCACTGGTACAGAGATGGATCACCAGAGCTTGTATCTTCTCTGCAGCCATGCCTAGCCACACATCAGCTGCAGCCTCCATTTACATTAGGGAGATTTAAGCTGTCTCAGGCAATGGTGACAAGTCAAGGTGTTTCACTTTAATTACAATGGGCAAGGTCACCCCCTGGCTTACTCACCCTCACACAAGAGAAGAAGGAGGAGGGTGACTATGAGGAGGTGATGGTGGTAGTGTGGGGAGTGTTGTTCAATGAGCTGATGGCTGTATTTACATTCTCATTTTCAGTCACCCCCTTTAATACACCTCTGCTTACACACACAATGGAAAAAAGAGGGAGGCAGAGATTTAGTGATAATATCCTAAAGATAATATACATCAGGACTCACATACAGTCACAGTACACAAATAATATATTTTTTTCAATACTCACAAACAGCATACAAGCAAACACAAACAACCAAACATTCCCTGACAGGCCAGTTTGTTCCAAATAATCCCTAGTGACAAAATAAACACCATGGTGTATGAGGTTATAGCCTTAATGGGCCATACACCATTGAGGTGACATAGTGTATTACACACCCTTAATGTGACACCTATTGCTTACTGCACTTTTAGCCAGGTCTGTCTGCCTCTTTTTTTCCCAAGGCCATGGTGTTTTACAGTGGAACTGACAGACTGAGAGTTCACAGACCATCTGTATGGTGTGAGTAAACCTTGTCCAGAGAGGCTCACAGAGACCAGCCGTGAGAAAAAAATGAAGATGGGCAAGGTTAAAATCTTCTCATCTCTTTTAACCTTTCTGTTTATGACCTGTGGTAAAATATGATATAGTGTAGAAAATGAATTCCTTTACATTTTAACTGCACCAAATCAAAGCAAAAATAATTTTTGGGATGCATATTATTGGAAAAAGCAATACATTGTCAATGTTTAAGACCATACGGACTGTTTTTTTGTTAGTAAGTACAGACCTTATTTATGCACTCTCACATGGTAAGCTTGGACCTGCATGTTTCTTTTGATTATATCTCGATTAAGGCGTATAACGAGTGAGAATAAAGCACTGCATGCTGGAAAGTTGTTGTCTGCCTAAACAGAGTGATACTGAACCTCTTTGAAACAAACAAAAGAACACACTGACAGGTGTATTTTAAATATAGTGGGGAAAAAATCAACTTAATCTTATTTCAAACAACACAATAAGCCTCTGCCTCTAAGACCACACATGCTCTTAACCCTCTACACATTTATGTGTGTGCGTGTGTGTGTGTGCATTTGCTGCACAGATTTGATGTCAGGCTGTCAGTTAAAAGAAGCCTTACCTTTCTTATCAGCATCACAGCTTTACCCGTGAAAACTGCAGCCATTAAAAAAGAATAGAAGGAGCAGGAGGGTGGGAGTGAATAAGAGAAAAGAGAAAAAAGAAAAAGGGTGGTAGAGGAAAAAGAAGGAAGTGCCTTCAGGGGAAGTTATTAAAGAAGGTGCAAGCTGGCTGGCTTGGCAGCAGTTCAAAGGGGTGGATCCCCTTGCCTCCCTGCGCCCAAATGGCAGTTGCTGGCACCACCGCTAAACACACAAAGCCTTGTGGCAAAACTGTGTCTTTCATTGACAGATGAGTGGGGGAAAGGCAAGGAAAGGTGGATAGGGAGGAGGGAACACAAAATGCTGCTATTCACTTCTATTTTAATTTTTTTTTCCTTCTTCCTTTCTTGAGGTGGAAAAAAAAGACATAACCTGAAAGATTGTGTGTGAGCCCCCTAACAAGTAGACCAATCCAGAGCCCCTCTAACATACACACATAAGGAAAATGTGGTCAGATGCATCACTTAAAAATTATTAAAAATGCAGCTAGAGTGGAGAAATACATGCTTCAATATGGTTTAGTACATAATAGTGAAGATATTCCTTAACTCATCTCAACAATAAATGGTGTTAAGTGGCACTGAGGCTGGATTTAAACTTAACATAGAATTTGTTATCCGCTTAAATTTATTTCCTCTCCTTCTATGAGTTTGACACCATCCTTCCTCACAGGCACAAGGTTAACATGTTTCATTGGATACAGGCCCTTGAGCTTCAGTCAATGCAGCTGGTCAATAATTCTTATTAATAAATGGATTTCAAGGGATTTATTTTATTCACTAGAATGCAAAACATGGAGTCAAAGCATACAAGGTGTATGAGCCACTCTACACCAGTAGGACTTGGTCAATACTTGCCAAATGAGAAATCTAAGATGCCATAGCACCTTTTCAATTGAACTATAGTGATCCAATAGTTACATAAAGCAGGGGTACATATATGAGCAGTAGCGCACACAAATCATCACAAATCTGCATCGGAAGATAACCACACAGTCACATGTTCAGACACATTTGAAAAATGGTACATGCCGTCAGCTTATGGTTGGATTTATGCATACCTTCATTATAAGAAGCAATTATGTTAGCCCTGACCCTGCAAGGCTAGAGCAAGGCCATGTGGTGCTTCTGAAAAGTCTTAACTCTAAAAGCATTCGTAATAACCTGCCCTATCATCTGCTGAAGAATGGCAATACAGATAGAGGTTTGCTTAGGTTTATAAATTGCCACATTTTTTTCACAAGTCTTTGGCTAACTCTTGTCTTTAAAAACTTGATGTTCTTAAAATGTACATTTTTTTATAATCTTTTGTGTAACAACTTACGCTCTTAAAGTTATTTTAACTACTCCTGAGATGAGAATTTTACGCCCAGGTTTTAGCCTTCTGAGTGCTGAACATGGTGCCCAAACAAATCACTTTCTTAACCCCCTCATTGTGACCAAAGGAACCTGGAATCAGTTCCAAGAGAGAAGTTTCATCCCCAACACTGGAGCTGGTAGGACGATAATAGCTTTTAAATTACTTTAAAATTTCTAAGAAAGGACATCGATGCTGCATGTTTCTGATTAGTTGTGTTTTATATCAGTCTGATTTTATATAGGACTGTAATTTGCCAAATCCACCCTCAGTTTTACACTTTCAAAGAAATGCAAATTAAAGGAAAATAATAATAATAAATTAAAAACAGGGCTGTTTATGTTCTGAGTGCTTTTGGTTGAAATGCAGTTAGATAATAGTTTTCCAGAGCCCTTCCATTACAGCCTACGGCTCTGCTATCTGTGGTGTCATTACCTTCGCCACTTACTCCTAACCCCTCGGTTTGTAGGTTCACACCAACGGTGTGAAGATGAAGAGTGAAGTTATAAGACTGAGATTTTTCAGAGGCACACTTCAGATCATTAACACACACAGCTAATCATATGATCAACACACAGTTCAATAAAGTGATCAGATTATGTGTGTAGAGCTAATGCATGTTAACTGGACAAATACGGAAATCACTAACCTCACACATGTGGCTAATTACGGCAGTCTATCTATAGAACTGATCCACCGGCATTTCCAGGTATTGAAGATGTTTTTTTGTTTTGTTTATCAGTTTGTCTAATATACTGCAAGCTCCTGCAAAAAAAGATGCCTATAGCTAACACAGTGTAATAAAGTTATCATCCCTTCCAGCTGTAACAGTTTACATAATAGTAATATTAGACAAAAATCAGCTATGGGTTATTATTTGTAAATATTTGCCCCTCCCCACATTACACCTCAGTACCATAGGTGCCCAAGCCTTCAGCTGCTTAGCACCCAGACTATGGTACTCCCTCCTCCCACACATAAGACAGTCAGACTGCATCACAACTTATTAAACCAAACTCAGAAATTTATTAAACAAAACTCAGAATTTTCCTGTTCAAACTGGTATACTCACTCTGACCGGACTTTGTGCACTACACTTGTTTTTAGGCTGATTCCTTGTTTCAATATTGTCTGGTGTTAATTTATGTTTTTATTATCTTTAAGGTGACCATGGTGACTTAAACGGTACAAGCAAATACAATGTATTTATTTATTATTTTTAAATTATATATTATTATTATTATTATTATTATTATTATTATTATTATTATTATTATTATTATTATTATTATTATTATTAT
>JBAMHW010000006.1:9944629-9970265 GCA_037177495.1 Rhadinocentrus ornatus | reverse complement strand
TTATTATTATTATTATTATTATTATTATTATTATTATTATTATTATTATTATTATTATTATTATTATTATTATACAGTAATAGAAAAGGATTTATTTGGCTTGTATTAAGGAAAACACCAGATGCTAAAAAAGATATGCATTTTCATGTTAATTTTGGTATTAAAATATATTTTATAACCGATTGCAACAAAGTCTGGTTGCTTAAAGGGAATCAGTTACAAATCAGGACATTTTGGCTTGTTGAAGGGTCGTCCCATCCTGTATAGATAAATTCATCTATTTCATAGGGAAAGGAAACACTCAAAATTAAGGGGATGTCTTAACAGCTAGAAACGGGTTTGGGTGTGTTTGTCTTCTCTAAGTTTAGTATTTCTGGGAAAAGAAATGTTACACCAGTCCCTAAATAAATGAGCAATTACTAAACAACATGAAAATAGTTGAGATTTTATATTACCTATTTAATATCAGTTTTATTTACTCTGAAGGTCTTCCATCTCCTTTTCTCAATAAAACATAATTTGCTTCACCTCTGATTTTTGCCTACCCATGTTCTAATAATGTGGAGCATTGAGGCAATGTGACTGGCATGACTTTCTACTCTGATCCCACTGTGCACATCTTCATATCCAGTTTTATACAAAGAAAAATCCCTATACAATACCTTTGATAGTGGACGCATTGACACAAGAGGCACAAGTCTGGTTAACTGGTCTCTGTTGCAAAAAATAACCAACTTCCCTTCTCACCACTTATGTAAGTAAGTAAAATGAGTTGAGAGCCTTGCTCCATCGTGTAGAGATCTGTTTCATTAATTATCACTAAGCTTTATTCTAACATGAGTTTACTGTCCTTTCTCCTGTTGTCATATAATACAGCACTTATACTACCATTTTCTTAAAATGATCCAGTTATCTGTGTTTCAAAGTTTCCCTTGTTCATTTCCTTTCATTATAACTTACAAGTCACATACCGGCTGTGGGTTTGGTTTCCCTGGTAGGGAGAAAGACAAGTTTGCCACAAGTGTAGACAATAAATTGGTTTAAAGCACAACAGCATGCTGCTATATTTGTTGTCTCGATGAAAATTTTGTTGCATCTTTGTATGGTTCAACGTGAAACAATAAATAACACAGAACCTTTGTAGATAAACATTCATGAAGATGAAATATAAATTTGATTCTTCTAAAGATAATAATATCTAGATGTTCCAGTGGAGCAGCATAATATGTTGGACATGTTGCTCATGTTAAGTATTGATAATAAGCAGGTGTATGGATAGAGCGCTATTGTAATTTATGAAACTCAACATTTTTGGACAACATCTTCGTCCTAATTTGGGAAACTGAACTATGCCATTTAATGGCGCACCCATTGTGCAATGAAAGTAGTGAGGGTATCTGGATATCCTTTCCCTGTCTGGGTAAAACAGAGACAGTTGTCAAGCCTTGGCCAACTCAGTCAAGCTGAAGTCCAAACAATGACCGGAATGTAATGACAGATGATACATAGGGAGTGTGGATGCATCTCAGCTAGAGAACCCAAACCCCATCTGTTTCCTTGCCATATTAGAGGAAGATTAACTTTTTTTATTAAAAGAAATATGTAGTGCTATTTGAATTTCTGGGACACATAGAGCACATTTCCCTTAATTAAAAAGTCATTTTTGTGGTGATAATTTTAATGGAAGATGTTAGGCATGTGGCTTTTTTGTTTGTCAGCTCACATGGTTGTCTTTTCACTGTCCATTAAGTGTTGTCTGCATTTTTTTTTTGTTTGTTTGTTTGTTTGTTTGCTTTTTCACAGTTTTGGATACACACATCTTAACATCCTTCAACTTTTTTGAATAAAAAGTAAGAGTTTGACTGACTTTACTGTCATTTTAAAATATTCTGTTGACAGTACAATTATATCGTTATAAAAATGATCATATAATAACATAATTAGCATGCATTGTTTTGGCTATGATATTTATGTTGTAAAAATATAATTTAAACCTTATATCTTTAAGGGTTTTTTAATATACATTTGGCTGTTTTGTTAAAGTGCTCCGACGGGATTTTTTGGGATTAGTCACTGACCACCCACATCTGGAAGTAGGATCACCAATAATCTTTTCTGCTAATCACCAATCACGTTGTATATTTGATTTATAATGTTTCCTTTTCTAAGTAATGGATTATTTGTTTAACAAACCATTTTCTTAACTGGTCATTTATCATGAGGCAACATCTGCATCATCCTCTTTTAAACAAACTAACAATAAACTAACAATAAAACCCTCTAAATTAGTATATAATGTAAAATGATAGTTGTTCCATAAAGACACTGAATGCACCATACAAGTTTTACCCATTTCACTTAAATATGTACAACAGTTGTGTCTCCTCAATTATCGCTTGATTGGACTGTGTCTAACTGATTTATTGATTTTGGTGAATTGCAGCTGATTTATTCCTGCAAGAAAAGTGTGTGCACTATTAACGACATACAAATACAGCTACAGTTGTTGAGAAATAGCTTGGGTAATGTGGCTCTGTGTAAATGAAAAAATAGCCATGTGCTAGTTACTCTAAGTTTAATGGGTTTTTGCCCAGCTGCAGGTTAGATGTGTTTGAAAAAAACTCACCCTGATCGTTGCACGCAGGATCCATATCTGTCCATTGCTTGTTTTTGAGGGGTTGACAATTGTAAAGAAATTTTTAATTAACTTGTTGTGACATATGAAACTGTTGTCAACTCCATTAACATTGTTGGTGTAGTGCAGCAAAGTCAAAGAGGCCTTACTAAACTTTTTCCATTTTCTCACTGAGAGAATGCCTTTTTATTTAAAGCAAAAGTAGCGAAAACTTTAAATAAAATAAATGATCAGCTCTTATAACCAATTTTTTTTACTGTTCACCAGCCAAATTATATTAAGAGAAATATCAACCAGCAATCGCTGTCCAACTGATTGGAGCACCCTTACTTTTATGTAAAGGCATTTCACAAAAGAAACTCAGACAAAAGAATTTTAATTTGTTCCTGATTGTATGTGCATACCTGTATTTGTGTATGTCCTACCCTTTCACCAGTGAGGGGTTTTAGCCAAATCAGCCAAAACAGCTGTCAGTGCAGAAGGCAGAAAGGAAGAGGAACAAATGTATTTTCTACAACACTTTCTCAATTAGAGGCCCTTTTTACACATAGCACTCTGCTAATAACATAATGTCGAGTAAAATGTCATTGAGTGGTGTAATGTACCTAAATCCTTCACTCGCATTTTAAATGCTTTTATAATTGGAGCCTACTTTGGAAAATAGTGGCACACAGGAGGCAGCAGTGGAAAGGAAAAATGAAATGATTTGTAAAGATGTCCACAGTAGAAATAATAACTAGCCTTGGTGCTAATGTAGGGCTCTTTGCAAAAGGGGAGGGAAAAAAAACATGCTGTTAATTGAGTTTGCCTGAAAAAGACATTTAAAACTCATCATTTCATTTTACAGTGCTTTCTGTAGCACACTGTGTTTGGAAAGAAAAAGAGGAACACTAGTGGTGTTTCACATCCATTTGGAGGTTAATGGTCAAGTTTCAGGCTTTTAAATTTGCTAAAAAGTACACGGAAAGGATTTACTTTAATTAATTGCAAAGTGTGATTTTTCCCCAGTACATGTGAACTTTTGCCATTCAAAACTTAACTCAAACATCATTCCACTTATGCAAGATAAATAACCGTTTTTGTCCTTTTTGACTTGCAGTAAGAGTAATATGATCATTTTGCCCAAACATTTTGTCTGTATCAAAAGATATTTGGGAATAATCAACACATAATTTTCAACTAAATGAGCTCTGAAATGTACCCTAAATTACTTAGTTTTGCATTTAAACCTGACCTGTTTTTTTTGTTTGTTTGTTTGTTTGTTTGTTTGTTTTCTCTGTGGTAAAACCACAGTGTAGAGTGGACTGCCTCTGATTTGTGAGTTTAACCTGAGACTATACATTACTTTTGACAACAATGACCCCTAGCCCTGTCTAAACACATGCCTTAATGACTCATGGTTGCTGGGTACACTCCTTGGTTATGGGGCTCCGCAGGCTCTGGCCAGGGCAAGGAGAGGACACTAGACTACAGGATTGAGTGGACTCCACACAGACAATAGTACCCTTGCTTCTGGGTTGTATTGCATCAATGTCAGTGGCTAAAAACATGTCTTCCATCTTCAAAACCACACCCTGAGGGATGACAAAAACACCTGCAGACCCCTTATCTATCAAACGATAATGGCCAAAGTCAAATTAGTCTTTCTCTGAAAGCACTCAGCTGTTGTTCTGCAGCAGGATGTGGCAAGTGCTACAAATTAACCGTGGCCTCGTTACTCGTAGATAAGCTATTGTCCTGAAGCAGCACTACATCCTTTTCAACGCTCCCAGAGTTTTCTACAAAAAAGGGAGGTCTAGTGCAAAACTATACCCCCAATAAAATGAAACACTGAAAAGGGAGCTTGACGTAAGGGAGCAAGGAAATAATTTATTGTGGCATGATGAAGTGTCTGTTTCTCCTAGCAGCAAACAACTTAACAGGGGCCTTAAGAGAAGGAGTTTTCCTATAATCGTAAAAGCTTTTTTGATCATTTAACCTGCATATTCAATCAATCAGCAGGGGGAAGCAGACATGCAAGCATGTCCACACATAAAAAAAAAACACATTGCCCAAGCAGGTATATCAAACAAAAGGTTAATAGCTCAGAGAGAAACGGGAGGAGAGTCAGAAATAAGTGGACAAGATGTATAGTCAGTACACAAGCAAACAGTGGTGAGAGCTTTATATAGAATGGTATAGTCTAGTGTGAAAACCATAGGAACCAACCCTCTGTATCCATTCCCTTTAATACTAGGAATGCACAAAATTGCATATTTGTCAAAATCCAATGTAAACTTTATTCTACTTAAACAAGACTGGATGGTAAAACTATACCAGCATTTGAGTTTACATTAGATCACTGACTCTCCTCTATTTCGTATTTAAACTTTAAAACAGTGGTTTATCTTCACTCAAAGTAACAAAAGGACACTTGCATTAAATACAAACAAGAAGCGGAGTCACAGGAGTTTTGACAGATGAGCCTGATGGCCCTGTCAAAGGCATAGAACCTCACCAGCTGGTAGAGGACCTGGCACCAACTGCCCATCTAGGTTGGCAGCTTGCTCTAACATGCCAGTCGAGACCTGTGAGGCCTTGACTCACGACCAGTATGATGCCACAGGGTATCAGATGCCAAACCTAAACAGTCTGCTCTCTGATGGAGCAAGTGAGGCATTAAATCTAATGAGAAGGAATGAGATATAGTTTAAAATTGAGGTGGAAATAATCTAAACAGACAGTTTTACTAGACATAACTTACAAGATCAACAAAGAATTTTAGCTTGTACAGTTTTATCAACAAAATTGTAGACTTAATCCACGTAAAGAGTTATTTTAAAACACATCACAGCCAAAGCCTTGACATTTAGTTTCTAAAGAAATTAAGGCATGTATTTTGTGTAATTAGAAATAAATTCTATTTGAATGTAACTTAATAACTGAAAATATTTGTTACTCAGTCTGAACATAGTTGTTTAAGACCTGAAGACACACTTTTAACAGACTGACAATGGCACACACTGGCAGACTCCAGCTGAACTACTGCTACACATGGAGAAGACAGACAGATCAAGAATATCGAGAAAGATGGAGAGCAGAAGTGAAAAACAGACAAAAAGAGAGAATAGAGGATCTAGAGACTTGTCAGTCATGGCAATGAGCATTGACAAGCCAACTCTGTGGATAATGTTTCTGTCACAGAGCTCTCTAATCACAATGTTTTTAGTCCAAACCAATCCTCTCGTATCTCAACACTCACAAAATGCTGGGGTGTTTATACCAAACAGCTGAAAGAAACATACAAAGACGATGTCAAGACTAGCAGACCTACTCTCATCCCAGGCATTGTCATCGGCTGTGAAAGGAAACTGTGTGGAAAAAGACAGAAAGAGAGGAAAGAGTCTAAGTGTGAACCAAGCAGAAAAAAAGAGAGAAAAAAAAGACATGGCAGTTTTAAACACACCCAAGCAGGTATTGCCTGTCAGAACACATTGCCATCCTCTAATTGGGTCATTTTTGATACCCCCTTCCACACAGTGCCAGCGTATTGATGGGAAGGTGTCAGGATGCCAAGAGCCTGTGAGGCCTCACTGGCACTGAATCAAAGCAGGCACAAATGCTGCCCGCAGACAATCTGGCAAGCCCAAGCTCACACAGGGGCGAAAACATCCAAAAACATGGCCTCACAGCTCCCGCCTGTACCACTGGGGCGTAATTGGTACATGGGCATTCCAGAGCATTTTCAAAGGAGGGAACTTAATCCACATGTGTACTATGAAATTAGTTATTTTGTACCCCCACCCCCCCACCCCCCCACCCCCCCTACTTTCGCCCTCCCCCAGTTTGCAATCCTACCTCTGATTTAGTGCTCAGAATGTCTTGTTTCTATCCCATCCTTTCCATCAACACATCAACTTCCAGTCTGTCTTTCTCTGTGAAATCGCCCCAGGTTTGACCACAACATCTTAGGCTGTGAAGGCGGACAAGGATGCCTAATCTTCACTCTTGACAAGATTTACCTCGTCTGAGTTTGTTTGTGACTGTGTATGAGATCGTATGCATGCAGATCTGGAGAACCTTAAACAAATTCGATTTGTTCATCGTGTGCTTGCACATAAAGCTGTGGAGTTGGGTTTAAGGGTGTGGGTTGTGGACCGATGCTTACAGTAGGATCTGGATTAACAAACATGCACATCCCACTCTTCTTCTTCGACTCAGAATCTCAGACATCTGAAGACTCTTAAACAGTTGCATCTTCTCATGTGTTCTTGTGTTCTTGTGTTCTGTTCATCCCTATATTGAAGAACAGTGTGTCATCTTCACTGCCTTTGTGTGGTGGAGTGTGCCTTCCAGCCAGCCTGGCACTGACTGGCACATGGAGTAAACCGTCTCCAGCTGCTTTCTGACCAAGGGGAACTTGTTTAATTAACCACACTCTGGTTCCAATGAAAAGGTTGGTCTCGCCCCCAGCTGCTGACCAGTCTGTGGCACCCCGGGGCCCTGAAGGGGGCTGGCATATCACCCCGGTCCGGTCCGATCCACGTTTCCCAGACAAAGATGGACTCTGCCTGTCATGCCAGAATGCATCACGCCTGAGTCTTCCCTCATAAATTAAACATGAGATCTGGAGGAGTTCTTTTAAAAAAGGAAAAAGACCCAGAGGATGTTTCTCTGCTTAGATTCACCCACGCTGTTTTTCTTTCCTTTTTTTTTTTTTTCTTTTTTTCTATGACTCGGACTCACTCAGACATTGAAAAAAGGAAGAATAGGGAGAAGGTAAAAAACAGGTGCAGAGGTGAATTAGAAAACAGTGCCTTTCATGACTTTCTCAAGAGTGTTTGTGGATACCTGTGTGTGGGTAATCCATGATGGCCTGAAAGAGCATTTCAAACAGCCTTCTGATGCATGTTTGGCTCTTTCTCTGTGCTCATAGGTACATATGATGTGTGAAATAAAATCTGATTTAAAGCATTACTCATCATGTGTGTTAAGACTACAGTTTGGTTAAACTACATCAGTTTCACCTTGAATAAATGTGTTTGTTTTCTTGTTGTTATTGCTTTTAATCATAAATGTTATAATACTACAAATAATTTGCTTTGTTTTTTTGTTTTTTTTCCCCAAAATCAGTTTTCAGTCATATTTTGAAACATTGTGCATGCTAATAAAAAATTTAGACCTTGGAGATAAACATATACGGAGACGTGTAAACACCACCTTACGACAAGAACAACACTATCTTGTGATTTTAACTATGAAACCATTCACTCCTTATTTTTATTAAGGATGTGTATATGGCTCCAGTATAACTACATTCAACGTGTATCTAGATAAGATACAATTTAGGATGATTAATTTTCAAGCTAAAATTGCTTCAATTCAACAGGATTCTGTACAGTCTGAAACAATTCTTAACAATTCTTTAACAGAGATATTTATTTTACATTGTGAGAACAAATAATTTATATAAATATTTAATGTAACATGTTAAATGCCTTCAATTAGATATTTATTAACCTGTGTTGTTTTTTTTTTTTTCTTCAGCACATAACACAGAGGAAAATCACTTTCAGAGTTCTTGCTTGACAGGTTATTTACTTTAATACCCACCCCCCGAAAAGTTATACAGTTTCAACAAAGGTGTTACTCTGAACCACACAGTAAGTTTATATATCTTGGGCAATACATCAGATGCTGTAATAACCTTTGACCTTTCTAAGTTGTTTCTCTATCTTGTGTTGGTTATGCCAGCTGTACTACCATCTAGGAATTCCCAACGACATCTCCCCAGGAGTGTTTTTTTAGATCTATCGTATTAAACTCAACTCAATTAAAGCCCAACAGACTCTTGTGCAATGCCTCTTCCCTCTTTTAACATCTAAATTTTTGTGGTCATTATATTCTAAACCATATCTGCGCTGGTTGTCAGATATGTTTTTACCTCACAAGCAATGTTCTTGGGCATATAAAATGCTTCCACCTTTAGATTTGAGTAGAGCCCAGAAAGGCACACTTTAAAGATGTGTAGAATCTGCACAAAAACCTCATTAAACTAAATTTTAATGTTAGCGTCATGCTATCAACAGTTCATAATATATTTTAATGAATCCAGTGATTCATGTTTCAGCGAAATTATAGCTTTAATGTTAAAATTGAGTCGCAATTTATATAAAAAAAATCCTCACACATTTTTGTCACTCTACCTTACAAAATTGTGATGCACCATCTACCAATATAGTACTTATAAGTAAATATGTAACTCCATGCAGCTCCGCTATATGCATGGCTGTCATTAGGGTAAGAACTTATTTGTTAAAAATCATTAAATAAGTCAGTAAACTGTACTTTATTATATGTTTTCTTCATAATTTCCACTTATTTCTGTTTCTTAGCAAATCTCTATAGTGCTAATTGCAGTGTCAGAGTGTTTCCAACCAGTTTCCACCTTTGTCCCACATAAATCAGGCTTTACAAAAGAATGTGATTGCTAAAGTGACACAATGAAGGGTAATGTCACCACCTAAACCATACTAGAAGTCTTTCTAAATTCAGTAAGAGCTACAGTGCCACCAAGACAGCTCATTTCACCAGCATCTGGATGATAGGTTGTACCATCACAAAGCATAGTTGTCACCTTTGCAAGTTGTCATGTAGCTTGTATCTTTGATGCTGTGATAATATATAGTGGAGTGGTTTTATGTCATCACCAGCAACCCTCAAAAAAACGTGCGTTAACATGGAAAAGCAACAAAGCAAATCAACACCAATTAACAAATAAAAGCTTAAAGTGACATTCCTTTATATACGTTTTCAGTTTTCTTACATTTGCACAGATGCTACAAGATCACTGATTTTTAATAACCTTTCCATCGAAGATCATTAAACAACTGTTTCTGCTCCTCTGTATTGCCCTATTCAGCAGCCTCCAACCCTTATTCCTAATCCTCCCGTTGTCCATGGCAGAGTCCACGGGAGCCCCATTTGCCGTGACATATGGCGAACAAGGCAGGCTCTGCGAGCGAGTGGCCCTGTCTGAAGCTGTGACTTAGTGTCGTCCCTCAGTGCCTCTGGCAGCACAGGGACAGAGGGATGAAGGTGCTGGAGGAATAGGGAGACGGGAGAAACAGCGACAGAAAAAAAGGTGGGAGTTGAAGCAGAGGGGGGATCCAAGACGGAGTTTTCGCCCTGGAGACACACTGGCAGTCCTAAGATTAGAGGGGTAATCAATCTCAGTGTGAAGCTGGCCAATCCCACCACCCCACGGCCTGGCAACCTGGCCTCCGCAGGTGGGGGTAGGGCTGCAGGGAGCAAAGAAACACTGACAAGGGGGACAGAGAGGAGAGAAAGAGAGAGATGAGGGGAAAGAATATGCTTTATTATTTAAGAGTCATTTGTCCTTTAACAAGCCTTGGTGCTGGACAGGTGATGAAGCATAGCACCACAAACACATATGATTACTGTCATCGTTGTTTACTGGCTTAGCTGCCTCTTGTCACCTCACTGGGGGAAACCTTGTTTTGGGTGTCTAACACAAAAATGCCTTGAGCTGTACAGGACCACTCATGGTCATACAGTAGTTAAAACTCTGCTGATACAGTAGGCAGTATCACGATCAGTCCAACATAAGCAAAACACACTAAATAAACAAACAAATAAAATCTAATTATAGAGCATTGATACCTTACATGTTAAAATATCTATACTAGCACACTTTTTGGAAATTGCAGGAAGCGGGAGCAGCAAATGTCGTGTGTTAAAACAGTAACCTTAATTATCTCAGGTATGCTATTTATGCTAAAATAAGTAAAGAGAAGGGAAGCAAACATCAGAGTGCAAAGAGTGTAGAGTGGTGTCTTAAGGCATGGAAAGAGTGTTGGTTGGCGTCAATGCCAAAAATGTGATTAAACATTTGCAAAAACTTCCAAGTACATTATAGAAATAGCAAAGTGCAGGAAGTAAAGTGTGCCTTCTGCTTCTTCATTGCGTCAAACAAAAGGCAATATAATATTTTCTTTTAGATTATTACGATTAATGACTGATAAAGGATAGAGGTGACTGTTTTCTGAGCTGACAAAGGTCTATAGAGCACAGCCTTAGCAAATAAACCACACAGAATTATAGACTGTCTTGAATTACTTACAGTCACCTTTTTTAATTAAAATGAGTGTATCCTAACCCAGTGAATACATGCAGATTAATTACCACCCTCAATGTGCTGCAATGAACTGGAAGATGAGATGACATAATGCAACAAGAACGAGACTACCAAAATTGTAAAAAGAGAAGAAAAATTAAAGGAAGGAAACATCCTCACGAGGCCTCTTACAGATAAATGAAATAATTAGACTCAACTCCCCAGTGGCTTTACCATTTTATTTAATTTCGTAGGAAATAATTAGGGTTTTTTTTTGTTTTGTTTTGTTTTTTATAAAATGCAAAGCTGCTATTTCATTATTTTTTCATGTTTAAACTTTAATCAGTGTAGAACACTCCCTTTGGGCAACAAGGTGCTTTATGGTGAAATGCAATACTCTGTTAATAGTTGCTTTGCATCATAAGAATGCAAGTATCATGTATCAGCCAGTATAAATGTCTTTCTGACGTAACATTCATTATCAAATGAATGCATTTATACTATCCAAACAAAGCAAGTAGCACTGTAGTAGGAAAGCTCATTTTAATTGGGCCAAGAGGTCTGAACCGAGTCCCATCTGTGATGTGGTAGGGACTTAATTACAAGCAAACATGGCTTCCTATCAATACTTCGCAAAACCTCAGTGAGAAGGAGTGTTAAGAATAATCTTGGCGCCCCGCGGGTCATCGCACACTGTAAACAACATGGATTTATCAAAAAACACAACAGAGAAGAAGCAGAACATAACAAGTTGTATGAAATCAATATAAACCAAAGCAAAAATCAAAAGGAAATCAGGCTAAATTGGACTTTTTGTTGTGCTTGGTCAAATATAGTGAAGCTAGAGATCAACCTCTGGAGAGAATGGCAGTTACAGAGTAAAGCTTAAGAAGAGGTCGAAGATCTACATCGACTCATAGTCAGTTTAGGTCCTTACAACCCCACACAGTGGATGGCGACATAGATTTGAAGTATGCTTTTTGGTGCCTCTCATGAGCCTATAAAGGCATTTTAAAGTGGAGACAACCATGAGTGCTAAGCCAAGGGATTGAGGGAAAAATTCAATGTCTTTGCATGTTGTTTGCCTCCAGTTGTGGTCGACAACATCTAAGGCTAGCAGCTTGGCTCATCTGTGATCCATGCTTCCAGGCACTTGCATTAATTGAGCTCGTAATTGAATAGTTGTCTTAATTAGTTCCAGTCCCCTGCTTGCGAGTCTCAGTTACGGATTACAGGGGAAATGTTTGTGCTGTCATCCTCTTAGAAAGCATATAGAGAGAGAACATTCTTGTCCTTCTGTGCCTGGTGCTGTGTCCTTATTTCACTGATGAGAAACAACTGTCACTCACCTTTGACCAGTGACACAATGTGTGTTACCGTAGCAACCATGGCTTTTCAAGACACAGACCAGCATTCAGAGGCAGCTTGTTGAAAAGAAACAATCAACCAGTCATTAATATTCTTCTGGAGGTTCAGACTGTGATACAAAGCATTACCTGCAGGAAGGCACTCCCAGCCAACTCAACATTAATCTCATCATCAAGTCTTAAAAATGGTTTTAAAAAAATCGAATGCTGATGTCTAACATTTTTTGTTTGAACAGAAAAATGTTTTATGCTCATATGGCTAGAATAGTCACAGAGAAACTATCAGAATAATGTGAAAGCATAGGCCAAAGTCTGGCAAGAAAATTCCATGGTTTTTGATTGAGAGAGAAAAATAGGTACACAAATAAACAGTATGCACAGAGACAGGCCAGACATCAGTACTGTGATGTGCTTGGGGTCATGCAGCATGGTTGAGAAGATAAAGGAAATTAAAGGAAAGGTCCCTGACCCTCTCCGATAGCTCTAAATGCCTTGCAATTTTCCACAGGAGACGAAAATCCTCCTCCACAAATGAAGGGCTGCATCTGACCTCTTCCAAGAGCACAGGAAGTTTAAGAGAGGTTGACAAAAAAAGAAAGACTCAAAGAGAAGCGAAATGGTAATTTAACTTGCCAAAAGACATTTCTAACCTGGTTATGGTGCATTTTAATAAATCCTTAGCAGTTTTCTCCTTCTGTGTTTATGCAATTATTATGGCACAAGTCAGACTGAGACAACATCTAAAAAAAGTCTGACCGTGTCAAACAAACAAAATTAAGCCTTAAAAAAAAAGTAAACGGGTCCAACGCTCAAGCAGAGACTTCAGGACAGTTGTTCCCGTCATTAGAGCGTCATTTGGCAGTAATTATCTTTAAGTGCTTTCCAACATCTTGGAGGTGAAACAAACTGTGCAAAGCTCAAGAAAAAAGTAGGAATGTGTAGCAAAAATGGTCTTTGGCACTGCTTTGAATTTCATAGAAAATCAACATCCTCATGTAGCCAAAAATGAATGACACACTAAACAAATTCAATCAAATTAAATTTTTGGTGCAGTTTGGAAAGCAGTGGGAGTGGAGATCAAGTCACAATTTGAATATCTTCCACAATCTGCCACAGACACTTCACATATGTCTACCTTGGAGCGCAGACACCTTTCCCCTTTCACCAAAAATCATCCATTTCCTGGTCCTAACAATTTCACAAAAAGGAAGTGACTGCGCCACCCTGGAACAAACAACGCCCAAAAGCATCAAAAATTGATTTTATATGAATATTCAACAAGGGAGCACGAGAATCTGAATTCCTCATTTTCACCTTCTTCCTTTCCACCATTACAGCTTTTTCTGTAACTGCATAATTAATGTGTGAACAGTAAAGTGTGAATTTGTTTGTGTTGCAATGTAAAGAATGGTGGGAATTTATATATAAAAAAAGAAGACATATCTATTCCTTTGTACTCTTTAGAAAACAGGGTGATTAGAGAAGAAAGGAGCGACGTTGTAATCCAATGTCATGAAATTACAAAGTACTTATATACTTTTACATGCTGTAATTTGTTACTTTATTGCTTCTTGTCATTTTAAGGAATTTCAAAATTGGCTTTCCTAATTCAATGTTTTAAGATTTTATTGTCTGCCATACACACTGCTTACCTTTAATATTAAAACTAATTTTGTTCCCCAGCTAGTAACTGGCACTTTCTACCTCTATAGAAAAGATAAAGATGTACACTAATCAGTGTTTACTTATCCAACATTTTCATTAAAAATAATTAAGTTAAAACCTAAATGTTTAGTAAAACCACACAATGCTAGATTAAAGCCTAGCATTGACTACATATCTTGTTTGTAAGTTTGTAAGGCTATGCATGCATATTGTGATGTAGGCTCTGCAACACACAGCTCCCCCACACTGTGTATTGCACACTGTGTCCACCCACCAACATTACCTCCTTAGCTTGTTAATGGGGACAGCTCACACAAATGCCCTTCCAGGAAAGAAAAATCTCTAGCCCCTTGCTCGGAGTTGTTCCTCTGACATCAATCGTTGATCCAGCAATTTTTTCCACCTTTCGGGGTTTTTTGCCCCAGACACTGATGTGCTTTTAAAATGCATGTGTGCCATTTGCCTCCAAGTATACAAGTGGGGATACACACATAAAACTGAGGAGAATGACTTGGAGTAGTAAAGGGTTTTGCAAGACAACGGATTTTTTTTCCAAAGGTGCACAGAGAGCCTGAGGAATAGATTTACTGGCTGAGAATCATTTGTCAAGATTTGATATATTCTTAAATTTTGCAGAGATGAATCTAGACAAGAAAAAAAAAAGCTTTTGTGATTTCCTCCAATATCTGTGTTTGTATGTAAGTGTGGTAAGTCTGCAGGAGGCTAACAGAAAAGCAGAGAGAGTTAGTATGCTGAAGGTAAGTCAATGGGTTGGCAGGTAAGTAGGAGACAGAGCAGAGTAATCAGGCTAATCAGGCACCCCCACACACACACAAACACATATACACACAGCCTTCCTATCATTCATTTTCCTAATGATCCACAGAGCGGCAAGTTGTTGACTGGGAGACCTCTGCCTTAGCCATCACTCTGAACAACGTAACTAATGATAAAGTCCAAGTTTTACTCTGCTGTGCAAGTTAGAAAATGATTGCAACTGCACACTGACAATTAACATATGTTGTTAAACCATTATCCAGGGCTGCTGCTAGCCATTTGGGTGCCCTAAGCACAACTGCATTGTGGTGACCCCCCCTCCCCCAATCCCTTTTTTTTTTTTTTTTTAATTTAATCTAATAACTATTACAAAATATAATTGTACATTCTGTAATGTTTGGAGTTTATTTTTATGAAAAAACTTTCATTTTTACAATGATGGGCCATTACAAATAATGCTGTTATTCAATTTCAACTGAATTCTAATATTTGTAGCAAGACTTTCTTACAAAAAATATGTAAAATGCAGTAACACAGCAAAAAAAAAAGCCAGATTTAAAGGAAATTTTTACCTAAATGGTCAAAAATGTCCACAGCAATGCATAGTTCAATGTTCTCCTTGTGCTCTCAAAGTAGAGTTCCAGATGTAGATCAAGACCAGTAATACCAGGTTGTAAAAAGAGTAACTTTAGACATGCTGGGATTATGACTAATCATAAGCCTGAATGTTTTGGCTAATGCTACATATTTCTTGTCATCCTCAGTGCCAACTTACTGCTCCTTTCTCTGTGCTTCAGTTCACCAG
This sequence comes from Rhadinocentrus ornatus, assembly GCA_037177495.1. Classification (NCBI taxonomy): domain Eukaryota; kingdom Metazoa; phylum Chordata; class Actinopteri; order Atheriniformes; family Melanotaeniidae; genus Rhadinocentrus; species Rhadinocentrus ornatus. The sequence continues at coordinate 9,954,900 of JBAMHW010000006.1, read as the reverse complement.
AAATTCTATAAATGTTTCTGGGAGGCACAAGATTAAAGAAAAAAAAAACAATAAAATTCACTCACCCAACGTTTAGGCAAATATCAGAATGGCCGTGGAGGCGAGATGGCCCTAGGTGGCCATTAGGATGCAGCAAGCAGTGTTTCCATGCAGACGCCATCTCCACATGGAAAGGTCACCTCCCTCCCTTCGCGGGTAAATACACAGACATATACAAATGCGGTTTCGTGCTAAAATGGCTCACCTTAAGAAGGCATTAGACTCTTTTCCACTGAACTTTACATCTCTCTCTTCCATTATCTTAACCAATGACATTTTAACCTCTCCGGAAGTAGTGGAATGCTCCTCAGCTACCCAAACTATTAAGTCTGCATCTTCAGAAAACATGCAATTTTCATTTAGGGGGAAGTAAGAAGACAAATAGGATAACAAAATGTTCTATAGCACTTTGTGTGTATTAGGCAAGAAGAGGATGTTCATTTAAGAAGATTATTTTTACTGCAATTTTAAAACTAAGTACACACAGCTACCTTAGATGTCTGTTGTTTTCATCATGAAACAGCAAAGCAACGAGGAGTGACACTGATTGACCAGCAGCTCATTCTGTTAGACTTGAGATGTGACTCAATGCTGTTCTGTGCGCTTTTCTCCCCTTTGAGTCCTGTGCACTTTAGGTTCAGGATAAGGCCCTTAGCACCCAACCTGCCAACTAGGCCCTGCAAGCTTTCCTGCTGTCAAGTTACATCTAGCCAGGAGATTAACCAATACTGTCAGTGCCCTGCATCTACAACCAGCACACCTGAGCTGGGGCACTTCTTCTACTCCAGCCCCAAGCATAGCCAGGCCTCCAGTTAACACCGGCTGCTGTACAGAGGAGCAAGAGATGTAGGTATTACAACAAAACGCCTGGTTTTAGAACTGATGGAATATTTTTGAAAATGGTTTTGACTTCTCTTCCTCTTCTGATGTGTCTGTCGTCCCCCCTTTACTTACAGTTTTGTTTTTCTTAAGAGATGGTTGATTAGATATACTATCTGGATAAAGTGACTCAGCCCAGCCTTGACAGGTTCACTACTTCAGTTTAGGGATTTAGTTTGTCCTTTGTTTTCACTCCCTCTTTTCCCCTTTTCTTGCCAGTCTTTCCCTTTATCCCTTTTGTTGTCTCCATACCATCATCTCTCGCTGTCTCAGGGGATGGCCATCTTACTCCTGGCACTGGATCCCAGTGGATGGATACACGGGAGCCCCAACAGTGTTGCACTAGCAGCTTTGCAGTTAGCAATTCGCGCTGCGCCGAGTCTCGTTCCCGTGGCACTGTCTCCCAAAGGGAATTCCCAACAGAGACAATGGGCAGCTTATCAAGGTAAACAACAGCCTCCTCCATGCCATCCTGCCACAAAGACACAGAGAGGGAAAAGAGAGAAAGAAGTGCAAATATAGCACAAAACAGAAGAATAGCAGAAAACCCAGCCACAATACACAAAGGAAAGTCATACGTATCCCTCTCTATGCTTTAGACATTTTGAATCAATGGCAACACAATTGCACTTACAATATGTAATTGTGGCTCCAGCTGCCTTTTTGATTTAGTCAAACAATTTCTTTAGTTTTGGGAAAAATCAATAAGAACTAATTTTTAGCATCACCAAAAGGAAGAAAAAAAAGTCTCATCAAGAAAATACAATGAGTTATGGCACTGTTTGAATCCAAGTGTAGAGAAAAAAAATAACCCTGTCTGATGTCACAATTATGTCAAACCACTTGTGAGAGGGGCTGATATAAAAGGATGGCTTGGTCTTGAAATTCATATCCACTTACTGCCAGAGCAGGCCTGTATACCTCTCCAAATAATGGCTGTTTACAAGATAAAAGAAGAGGAAAAATAGCCACTTTTCCCTGTTCAGACATGAAATCCTCTTATGAAATTAGGTGGATAAAATGGCCTTGTGACGTTGCCCATTTTTCCCCACGTCAAGAAAACCTTGCATGTGAGCATTATTAATGGCATCCTTGTGGCATGTCATTTTTCTACATCTCCAGTGCACTCCTAACAACAGCAGAGGAGGACTGAACTGGCTAGGCGCTTTGTCAGAACACTGGTGGAGTCACCGTGCAGCCTTGTCAAGTTCCCTATAGCAGGTACAACAACTGGGAAGAGCCAGAAAACCCACTTTGCTGTTATGTGTGAGCCTAGGGTTAATTTTTGTTGGTTACTGGTTGCCCTGGGAGGGGGGAGGGGGGTAAAATGAAGTAAAGCTGAAACAAATAGCAGCGTCGGGAGATACTTGTGGCCTTCACTTAAACAGAGCCATAAATCAGCAAACTGACATGAGCAAGGGAGAGAGAGTGGGAGAGACAGAAGAAGAGTAAAACTAAAAGTGAGACAACAACAGCGTAGCATTGCCAATGTTTATTCCCAAAAATCTTTAAGATTTGCTCTTCCCATGACTTGCACATTTGTTCTTTCTTATTTTGTGCCTCACTGCATTTTCCTCTGTTCATGTCTAATGGAAGTGTAGCCCTTCATGTACACCTAATGGCACTCCAACATTTACTTTTATTCATTCAAACAAATTCCTCCAGTATAATCTTTGATATATGCTTTGTAGAAAAGAGATTATCAATAAAACCAAAATTTGAAAATTAGGAAGTGCATATTAAGAAAGATATTCCTCTTAAAAATCCATACAACTCCATGCATGTATGCTGAAATGGTAACATGTAAAGTAGTGTGCATCTGCACAAGCGAGGATCAACAAGCTTCTCTGGAGCTGTAAAGCAAAAGGATGTTAACATGCATGTAGATTACATACAGAGCATCATCTTGCATTGATGCTTTTAATGAAGCCCTGTGTGTCTCAACTTGCATATATGAAAAGGCCCACAACGTGTAGCACTCTGCTACACCAGGCTATGAGGTTTGCCAAATTGCAAACACGCTTTGAGTCTGTCAGTAAGCCCAGGTAGGGGCAAAATCTTGAAGATAACTTATGCACAGCCGTACGTGTTCCAGCTGCGACCCATCCTGTGTCCCTCATTTTGTCCTGACTTGTGAGGGATTACCGCAGTGTGGGCTTGTGCTGAGCTGGCAAAATAGAAAGGGATAAAAGGAGGAGAGGAATCTATACAATGCTGAACATTTTTATGTTTTACATACAGGCCAAGTCTGTAGGAAACCTGTGGCAGTTTTATTGGACATTAATGTATGTCATCCCTTGCTATAGAAACGAAACGCATGAAACGAAGTAAATAGAAATACATATTATTGGTTTACACAAGAAGCATAACAGATTTAGTTTAGATAAAGCTGAGGAAATCAAGCACAGGTATTCTAAGAGCATGCTTTGAAAGTGAGTCTAATAGTGCATTTACAACAACAACACAACACTGAAAAGGAGATTTGGTGTGTTTGTGTGATACAGCAAAGCATGCAATTGCCTCTAGGATTTCCACAGTTTAGGCGCAAAGTATGTGCAAATTATTTCATTCACCTGACACCAAAGAACAGCGGTTGCCTGGCACTTTGAGAGAAAATTAAATTAAGCACCCAGAAAATGTTAGACGAAAACTTGGAGGATATAGAATGGATTTATGGCTTTAAATCTGATGGAGCTTGATACTAATGCGGTATAAATCCTTGCCTTTCATTACAGTATTATATGAAATGCATTGGAATGGAGCGATGGATCCTATTTGACATTCCTAACCAGAGTAGTTGTGCACAGCTCCACACTTAAGCCCTTTAAAGCTAATACATAAATGTAACATTACATATAGCTGCAGCGCTCAACAGCAGTTTTTCATCCTCTTTCTTTTTTTAAATTTCTTCTGACCAAATCAGCAACCACATGAAATTATTCTCCCAAATGGTTTAATTACTCAAACAGATTGAGAAGCGTAATGATGTTTTGCCTCTCCAAAGACAACAATGCTGCTAATCGGCTCAGCTATTATTCTGACGATGAAAATGAATCATAAGATGCTTGTTCCTCTTTTTTTTAAACTACATTTTAATGTTGCAGGCTGCAGTGAGCTGCGCTCATGGAACAATTTAGAGCCGAGCACTGTGCAGAGATTTCTGCTCACAGAATTTTCATATATAAAATCAAGATTAAATAAAGGATGCCACAATTTGTCTTTTGTTTTTGTAATTATGAAGACAAATTTTGGAGGAGGCTGGAAGAGGACTCATTTTGTCTTCTTTATTAGTAACAAACTCATCCACAGAGTACAACTGAAGACTCATTGCAATATATATATTTTTTTTTCTTTTTTTTTCTTTTTTTTTGCAGTTGAGAGAATGTACAGATAGCATGACAAACACAAAGTATTTTTCAAAAGTATTAGGAGGATGTGCTCCTTTTTCACTGCAGGTTATCCCTAATGGATCTACTTGCTATTCTGTCTGCAATGAGCTGATGAGGAACACTGGGCCCTTGCTGGTCTGCCTGTACTGCAGGTGGTGGGTGCTAGATGGGGTCCATTTTGTCCCATGTCATTTGGTGTGGGGGGACGGCGCAGATGCATTGTGCCCTATGGCGTGGCTGTGGCGGCAGCACGTATGGGCTCATTGTGCTGCGATTATGTAGGATGAGCACGCTGCCTGCTAATCCGCCTGTGGGAGGGTGGATGCATGTGAATTATTGCACTTTGGGAGAGGAAAAAAAAGGAAAGAAGAGGGAGAAAGAGAAAGAAAGAGAGTGAGAGAGAGAGAGAGAGAGAGAGAGAGAGGGAATGAGGAGCACAGGAATATGAAGGAGAGGAGGAGGAGCGAGAAACAGAGAGAGAGAGAAGCCCCCTTGGCTGTGATTATGAAATGGTCTGTCACAGATTAAGGCTACAGGGATGCAGGCAGAGATGAGCCAGAGCCTCCCACAGACACACTGGCTAGTCAGGCTGCTTCACTGAGCTTACCTGAGGTTATACACGCCTCGCATCCATCGATGGATGCACAGCGCACTCACACATACTATGGGGGGGTGGAGGCAGGAGGGGAAGGAAATGAGAGGGAAGGAGAGATTGAGAACGAGAGGGGAAAGCATGAAAACAAACATGCTCTAAATAGGCTTGCAATTGAGAGAGAAGAGAAGAAAAAATGAAGAGTCGGAGAGAGAACTGAGCCCAAGGAAAAACACAAGAAAATAAAAGAGAAAAGGGAGAGAGGGAGCTTGAGAAGGTTGGCAGCCACAAAAGGCAGTGACTAAAATAAGACCTGTGTGGCTATTGTCTGTTTGCAGGAGGGCTTTGATGATAAAAAGCCCACGCTATTTGTCTTTTTTTCTATGTGCCCTCCTCAAGAGCACAGGTACCTGCATATGTTTTTTTTCAACCTAAGATAGAGTGAGTATGTCTGGAGAGAACGAAGCATGCTCTGTGTTTACAGAGAATTGGTGTCTTTTGCAGGTCTGTATAATTATGCTGAGACTCTTTATCCTAAGTATCTATTATTTTCACGCCTGGCAGCTTCAAAGGTGTGCAGCATTTTGAGAAGGGTCAGAAATACTCACTTCTTCACAGACTGATTGACAACTACAGCCTGCACAGTTCTGTCCAATCACTCGCTCCACTGTCAGGCTGATTTTTTCTTTGGCTTCAAGCAGGAAAAAAAACGCTGTTGCCAAAGTTTGTTACAGCAGAAACATTCACATTTGATTGGCAGGCTGGCCGTCCTTCATGACAGACAGAGCCAATCAGCTTAATTAGCTCAATGGTATTTCCAGGTTTTGTATCTACAAGGCTGGGATTTGTGAGGGAGGATTTAAGTTTCAGCCTTTTGTGTAAAGATTTTCCGGGCCAAGCAGGTTTTTGTCCTTCTTAAAAAGAGAATAGATATACATTAGATAAGCGCAGGTAAGAGCTACATGCAGTTGTAGACAGATGTTGGGTTTTTTCTGTACAGGGTAGTGGGAACTCATCTTTCATATGTTTAGGAGAAAGTAAAAATAATTCTTTTATGGTTTTTTTTCCATTTTAAGCAACGAGAGTCACAAACAAAAATTAAACAAGCATGTATAATTTACAAAGTGACTGGACAAAACAAATTTTTAATTTCTCTCAAAAGTACTTCTATAACTTTGTGTGTAAGCAATGAATACCTTACTTGAAAGACAATGATAACATGCACTATTATTCCCATTTGACACAATTGTCACAATGGTGAGATATCTATGTACATTATGTATTGATGAAGATGTGACTAAAAATCATGAACTAAATGGCATATATTATATCCCCAAAGCAAATCAACCATATAACCATACTGTGGTCATGCAAACTACCAAGGCCGTAGCTACCACTGAGGACACTGTATGCATAATAAAATTAATCTAATAAATGCTTTTGAACTATGTGGTTATCTAAAAAGACTAATTAGCAGTAATGTACAGATTGATACTGACATATCTATTCCTCCCATACCAACTATTTATATTCTTAAACTGATTCTTAAACTAAATCTCCTTCTTATATTGATAATTTTCATTAACATGAACATGGTGGAAAGCAAACTATCAGGCTAGGTAGGAACTACTTCCTCCGCCTGAAATTGCCCTATGTGAAATAAGGCACACTGTATCGGGGGGAATAATCACACAGGAGTCCCCTGCAAACCATTTTGTTCCAATGTGCTGTAATAAATATGGTTATGATATAGTAATAAAATAATTAAATGCTACAATAAAAAGTGGCACAAGTTCAACTTGGAGTGTGGAGTCAGTGTGACTGCCTCAATCCATTCAGTGTGGGCTTCTGACCACAGAGACATGTGTTTTATTATTCCAAATAAAGACAAACTAAGGAAGGTATAGATAACTTAAATGGGTTTGATGCACTTTGGAAGGGGACATGTGGGAAGAGATAGGATGTTCAGAGGGCAGTAGAGAGCAAAAAGAAGAGGACATAATAATTTGCTTCCATTATAAATAGATTTTGTGCTTCATTTTGGTCTCTTGAGATGCGTGGGTCATAATGGGTGGTGGACCTTAGTACTTCTAAAACCTTGGCTACGCCCCTGCAAACTACCCCCTTACCCATCAGACAATATTAAATGAGAGTGGATATCCCTTTAGAAGTGGTGAGTTATTACAACATCTTAGCTTGACATGATTGTGACAACCCAAGCTGATACTAAATAATTACCCTTTTGCTCACCATTTAATGAACATAATAACGTTTTTCTCTGTTCACAATGTGATTAATTGTTACAACAACAAATTACCCCCTCATTCCACCATTGTCATTTTCACATCAGGCAATCATAAAGAATGCAACCAGGCACTTATAAAGATGATGGATGGATGAGGAGGAGAAAGTTAAGGACTCACAAATCAGTTAATTATTATTATTGGGGAGAGGTCTTTGAATCTGTTATTTGAGTTCAAGAGTAGAGTAAGATTTTATGAGAGCTGCATTTCTCAAAAGAAATTTATTTACACACATGTATGAACCAACAACTAGAGGAATGCAATGCATTAAATACCATCCATTCATCCATTTTCTATACTCGTTTGTTTCAATTTAGGATTGGAACAACAAGAGACAATCCTTGTTGCTAAGTGCACACACAGATAATGCTAAATAAGTCAGAAATTATTGGTATACACAGTCACTTTGAGCTCAATGACACCTGTCAATGAAATCATGTTGGTAGATGTCAAACCAAATAAGTTTTAATCTACTTCTCAGGCTCATTTTTGGGGGCAATTAACTTAGGCATATTTCACAGACGACCTAATTGAGACGCTGTCACCCACTTAAGCAAGGCTTGTCTTAAGAGCATTTGGTTAATAAGCCATGGCCTAATGCAATAAGGTGCCTATTCCCAATCAGCCATGACAAACTCTAATTTATGCCAGGCCAAATGAGCAAAAGGAGAGCATCATGGGGCTAAGTAAGGATTGTGACCACTGGAAAACATGATTAAAAAAAGGAGATAAGGACACCTCTGCTGTGCCCAAGCGGCATCCTCCGGCGGTAAAAGGTGAAGCCTATGTAGAAGTGCAAAAAATTGCAGTTCACCCCTCATCCGCTAGCTGCTGGCTTCAAAACAGAGCGAATCCCCATAGACTCCATTGTTAAAAAAGAACAACTTCACAGCAGAAATAAACTATTTAAAGCCTGGTACAAAAAAAAACATTTTAGGATTAATAGGTCAAGTTTACCTTCATGATAACCTTAATCTTGAAATTTGGCATAATTAGGGGCGTGTCCTTTTTATTGACATGTATACAATATCAGCAGCAAGAAGGGAGGGTGCAGCACAATTGCGGTTTTCAGGTGGCTTACAGTGTGCCTTAGCTTAGCCCACCTAATCATCCACCCCCACGCTCACAGCCCCCCTCTCAGCTCCGCCACTTCGTCCAAATTTGTTTTTTCCGGGATCAACGGCAGGCATGACGGTTCCAAAATGGCGAAGGTAGGAACGCCCATCGGCAAGCTTCACTTTTGCTCTTCAGAAACCTCACAGAGGCTCCATCCATCTTTTATATACAGACTATGGTTCTACCTCAAAGCATGCTTAGTTTTACACCTACATGCACACACACTCACATATTTTCATGCACAAACACAGTTTCCTGTTCAGACACATGTATACAGTACACACAATCCATAGCGCTTCAGCGTGATTGATTCAGTAGAGCATCAGATCGCTCACTGTGACAAAAAGCTGGCTGACAGGCGAACACAAAAAAAGCCCACACCCTAACACCTAACCTGTGAGGGGGACTGGGAGCAATGGGGGGGCTGACCTAACAGCAGGCCGCCACAGCTGTCTCCATCATAGCACCTATTCACTCTCTCTTTTACCAGCCATTTTCTCCTTCTGTCTGAATCACTTTTTATCCAGACTTTCTCCCCTCTGACTTGTTTCCAAGTTGTCTTTCTTACTTTCTACTCTTTTCTTTCCTTCTTACCTCTGCATCCTCGTCAGTATCTCTGTAAGGTATCCTGTTCCTCCCTCTCTTACCCTCCCTCTCTCTCTCTCTCTCTCTCTCTCTCTCTCTCTCTCTCTCTCTCCTTTGCAGGGAGTGATAGATTCCCCCTCAGTTCATTTATCCTGGAAGCGGAGGAGACGGCAGTGTGATGTGATCCATCTCGCCGGCGATGGAGGGAGCTCGGCGTCCCTGATCACAGGCCCTATCAATCTCACTCATAGGGGCCAGATCAGCGCTGCTGTCAGATAGCAGACACACATGGCCTGTTTGAATGGCTAGGACTTCCTACTGTAACTTGTGCACTAGCCCTCACTGGGGATATAACTGTAGCTAAGACAGGGAGATGCACAGAGAAGATGTTGCTGTTTTCTGAACTCTAGGGAGGGAAACACTTAAGGTGTACTCACCCAGGGGCAGTTGGATGACTGTAACAGGAACTAATGAAAACAGACACAAAGACAGCTCTGACAGGAATCTCCACTTTTTATTATTTTTTTATATGGAGGGAACATTTTTTCAGCCATTAGTGTACCACAGTAATTGTAATTTATTCCTATTTGTCCTATTGCTATTATATATACATTTTTTTTTTTGTATTTTTGTTCAGTACCATTACCAAGTTTAGCAATTCATCCTAATCTATGACCAATTTAAATTATTTACCAAACTGAGCAGAGGAGGATGATCAAACATCTATCCAAGTCACATATTTAAACCTATGGGGTGTAAAGAACCATCAACATTCTGAACCATTTCTAGCAATAAGAAATATTTTTCATTGTACTGTTTACACATTACACTCATATTTTGATTTGGACAAATATAGACAATATGACGATTGTTATTATAACGGCGTAATTTCAAGACGTCAGACTATATTTTCCAATAAACTTGCCATATGCTGGATCAAAACACATCAAACTCTCCTTGACACTCAAGTACACAAAATCACCCTCGCCTGTGACATAAACCACCCTTTACACACGCGCCCCTTTACGCACTCTGACACCCCTCAAAAAACACTTCCCTGCTGACGTGTAACACTCTCATGCACTCGTCCACAGACACTTCATAACCTGACATGCATCACCCTGACCCACACACATCAAAACCAGTGGGCTGTAAAGTGCTGTCCCTATCCACCCCAGACAGCGTCGACCAATCAAATTAGGCCTGATCAAAACATGCCATTCAAAGGGGGGGTGTACAGGAGGGGTAGTGGGGATGTGTGTGTGTGTGTGTGGGGGGGGGGGGGGGGGGCCCCCAACCCACCCCCTAACCTTGGAACCACTTAACCCAACCAAAGAAAGTAAAAAAAAAAACCTTTTTGAGAAAGAG
>JBAMHW010000006.1:9929833-9944619 GCA_037177495.1 Rhadinocentrus ornatus | reverse complement strand
CCCCCCCCCCCCCCCCCCCCCCCCCCCCCCCCCCCCCCCCCCCCCTCTCCCCCCCCCCCTCCCCCCCCCCTCCCCCCCCCACACAGCCGACACTCTGACCTTGGGAGCAATTAGCATGACCAGAGAGAGTGAGAGACAGAGACTTTTTGAGAGAGAGAGAGAGAGTGAGGGAGTGTCTGTATGTTTGTGTGTGTGTGTGTGTGTGTGGTGGTGGTGGGGGGGGGGGGGTAGAATAAAGAAAGAGGTAATGCAAAAGCACCCCCCTTTCCAATCCCCCTTCACTAGATCTGCAAATACGGGATGAGCCCTCTGAGGACCCACTCAGCACAAGGCCCTGGTCTTACTAACCTCCTCCTCCTTCACAGGCTCTTCAGCACAGCTCCTCTAACTCCCCTGCCACCTTACAGAGTTCCCCAGCGCAAAGCCTGGGCTCAGGTCTCCCCCTAAGGAAGCCAAGGCCTCATCGCTCTGTCCTCCTCAAATATGCTCTTATTTGATCATGTTTGATTTTGTAGGTCATTAGCTACCAAAAGCCTGCTATGTGTCTGAGGTAATATAACACATTGTCATGGTCTTTTACATTGGACAATATTGTTTTGATCATCTGAACTGCAGCACACACTTCTCATCTATATTCAAATTGATACTTATTAATTATATAGTCATTCACAAACACAACTTGAATTGACTCAGTGTTAAGTGTAGAGACCTCCTTTGCAGCACACTGTCTTCTTTTAAAGGCAGCAGCATTTGTTAACATTTGCCAACTGTGTTTACACAACTATGTATTCCTCCTGCGTAGGAACAGCACTCCTGACACTCTACCCGAATCCCTTCAGCTCCCTCCCTTCTAGCTGGGAATCTAATTTCAATTGACTGCCAGACAGAGGAGGTTTGAGGTTAGAACCATACAGTAAAAGGGCTGGGCAGGGCTGCCTAAAAGGGGTGCACAGGTTCAAATTGTTTTCTATAAGTCACCTCTACGGGGGATTTGTGTTTATCCCTGGCCATTGATTTGTTGCTGGGGTTCATTGGGTAAGTGGGGGGAGAAGGGGAAGTGAGGTGGGCCAAATTGAGGAATCCAAGAGAGGCTGACAGAGGGTCTTCGTTCTTCTCTTGGACCTCATAAGCGAGGTGAGGTTGTAGTAGAATAAGACAAAGATTTTTTTAAACTCTGCGTTTAAAGGGGCTGCATGTAGAAGACATTAATATATATTATTTAGCTCATTTTAAAAGATTATTAATTTAGACTGTTTAGCTAGTAAAAACCCCAAATCTGTTCATTCAGTGAGCTCAATTTGAGGATTTCCCTCTGTTTTTTTTTTTTTTCAACACTTGAAAATGAATGACTAAAAAAAATATTAAACTTGCATAAAAAAATGTTAATTCTCAACTTTAAATTAATGTACATAAAAGATTTCTGTGTTTATGTCTGCATGAATTCATTTGTTTTACGTGATAACAAACAGAGACAGACCAAAGAGAACAAAAAAATTAAGATGTAAGATATAAAATAGACTAAAACAGGTTTCTGCTTTGGAAACACACACACAAGCATGATACCTTATGTCTTTAAATAACATAAAAAGGCACCTCCAAATCAACCAGTACTCTTGAGAATATCCTTAGAATTGTATTGCATTTATTTTCATTTTTCTTCCATCTTCTTTTTTCATTTTTCACCAAGTAACATCCCACGCAGGTTTAAACCTGTGTGACTGTAACATGTTCTATAATATTTATACATGTATACACCAGGAAAGCTCATGCTTTCATTTTGTTATGCTAAACACTTTGGCATGAATCTGGCTTTGTGGTTTTATTTTCCTTTTTTCTCTTTGCCTATTCTAGTTTTGTCTTCCTGCTACAATAGGATATTCCTGATGAAGAAGGGCGGGATTTCCATAACATTCATTATTCTACCGAGCTTCTGTCATTCTGCTTTTGTTGTTCTCATCTCATAATGCTTCTTTTGAGCTTGCCCCATGACTCCCCTGTTTCAGTTTCACTTAGTAGCTTAATTACTGCTGAGCATCTTAAATGTAAACGATGAGAGGCAAATGGAAAACAAATACAATCAAGACGCTGTCTTATTAACCAGTTTGTCTGATCCAAACCAACACCTCTTCAGATACACACCAGCCTGCCTTCATGTGTGTTCTGTACACCTCAATGTGCTGATAGAGAGACAGAGAAGCAAATGTAAATACAGGTTTGCATATGCACACAGTGTATCATTGATTTTTAATGGAAAAAGTAAAGAGATATTGAGACGACAATGCAAAGCATTATTAGGTCAATCAGCAAAAGTAAAGAGAAGAGCACTGAAATGCACAATGAAGGGGGCTGCAGCATAATGCTGTCTTTCTGTATTGACATTTAGAAAAAGCACAAATTAAGAATCAAACAAAAATGTTTACAACTCAGATGCAAGCATAGAAATGTGCTATAATGAAAGAGAAGTAACAATGAAATATAGGACAAAAATAAATGAAAGGGTCATAGGAAAAACAACGCAGCAAAGACGTAAAATAGTTTTATCTTTAATTGTGGTAATATGTATATCTAACTCTCTTCACATATTGTAAAAAGCCATTCCTGACAAAAATTAACTAAAGCGTCATCACCGAATCATTCTAAACAGTAAAATGTACCTCAGCACTCAACTGCTAAGAAGTTACATTGAATCTTTGGATGTGTTTTGGTGTATGCTTGATCAGTCATGCATGTTGTGGATATCAACTAATGTGTGTTCATTTATGTTTGTTTAGATTTGGGAGCTAGCCTCAGCTTGACAGTCATCTTGAGGCTTGCTATACCCATAAACAAGCCAGGTCCAAATTAGCCGCTCAGAAAGCTTATGGCCTTGAGTGTTGCTGTCCTACCCCCCAGCTACATTATTGAGCAATGCTAATGATCCAGAGTCTACTCATTTACTCTCTCTTCAACACCATTTTGCTGATTCTCGAATCAGTTTTTGCTGGAGTGAAGTTGCAGCAAACTTTACCATTTTAGACTTCACCCCCTACCTACTACACTCTGACTCCTGCTGACTCTCTCTCTCAAGGTTTTGGTAAGCAATGCTGCTCCTCCAGGTTTTAATAAGCAATGGAGCAGTGTTTATGTGTGTGTTGTGTGTGAATGTGTGGCAGTTTCTATGTGTGAGAGTTTGAACACTGAACTGGTAACAAGAAATGCATCCCATCTACCACCACTACTACCAATGCCGCACCACTGTTTACTCTAGCAAATCCTGAACGAGGCCGCAGTGCTCCGGAGAGAGCTTTGCTCCTGTTAATTGGTCATTAAAAGTAGTGGTTTGTGGGCCTCACTAAATCTTTAAACAGGCCATGAAATAATAAGAGGGGAGGTTTGTCACCACTGTTAGCTCCCCAGAGCAGGCAGTAAGGGAAAGGGGAAGAAGAAAGAAGACCAGGACTCGGCTTTTGATCATTATCTGCAGAATTAGCATGACTGATAATAATTGCTCTGTTCATTTCAGACCTTGTAAATACATCGTGGTCGTGGGGCTGCACGTCGGCAGATGAAAGAAGGTTGTCACTGATGTGTGAGGGCGTAGAGAGAGGTGGGCTGGAGGGGAAGATTGTGGCAGTAATCATGATTAGTGAGAAAAATACAAAGCCTTGTTAGACGCAGGTTCAGGCACAGGCATCTTGATGCTCCTCACACTGAATTTACAGTGCTGCACATGTTTGGCGCTGTGTACTTGTGTGTGCAGCTGCACAGTTATATTTACTTAAATACTACTACTAGTACTACTGCACACCACAGATTTAACAGTCTACTCTTAACATCAGTTATATTGGAGAGGGTCTCCTTAAAGACTTTCACCAGCAGGATGGAGACAACAGGTGTCAAAGCGCACACGGTTTCACACATACACAAACCATACTGTGTAGCCTATTGTAACCTCCTAAGCCCCTTGAGAGTAATGATTCTGTTATACTTGCATGGCTTCTCATATATTGATTTGGACCAGGAGGAGTCCTCTCCCAGAGGGGCCTCATTCCTTGGCTCCCCGTACGGCTGCTTTTGTAGCTGCATGTGCATGTGTGCAAAATACCAGCAATCGGTGTGTAAGCAGAGAATTTGCAAGTGGAGGAAGACAGAAATAAAGGCAGAAATAGAGAAAGGGAGGACTATACACCCCATAAACTTTACACATACACACAAGCATGTGTACATACATGCACACACATAACATGAACGTGCACACCCTTATTGTTGGGGTATCAGTTCAAGCCGTCAATAATGGCGCAATGGACTGTGAAGGGACAGGCATGACCCAGACTGCCCATGCTGTGGAGTGTAGATGTGTGTTTGTGTGCTTCTCTGTGTGTGTGTGGTTCCATACAGCCATGCAAAGATGCACACATAAAATTAAGAGAGCCTGATCACTGACCTACATGACCTTTCCCTCCTCGCCACCCTTCTGTCTGTGTGTGCACCGCCAACCCCCTCCACTTCCCCCCTCTCCACACTGGTCCACCCAAACCTTCCATTGTTTCGTTTCCTCCCCTCCATTGTCTCAGCTGAGAATAGCGGGATGAGCAGCTACTGAAAGAAGGATGCTGATGCAGAGAACTGTCTGCTAGAAGGTTCATCAAACATGCTGTAGCAAAAAAAAAAAAAAAAAAAAGCCTTGCTGATGTGTTCTTTGCCAACACTCAGGTAAAGTGAGACTGCAACAGTAGGTAAAATCCACTTGGGAGCAAAGTACCTGCATCACTACCACTCTTTTTTCCCCTTTTTACTTAAAAACAAATTT
Source organism: Rhadinocentrus ornatus (assembly GCA_037177495.1). Lineage (NCBI taxonomy): Eukaryota > Metazoa > Chordata > Actinopteri > Atheriniformes > Melanotaeniidae > Rhadinocentrus > Rhadinocentrus ornatus. The sequence continues at coordinate 9,939,830 of JBAMHW010000006.1, read as the reverse complement.
ACACTTTAATTAGCATTAGCATAAGTCTTTGCCTTTTTATTTAATGCACACAGACCTTGAGTAATTTTCATAATTTAATCCATTCCCCCCCCCCTTTTTTTTTTACAAGTTTTACATTTTTATCCCTAAAAAAGTTTATGAGCATGCAGCCATCTTCAGTCTATTTTCTGCCTATTCATAAAAATTGTCTCTGTTCTGTTTTCATTCCAACTACTACTATAGTGAATTATATGCACGTCATCCATCACGTTTAGCTTCCCTTTTATTGCAAAACATTGACAATATATCACACTTACTAGAAGCAAAGTTTAAATGTTTCTTGTTGTTGCTTTTGACTGCCGCATTTTAGGTTATATGAACACATGCAGGTAAAACATTATTCTAACAGAAAAGAAACATTTGACCTATGAAGTAATATTTGGAAAAGCAACTGTAAATTCACATGACAGCTAACTAGGTTTTGGCTGCCATCTTCAGGCTGCTATGAGTATTACCCCCTGATCCCATATATATGATTTAAAAGCCCTAGAGCTAAACATGGTGATTGTTCTTTCATGAAAATTAGACATCCCCACCCCTAATCTCTTTTAATTTCATTCAAGGATTTGTACAAGCCATAACCTTAAGACTTATATTACATATTATCATTAAGTGTGGCATGTCTTTACATAAATGCACATCATTAGCTTGAATTCTAAGAGATTTATACACATTTTAATAATTTTCCTCAAAAGCATGAATGGTTTATGCCTGGGGAATGACTGGCAGAATAGTCACCACATAAATATATGAAATGCTGAAAGCCAAATAATCACTGTGGTTTCCACAGAAATAATAACTATACTCACAGGTATGTTTCAGACTAATTCAGCCAAGTTTAGTCTTAGTATGGGTCTGGCCATGTTTTTTTTTTATTTTTTATGTACAAATCTATCTTGAGCATTAGGTACAGTGAAAAGAAGTGTGCTCCAAATCATGCTCTGAACCCTCAGGGAGTTGTGGTATTAAATAAGACCTACATTTGCAGCATTAGTGGAATTCAATATGTGCAATGTAATTATTCTGCTCAATAAGCCACTGGAGGAGGATATTCCATTTACTACAAGCTCTGAAGCAGGTGGATTCAGGTGCTGTTTTATGTTCGCACAATATCAGCCGTCTTGCTAGTAAAGGAGAAAAAACATGCTTTTTTATCAAGAGCTCTGCTAACAGTTAAGAAGAAATATTGGGTAAGATTCCAGTGCATGCATTTTAGAGTTATTAGTACAAAAAAAAATAATAATAAACCATCAATATCATATGTGTATAAAGATAGTACTGGAGTGATTAGTTCATTGATGAATAAAATGTTAGGGTATTTGTGAAGTACTCATGATAGAAGATTAGTTGAATTTGTTTCATTACTTCATAAATTACATATTGAGTTTTTGACTGTAGACCAGATAAAATGAGCAAACTAAAGACTGTGCCAAGTTTTAGAAAATTTCTGTGGGCATTGTTAAACCCTTTTTTGACATTTAATAAGCTAAAGAGAAATAAACAAGCAGAGAAATCAGTGATGGAGATAAGTGCCACCCTTAATCTGGGCATTGTTATTCAGCGAATCAACATTTAAAATGACAAAGACCCCAAAACATAAAAGATAAATAACTAAACATCCACCACTGTAGCCTAACTGCAGGATGACCGACCCAAAACATAAAGAGCGCGAGTTTGAAAACTGAGAGAGCAAGAGGGAGGGGTGTTTGGGGGTAAGGGGGGGGGGGTATGTGTTTCATGCTGTCCCAGTTGCCTGAAGTGATTCTCTCAATAATGTATTACAGTACTTGTTTATTATTTACTGTTTACACAGCACAAGTCATGCTGCTTTAGTGGAGTGGCACTCTCACCAGCGCCGTCTGCGCAGAGCAGGCAGACAGACAAGCTGCTCCAGCCAGCCAGAGCGGGCAGCCAACCAAACTGGGCAGCCACCCGCTCCACGCCACGCTCAGTTGATGCAAAGGCACTGGACTGAGAAATAAAAGACATCTCGGTTCATGGGAGCTGTTGTACATGCATCCTGAGGTTGTCAAAGGAAAGCACACACATGCACAGAGGGGGTTGGAAAAGGGTGGGGGTGGTGAGGGCACTAAGGGGGTACTAATATTAATATTAATGCAGGCACCTAACTGGCCAACACCTTACTTATATGTTTCTTCATTTTCCTTTTATTTCTTTTTAAAGTAGGCACTGGTGTTAATTGAAATGATGGTTTTACAGCATGTGAAGAAAAAGAGAATTATTCTTTTACATATACAAATCTATACACCTGTATCTATATACAAATGCACGTAGAAGCCTTTTTATAGTCAATTAAAGTAAGATCAAATTTTCCTAGAACTATTTCTACTTTTGTAAATAATAAAAACAAAGAAAATCACTACTTCTAATTGATGATAAGAAATTTTATAATATGATTTTAAAAGTGCCTGTAAGAATAGATTCAATTGCAAAAAAAAACACAACTTTAAATCCAGGCAGCACACACAAGCATTAATATGTTTCCACTTTTCTTTTTACTTATTACATATTATACATACATACCAATGAGCAGGAGGGTTACTGGTACTCTGTGAATATACCCATCTTTGATCTATTAATTGAATAACAAATTATCTAGTAATTAAATGATGCTTTTAAAAAAGAATTACTACTGTGTTAGAAACTTAATTTTGAAATGTTTACTTGTCTGTTAGATTTAATAAAGCACCACATAAAAATGACCCCGTGATTGTTCTTTCATGCATTAAAAGCAAACTCCTAGCGTATGAGAAGTGTTTTTTGCATTTTGGGTGGAACCAAACCAATATGAGACTGCTAATTACAGAAAAAAGTCTATCTCTGGACATGGAAGATAATAATTATGTTGTCTGGTCCAGACATTAAAGTCAATCCAATCCCAGGCCAATTTTTTAGAAAAAACAAGTGTTGGTAGACACTTCACAAACACACATATTCAACAAACATTCACAGCACTCTGAAAACAAAAACAACTATGTGCACACACTCTTTCTCACACACACACTCATGCAGCATTTTCTAAGTCATAAAACGAGGGGACTTCAAATGCAGCTATTTGTTTGGGGCCTGTTGTCGTGGGAATAGGCAGTGCGACTGTGCTGGTTCATTAGAATTCCTTTCAAGTTCTGGAGTGCAGCCTCCCTGTGTTCCTCTCCCCATATTCCCTGACCCTGACGCATCTCTGTGGGGCTGAGGTAGAGCGGGGGGTTGGAAGAGACAAGGAGGAGGTAGGGGTTGGAAGTAAAGCACAGTACATTACACTGCAAGTCCCCCCCACCACCACCAAAAAAAAAAAACACTTTTAGATGTAAGAATACAATGGAATAAAATAAAGTGCAAGCATTCAGTATCAAATAGACACGAAAGAAAAAATTACTTGAACTGGATTTAAAGTCCAGAAGACTTATATTAGAAGGATAAAGAGGGAAAAAACAACACTTGATTGCTTCACAGTCACACACATTTCATTAAATGCAGATAAACAACCACAACCCAAGTAGACACACAATCCAGATCTCTCCTCCCGAACGGTGTCACCTCGCTGCATCACCCTCTCAGGGATGCAGGGGGGAGGTTCGCCTCAGCAAGCACAGCTCAACACTCGGTCACAGGAGAGACAGCGATGTTGTGTTTTTGCCACCAGAGATGGTGGCAAGGAAATTGTTTGTGTAACACACCTGGATCTTGCCAGCACACTAATAATTACTCTTGTCATTTGCTGCAAGAGCATCTTAATGTTGCTTCAAAAGTCCTCAAAATTATAAAAAGAAAAAAAAAACTCTGATGTCTGTCTAGCTGATGAAGACTCTAAATGAGTGACTTATATTTACAGAAAAAATAAATAATCATCTAGGAATTTCAGTACTGCTCTGTAAAGAAATTTCTGTAAATGTGAGAAATATTCATTAGAAGAAGGATCACTTATCCTGAATAATTACTAGTAGATCTCTACTTTCATTAGCAAATGAAAATAAAATCATTTGCAACAATATTATAAAAGAAAACATATATACTTAAAAGTGGCCATAATAATTGTCTTACAAATGCAAAATAGCACAGTTTGATAAATTTTTATAAGTGACAAAAATAGATGTGTATTTTGGAAAACTTTAGGGTTCCAGTACAACATCTAGTCTGTTCGAAGCATTTATTGTAGTGTGTTTTAAGTGTTAAACTATATTGGAAAATTTGTCAGTAATATTTAATTTTCTAGCAATATTGTCCAGTTGAAATGAAGTAAAAATGGTCTGGACCTTGGCCTGAAAGATTTTATTCTTTTTTTTTTTTTTACCCCTCTCAGTTGGACTGAGGTCACTTTGGCAGGCTGGGCTCCCGGACGAGACCCCAGCGGGCGCCAGACTGCAGGGAGAGGGACGCAGAGCTGCTGCCCGTCACAGCCCACTGGTCGCCTGACGGGCCCCAAGGCCTGCCAGACTGACAACAGCCCTAGCCAGGCAGGAGGTAGAGAGGAGGCAAAGGAGGGGGCCGGGCAAGAGGTGCATAGAGGTGGAGGTTGGCATAGGGGATGATCAGTCTCCAATGCATTTATCTATTATATATTGTAGAGAGGTGGTGGAGGGGAGACTGAGAAAAGGGACAGTGCTACAGTGCACACTATTCATGTACAGCAGGGCAATAGACAGCAGTTACTCAGCGTATAATAGATAGCAATACACATGGTATGTTGCAATAATATCTTTGTAGCAGAGTATAAAAAAAAGACAGAAGATGACATGCATTAGAGATAGGGGAGAAAAAGGAGAGTGAAAAACTAGTTGTATGTGCCCAGGCATGTGTCTGAGGCTCTCATGGAAGAGGGAGGAGGGCAACACTCACAGAGTTTCTCAGGCGTGTCCAGAGCATGAGCCAAGTACCTCTACAATGTTCGAGAGCACACACATTCTTCTATACCTCGTCTCTCTCTTTCTAACACCTCACACATGCAAGATGCCCAGGGACAAACACACAACAATGAAAACTTGCAGGTTATCACTCAAACACACAAACTTTTACCCTCTAATCATAAAGTTCATATGGATTCTAAACTCACTCGTGCATCTCTTGCAGCTCCCTTTCACTCTCCTCTCACAGTGGTAGAAAAACAAAACTATAAAATAACCTTATGCATACACTTTTGTGATGTTTTCTAAATCCATTATATGCTAAAGTAAAGATGACAGCTTTTGCATTCACAGAAATGCTGATCTGTCAACATTCAGTCAACTCACACTGTTTTTAATATAGAGCAGCTCTAGTACTGTGCGATGGAACATTACAACAAATACAACATGTAATGCGTAAATGCATGAGTGTAATACTTACCTTGAAGATATTCAAATTAAAAACACACTTTTAAAGCACACTTTTGCTAAATGCATTGTAAAATACACACTATGAAAAGCAGCAGACATCCTTGTACTTGGAAAAAACCAATAACTGATGAGAGGAGCAGATTAAATCTTGTCAAAGAGCAATCCATGCTCTACAACTGAATGTGTGGAGGAACTTTGCAATTAAATAGTAAACGAATCAATGTTTATATATGTTTGTGTGTGTGCATGTGTGTTGGGGGGGCCTAAGGGGCCCATCCTAATGAGCTATCTGTGTGCATTTCTAACAAGAGCTCAGTGCAGCGCCCACGGCACTGTCATCCTGGGCCACGGCTGACCTTGCTCGGCTGCTAGGCTGTGTCGTTTGCTATATTTATGGCACTAACACCACCTTGCTGTGCATTTCTGTGTGAGTCTCTGTGAGTGTGAGCATGTACATCACCACTGTGTGTATTCCAGTGTGCACGGGGGCTCACTCAGGAAGCAAATACTGTGTATATCAGCATAATGAATCAAGTGGCAAAGAAAGAGAGAGGGGAAATACAGATGGAAAAAGAGGGAGGGTGGAATGAAGGAATGGATGGAGAAAACCATTTCCCCTCTGCTGTTTCTCCCCTCCAAGCAACCCACTCCTGTGGTGTCTATTCCCTCTATTCACCTTTTCCCCTTTTGTCACTCATATTTTTCCTTTTGTTATCCTTTTTTTCTCTATTTGGTTTGATCAGATTGCTACATCATTAACACAAAACATCAAGCCATTGTGACCCCTCTGTGTCCTGAACGTACAACATCATCCCTCCCAATGAGAATGGTAAACTGAACTATTAACACAGAGCTAAATGTAAGCTACACCAGATCATGTTACTGTGCATGTATGCATGCAGCCCTCTGAATTTGGCACCAACCAAGCTAGCTGAATCACCAATGGAATAATAATAATGCAAGTGCATGGAATCATCTGGACCCCTGTTCATTTCTGGGCAGGGGAGACAGCCCAGTGTGCACACTCACACATACACACACACACACACACATTTAGATACATACACAAGCTCAGTATGCAAAGCTCTCCTATGCTGGGCGTGCTGCTGTGAATACTCATCTGAGCCTGGCAGAGGGAGCTGTGTGTATCCCCCCATAACCTCAGGGCGAGGGGCAAGGGAAGGCACTCTATTTGCGTGGGACACACATACACAAGTAAAAACACACATTTGAAAACTCATTGGCACACACTGGGACACAAAACAGAGAAGTCATACACATACAAGCTCATACAACGACACCCACACATAATAGCCTGTGCATACACACATCTACACACAGACGCAAATGCAGGCGATAAGCAAAGGAGCACTATGGTGAAGAGGAGGGAGTGGGACACCGTGACCAAAAGTAAAGTTTTAATTCGGTCCCCGGGGACACTGCTTACTCATCCAACTCCCCCAAGGACTGACTTCCTCTGAAATCTATTCAAATCACATCTCTCCACCGCCTTTTATTGCATTTCTCATATCTCCCCATCACAAAGTGACAAATCACCACACACTTCACAGAACCAACATCACTTTCTATCCATTTTGGGGACAGATTTGGGGGATTTTTACTTTTAAACTGATTAGAAAAACTCGCCTCCTACTGGAATTTCCATTATTTTCCATGAGCATTACTGTACATGAGATAGTCCAGGCTATCTTACCTTTAGCTGGCAAAAACTTCCAGCTGCAAAACCTGGAGTTATTTTGAGGAAGAGGGATGATTTACTAAATTTGCAACAGAAACTCTTAAAACTATAAACAGTCACACAGATGTCCACAAAATGTTGTATTTTAAGTCCCACAAAAACTGTCAGAAAGCTCCCACAGGTTTAGTCTCCCTTTGAATGCACGTCAAACACTAATTTCAATGCACACTCCCTCTCAAACATGCATACACACAAATGTAGGAAATACCCTCTGCTACTCAAGTCTCACACTTCCTGCCAGTGTTCTCCCCTCCATTCTCAATAAAGCAGGTGATGGGAGCGTCGAGGTCTAATTAGTTTAAGCAGACGTATGAAGCTGGTGGGACAGGCAGTATTGTTATTATTTCTCTGCCAGCCCACTGCATACACGAACACACACAACAACAGTGACACTTAAACAACGTCGCCTGCCGCATCCCCGACCACACTCATCGTAGATGGTTGAGGGTGGGAAGGTGGGGGGAATGCATTGGTGGGGCGGGTGGGGCAGGATGAGAAAGGGGGTGTCAGGATGAGGAGAGCCAGTGTGTGAGCGTGAGGAGAGGAAGAGAAGCGCCACTTGATATATTCGTAATGTTCCTTAATATTTTCATTTTGATGTAATTTGTGGCCCCGGTTTTTTAAATATCCGCTCTGTAATAATGTTTAATTTCAAGGGTCAGTCTGCCAAGGAGTATATTAAAGCTGATAAAACTCATTTTCCACAGGCCCAATATCGCGCCCAGATCAGGTTAGGAGGCCAGCCTCCCTGAATATTTCATCTTTTATCATGCCGATAATGGGAAGATGACAGAGGCACATTATTACAATGAGAGAATTGCTCATTTTCCTGTTGGGGAGGGCAGCCTGGCTGGTTGGCTGCCTGCTTCCCTGACTGCCTGCATCAATGACTGGCTGAGGCTGCCGAAAGCCAAGGGCTCCACAGAGTGTTTGTTGCAAAAAAGCAATTCTTCTCTGAGAGAGGAGAGGTGACGAGTGGAAAGAAGGTGCAGGGAGGGGACAGAGGTAGGGAGAATGAGAGAGAGGAAAGAAAGAAAGTGAGAGAGAGAAAAGCAACTTTCTTCAACCACCTCACTTATTTGATTGCGATGAATAATAAATGTGTGGGCTTGCAGTTGAGGGGGTGAGAGCAGTAGAGCAACAGTGATGTGTGTCCATGTATGTGTGCTAGTGTTGATGTGCCAGTGAAGGGGGATAGGTGATAATCACTGATTCAAAGAGGGTCCCCAATCTGAATTAACCCATTTAATTGAGCCATTAGAAAAGAACAAAGCTGGGGCCACAGGGCCAGATAAGGGTGTGGATCGGGGGGGTGCTCCGACTGATCACCAGAATTGGGAATTGAACCTGCCCCGCACACAAATGACTAGCTGGACCGTCTCTGGCGCCAGAGTGCCTTAATAAATGGACCCAATCAAGGCTGTTCTGGAGACCACCTGTGTCCCATACAGGTCAGAACCATTAAACCCACATTAGAGGACCATGATAGACACAGGCGCCACTCCAGCCACCCCAATAATGAGGATAATAAGTGTACCATAATGGCATATTTATAGGCTGCTAGGAAAAGAAGAGCCTGGTGCTATTCAGACAGGCAGAGAATGAAAGGCAAAAACTTCATAGATACACATGCAAGACTGTATGACTTTAGTTAATGTAAAGTATCATAGTCTGCAATTTCAATTTATAATATGATTACAGAACTTTATCGGTAACACATAAAGCTTGCAATAAAAAAAAAGAATGAAGCAAGTATACCAGGAGCGATCAGAATAAAATTACTCACGAGAGACCTAGTTATGATACATTTCCATTTCCACTGGCTGCGCTGTGTGAAAGATCTGTCACACACCAGGTGGGCCTATCTTGGCATTTAATATGTTAATCTGTAATCTTCCTCTTCATTCAACTATCACACCACTGGGACCACACTGAAGGAATTTTTTCCTTTTTTGGTTTCCCTGGTAATTTAACTCTGTCTGTGCTGTTAATGCAAGAATGAAGCTTGGGAAGGCTAAAATTTTTGCAACGTCAATCATTTAAACATCCCAAAAAACGTTTGTAGGTTTTTGTTTCAAAAAACATTCATCAAATGTGTGCTTCCTTCACATGAGTAAGGATCTATTGTATGTATGTAGATCTAACAGTATTGCATGTGTGCATTAATTCTACTCTCCAGATGGGTAAAACCCCCGAAAATAACGTCATAATTAAAGTTTGACTTAATTTTAAAGAAGTTTAATTTGTTTTTTTCTTGTTAGTTAGCCATTTGAACAGAATCTCATGTTCTCCAACAACATCAAGGTGTCTTAAAGTTTAAATAAAGGAAGCTGAAATGCAGAAGCAGAGCTTCAAAAACTATTATCACAAGTGAAATAAGTAAAAAAAACATCTTTTATATATTTTTCACTAGGTCTTGTTTCAGTTTGTATTATTAGGTGAGTCAGATTAGGATTACTGACAGATTTGGAAAAGTACAGGTATGTAGATTTAAAATAACTTCAGCTTTTGTCAAGTTACTTTAATCATAATGTGAGATAGCTTATTTTTCTGTAACTAAAATACATAATGTGTTTAATAATGCATACTGTAATTTTAAGTTTTTGATACCTGTCAATGATTGTTTTGTGATTTTGTAAATCCTTTATCCGTTATCTGTAAGTTGTAATGCATGTGTAAATGTGCAAATATGTCAAATGAATACAGTAAGTAAATATATTATTTAAGTTATACATATAAACAAAAGTTATATAATAAAATGACATATACAATTTAATCTTACATACATACAGAAAGAGTTTCAACTCCCATCTCCGGCAGAGCTTCAACCATGTCCTGGGTGAGGTGGGGGACATTGAGTCCGAGT
>JBAMHW010000006.1:9898116-9914074 GCA_037177495.1 Rhadinocentrus ornatus | reverse complement strand
GGAAGGGGGTTTAGGGTTGGTCAAGTCCGGGTTGGGAGTTGTGGGTTCATTCCTTTTAATTTGGATTGTTGAAAGAAAAAAAAAAAAAAAAAAAAAAAAACATTTAAAGCTAATCTTATTAAGTAAATAAGTACACTAACTTGAGGTTGAAATTATTTTTTAGTTAGTATTTTTTTAACCACAGTGAGCAAACTGCCTGACAACACTGTTAGACTGTATAAAGACTATCTGCACAAGCTAACGGAGCTTTAAAATTATGCATTTACTTAAAGCTGTTAATGTATTTTCTTATATTTATTCATATATTTTTGTTGTATTGTTTATATTGTGTTGTTATTTTTGTGGTGTTCTGACTTTGATTAAGGGAATACTATTTTTTTCCTTTTCCATATTATCCAAAATAGTAGGCCATTATCGAGCACCATCCTTAGAATCGGTATCAAGTTTGAAATTTTAGTATCTGACAACCCTACTCTGCACAAACTAATAGTTTAAAATATAACAGTTAATGTCTTTTCTCTATATATATTTTTAAATCTATTTTAATTGTTTGGATTGTGTGATTTTTGCGGCGCTTTGATTTTGATTAAAGAATACATTTTTTCACCCTCTATAGTATCGAAAATATTGTCAAGCATAGTTCTTAGTATCTATATCGAGTTTAAAATTTTAGTATCGTGACAACCCTACAAGGTAGTCTTTCTTTTTTATTGGATAGTTAGGGGTTATTTGAACATAGAATAGCCATGAAAATGGAAATATGTTTAACAATCCAAACTGCTGTGTAAAACATTTCTGTTCTTGGCTTTAACTGGTGTTTAATAAAAAGTGATCAGCAGTAAATTTATCAAATCATTTTTACAAATTAATTATCTAAGTCATTCATCACACAGAAATCTTTCCAGCTTCACAACATATAAGAATTTACTGTTAGTTTATATATTGTGGCATCATATTAAAAATGCTTTCAAGATTTATTTGAAAGATTAACTTGAAAAAATCTTGCAGAAAATTTTAAGAGATTTTTTTTTCAGTTTAAAGAATAAAAAAATCTATAATTAAAAAAAAAATAATAATTGCAATATTTTCTAAAACCGGCCCACCAGCTTTAAATTGCTTCTCTGCTAAAACTGTTATACACAAATACTGATAAATCCAATTATTTAAAACTACTGATAAAATTATGCTAACACACTTGTTTTAATCCATCTGAAAACATGAAGTCTGGCAATTAGTTTGGAACATTAAATTAATCTAACTGTGTTAAAAAAGCCAGATGGGCAACTTTTTTCTCCACCATTTGGACAACTTCCCTATTCTGTAAAACAAACATGTACCACAATTAGGAATAGGTATCAAAACATGATGGTACCATCTCCAAACCAAAGTTTCAAGGACATCAGGTACAATCAGTGTGATGACCGGTATTTAAGGTACATTAAATGATCATCTGCAACGTTTATTAAGCTGCCAATATCATGACTAAAAAGTTTGTTTTACAGAATGCGCTCTCCACTTATTGCCAGAATTTATGAAGTGTGGAACATCACAAACACTTACAAATATACAATCTGTAACTCAGATAACCGCTTTAGCAAAGCAGCCTCTGCTGCTTCTACAGGGGCATGCTGTCCCCAGTCTTTATAAACTTAACCAGTGTAGAAATAGCTTTAAACACTGCTAATTCATATTACTAAATAATAACACAAAAAACATCTTTTTTAGTCATTCTTAGTTAGTGAATAGCTGATTTTAGACCAGGGGTGTCAATTCATTTCTGTTCAGGGGCCACATTTATTCTGTAGGCCAAACCAGAATAATAGCATAATGACAACTAAAACTCCAAATTTTTCTCCACAAGTATATTGTTAAGTTATTTACAAATAATGAACACTCTATTGAAAACATCTTATGAGCAACCTGAAATTCTTTGAGAAAAAATAACAGTAGTTGTAACAATATTTTGCCTCAGTTTATCATTTATCCATGGATTAAAACTTACAATTCACAATGGATCTACAAAATCATAAAAAATGAAATCACATATATGTGGAATTGAAAAATACAGTATTTCAAATTATGATTATAGTAGCTTTCACTCATTTATTCATTTTCTACCGCTTAGTCCATTACAGGTTGCGGGTAAGCTGGAGCCTATCCCAGCATTTAGCAGGTGAAAAGCAGGGTACACCCTGGACAGGTCTCCAGTCCATCGCAGGGCAATTATAGTGGCATGTCGAGAGTTAAAAGTCATTTTAAGTTCTTCCTTGTACATACCTGTACATTTCCATGTGTGTAGTAATCCTGACCACCTGGACTGACTCACCTCATTAAACAAACTGAAGTCTGATCTATAAAGTAAAAAAGATATAAAGATATAAAAGTTTAACAAGTTTAACTGCCTTGTAATTGTTTTATATTAAAAAATAATAATAATTAGAAAAAAATGCAACCTCTTATGGCCACATTTGGAATTCCAGCAACTTTAATTAAAAAACTTAGTTTATCTTAAAACTTAGTTTAAGTTCATCTTGCAGGCCTGATTGGACATACTGGTAAGTTGTTTTGGCCCCTGGGACGTATTTTTGACACCCCTGATTTAAACAATGAAATCCAACATTATTCAGTGAAAGGTGAGAAAAACTCTAGTAGAATTTAGTTGGTCAAGATACACTCAGCAGCCAACTGCTAATACCTGCTAATAAATGGCTAACTGATAATTTATTAACCTAAACTTTACCTAAATGTGACAACTGTCCTGACAACAACAGTTAACTCATTCCGTATTGCTTATGGTTAATGTTTTGACTGCAGGGAGACCATTCTTATAAAGTTACGTGTTCTTGCACTTGGTTAAAAAATTCCAAATGTGTTTCACATGGTGATTATATTAACTGCTATGTGTGTATCTTAGCAGAGTGTTGGCTAAAGTTATACCAGACAATTACAAGCTAAGCATCGTTTCACTGTAATTTACCTGCTTAAACACCCTTCTCTGAGTTTTTAATCTTGTGGTCTCATCATATCAATTACACTTGATTTACATTAAAAAACAAAACCATATATTATTAATCTACATTACATTGAAAATCTTCAACCTTTTTCTGTGAAAACACAGGAATTCATGGTTTTAGGTTCACCTTGTTAATTAAAAAATCCCCAAAAATCTTGTTCTGAGGACGTTGCATTAGTTTAAAAAAATAACTTATATGGGAGTCTATTGATAACTCAGTAAGTCTGAGATCTTTCATATGCATAAATAAAAATGGACAATATTTGAATTCACAAACATACCTTCATGCTGAAATGATTCATAAATAAAAGAATTTAAAAAACTCTTTAACTTAAATCATCTTATCATAGCTTTCAGCATTCATTCCATGTATCTATTAAATATTAGGGAGAGTGGGAACAAAAAAACCCATGAAGACACACAGGCAGAAAACAATGACAGAATCTAGCATCTTTGACATCTCTATCTTTCTTTCCTCTTGTGACATGTTCTTAAATATTCCTACTGAGAGGTGGGCAGAGACACAACTCAATCTCATGAATTCAAATGCTGGATGCCCGGAATGCCAATGGTTTCAGTCTTTCCTGCTGATACCAATTTATATTTTCCATATGGATCCTTAAATGGCAAACAGAAGTCAGTTTGTGCCCTTTCATCCCTCCCTGCTTCCCCCCTGGGGACAAGGACGGTCAAAAGTCAAGGAAATACTGATTCTTTAGTGCAGCAAACCAAGGGCACCTAAACACAACCCAAACAGCTCCCATAATGCTTCGGCGTTGGCAAACTTGGACTCCTTCCCTCAGAGATCTGCTAGTATTCTAAATGGTAATTATTGTACACACACACACACATACACACACAAAACCCGGACTGTACAAATGAAATGCAAAAGACAAAGCGGAGAAAGGGAGGAGTTCTTAGAAAGGCAGAAGAGAAAATGAGGTGTGTTGAGGATAAAATGGAAGAAATGTAACAAAATGATAAAAAGAGAGTAAGTACAGAAAAAAGTGGTGGGTATGTAAATGTGAAGTCAGAGAGTTCAGATGGAGAGAAGAGGTATAATATGCTGAGCTGACCTAGGGGCCATGGTGCTGAGTGTCCAGGGGCCAGTGGGGAACGTTGGCCAGATCTCCACGGTTATCATTATGTGGAGGGGAAGGTCTTCTCCATCATCCCTCCAACCCCCCACCCTTTTAGCTCATACTCCATTTCTCTCCCAGGGCAAAGGTGAGGCGGCCTGGGGTGCATGGGAAGGTGAAGGCTAACATGGAGCAAGCTCTGGGTCGGGGACTGTCGTTAGCAAAGCAGCTTGACCTGCTTGCCCACAATGCGAAGTTTTACTCCCCAAGTCTTTTTTTAGGTTTTTTTTTTTTTTTTTTTGTCTTGCACTGCCAAGATTAATTTTAATAGGTCAAGTGTTCACTGACAGAACTTATCGGAAAAAGTTTGACAAAAAGTTTTGGTATTAAAAGGATAAAATCATCTTTCGGAATTCATTTCAAGTTTTAATGGTGGCTTATCAACCAGTTATAGAAGGTAGGAATGGATAACTCAACCCGCCTTGAGCCCCCTGACTAAATTATAAAAGACCATATCACTGATAACTTTGGACATTATCAGTTTTGCTTTTTCTACTGGATAATTTTCTTCCTCCTAGGCTGTCAAGCGAGATGGAGAACATGTTGTAGCAACATGTGCAAACAGAAAGTTATGATGGTGGCGAGAAGTAAATGTTTACACTTTACTACAGTTTGTGCTTACAATGCTTTTCATAAGTGCTTGCACTAAATTTCAATTAATTATATAGTCCAAGTAACAACACTGGGTACAAAAGCTCACCTGGCTCTTCTCCTGCCTCAGCATCTCCTCTCTCTGAACGGCATGGCAGTTTTGATTCTCACAAGTTGACAGAAAACAAGTTGGTTTTTTTTACTTAATGATTGATTTCATCACTTTTAATCATGGCTAAGTAGCAGTTCTGTGAGTGAGTGACAGCGAGGACAGCCAATCACATTAGCAAGAAACCAAAAAGCAGAGCCAATCATGTTAATCTAAATTGGTTATAAGACGGGACTTATATCGATGTTGCAGGCAGAGGGCACGAATCTCTCAGCTGTTTGTTCAAGGGAAAATTGTAGGGACAGCTCAGGAGTTGCTGGATATTGGTATGAACATGTCCCTACCACCCCTACCAAATTCTGTGCCCATGATATTTAGTCTTAGGCGCAGCACCAGGCTGTGTAATAGGAGTAAATACAACACAAATTCACAAAAAAATGGTATGTTGTGCAAAATGTAAAAACAAAATACAATGATTAGCAAATCTTATAAACCCATAATTTATTGCCAATAGAACATAAACAACATATCAAATGTTGAAACTAAGACATTTGACCATATCATGGAAATATTAGCTCATTTTGAATGTGGTGGTAACAACACATCTCACAAATGTTGTAAGAGCGTGATGTTTTACCAATGTGTAGCATCCCATCTTCTTTCAACAATTGTTGGCAAACATTTGGAAATTGAGGAGACTAATGTTGTCAATGATCTTGTCTGATGCCGGATTTTAGCTACTCAACAGTCCTTGACTTTTTTTTTTTTGTCTGTTTTTTTGTTTTTTGTTTGTTGTTTTTTTGTTTGTTTTTTTGGCTTAACCAAATCTTTTCTTCTGATGAAAGGTCTGCACTCCTTGGAGGCCAGTTCAGCACCTGTACTCCTCTCCTGCATAGTCATGCTGTGGTGATGGATGATTGTCTTGCGGAAATATGCAAGGCCATCCCTGAAAGAGATATTTTCTGGATGCGCACGTTTGCTCTAAAGTAATGGGATTACAGAAGGACTAACTAGTCTTGTATGCAGAGAGGCTGTGTTTCCAGCATTACAACCTGGCAGTTCTAAAACTGGGAGTGCTAAGTGAAGAAGGGGTGGAGTAAAAAAGAAAATTAGGGATTGAAGTGGGGTCCAAAACTAAAGATAGTGTGCATGTGAAGATATTGCGTCGACTATTTTTCTAATGCTGCCAAGTCAAGTGCACTCAAATATTTAATTTCAATTGATTACTTGAGGATTGTGTTTTATTTAAAATGATAAGTAAAGTGCAGGCTCAGAGAATGTTTAGATAAATTGAGAGTGCACTCATGTTTTAATGGTAAATGTTCTGGTAGAAGTTATTGCATTTAACAGAAAAAAAAGGATTTAAAAAGAAGCTCAAATGGGAGATAGGATGGAAGAAGGACCCTTGCACATTACATGCATGAAATCAAATACACACAAAGATGTCCATCTAAAACACATAACACTTTCCGTAGATTAGAAATCATCCCAGTTTACAAAAGCTTTGCTCCACAATAGGTGTTCTTTTCACAGACACGACGCCGTTGGCACAAAGAGGAACCCCAGGCCCTTTCATTGTCAAGCTTTCTTTTCTTTTCTTTGCCGCCAACAACACTACCCTCTTTATCAGTGCAATTACTGCACAAACAGACTCATCATTGGCCCAACTGTCCTCTCCTATCACCTTTATTTCCACAAGCAACCTAATTAGTCCTAAAGAGAGAAAAGCCAATAAGCAGAGAAGAGAAGAGAGGCAGAGAGAGAAAAGACCAGCTATTATGTCCATTTGTGCCGGTTTGGATCTATAATCGTATGCATTTGTGTGTGTATGGGTATATTTTCCACTCTGTTTTTCCGTTTCTTTTTTTTTTTGTTGTTGCTCTTACTCTTTCTAAATCCTTTTTTTTCCACAGAAAGAAAGCCTTCAAAGGATTGTGCAGAGCAGCTGAAGTGGTCTGTTGGTAAGCGGACGGTAGGGCAGCACAACAAACATGGCTGGCACTAATCAGGGCCCTGGCTAATGTAAACAATGTCATTTTTTTGCCCTTAATGAGCCAATATTCCGCAGATACGAGAGGGCTAACAATTGGGGCAGCGCCTTTGATGTGATTCATCTGAAGGTTTGTTTGTGATCGCTTGGCACTTTTTGTTGGAAGCCCTGCGCCCAGCCGCTTTCATCTACCCCTGAAAAGGGAGAGCCACGACTCACTTGGGTACAAAAGGGGAAGGGGGGGAGGATAAAAATAATAATTTTCATTTCTCTAGCCTTTTTTTTTTTTTTGCTAAAGACAACCACCCTCCCCCTTTTATTATAAACTAGTCCTAATCAGCTGACCAGCCCCCTTCTTCTTGTTCCTCTCCCCTTCAGCTACACACACACATTTGTGAACATGCATATACATAACCAAAGTAGCATCGTCTATGAGGGATTTAAAAAAAAATTGAGCATGGTTCATACCGGGTGTCTATAGTGATCAAATAGCGAACTCATTAAAAGGCACCCCGGTGTGCGAGCAGTGGACACTGACAGGGCCTTCATTAACATGGTGCTGACAAAAGGTGAGGCAGACCAAAGAGGCAGCCGGCGGGCCAGGTGCGTGTGTCGCGGCGCCTTTCAAGATGGCACCGTAGCCAGAGGCAGGCGAGCTGGCACGCATACTCCATCAAATGGCATACTGACCAAGAACAAGCTGGCTCTGGTAGGAGAAAGAAAAAAAAGAAACACAGCCGGATAGACAGATAAAAACTTTGCAGAATGCATGTAAGTCTCCAAACTTCCCATCTGTAGGACATTCAAGCTTTTCCTGCAAGTTTGCCAATAAGCAATGACCCATCTCTTTCCATAAAGTGTCTATACTAATGCTGATTATCACGATAAAGTGAACTCTTCAAAGTTCACTAGAAGACCACAAGAACACAGAAATAACAAAAATAAAACAGGAAAAAGAAGTAAGAGAGGAGTATTGATGTAATGAAGGTAGTCAAAGCTGGTGACCACAGGCAATACATTGCCCCATGTCCAAGCCTATTGCAATCAATCACTGGAGCTGAAGTGAAGTCAACTCCAGGCTAGTCAGTCAGTCAGGCACCCCCATTACAATCACCTATATACATAGACACACACATACACACACCTCTGCCTGCCTCTCTGGTCATGAGTCAGGGGCCCTCTGGGGCCAACACACACACACTGCACCTGCTGGGCCCTGCAGTTACCAGCTGTCAACTCCACGTGTTCTGTGCCGTCTGTTTAGCATGTGTGTGTGTGTGTGTGCGTGAGTGAGTGCATGTGTGTGTCCACAAAGAGTAAAGGGTTGCAGCAAAGTTACAAACCTCAACTGGGCATAAAGAAAGAAAATGATATGGGGCCTTCAAGGACATTTACTTGTACTAAACAAATGTTTGAACTACTGCTGTCAAAGTCAACATGTTAAAGACACGTTAACGATATGCAACTTTAGCAGATTTAAACAACGTATGCAAACGTGAAATACATTGGTTAATCATTTGATTAACCAAACCAACCAAGCTTCCTAAAGCTAAGCTGGTAAAGGTTCAACACTTGTTCAGTACAGCACACACTTGTTTTAATGTCCACAGCAATAAATTGAGAATGTGTTAATGCATTTTAACCATTAACTAGCTAAATAGATGGTTATAGTGAAAAAATAAGACACATTATAGTGTTTACCTCTAGGCCATGACCTTAATCCGGAGCTTGCTCCCCACCTCCATAAGAGACAGAGAGATAGGTTCAGGCAACAATAAAAGAAATGTCTGTTTGGGGGGCTAGAAGAAAAATCAATAATATGTTGTGATGTGAAACTGATTCCCACTGGATTTAGCTGTGTTCTGAGCAAGCTTATTGTCTGTGTGGCCCTGAGGTAAATAGTGTACTTTGTTACAGTGTGTAGCTGTAAGCCTTGGAGACCTGTGCAGCGATTAAGCCATTCTGAAGCACATTAGCTCAGGCCATGTCATGGCAGGCAGAAAAAGGCCTGGCATGGAAAGGAAAGGGATGAGGGGTAAACCAGAGGGAAAGAGATTATGGAAAAAAAATCATGAGGGCAAAATGAAAGAGAAGTATGACAGGGAGAGGAGGGAAATGTTAGGGAGGAGTTAAATAAACATTAAAACAAGAATAGGTAAATGACAATAATTAATGAATAAAAGCCTAATGCCAATTTGTGCATCATCAAATACAGTTACACTCTTTCACAGGTGCATTTTTACGTCAATAGAAAGACAAAACGTATAGAATCAACACTTCATTGTGTCTGCTGACAGTAAAGAAACAGGCAGAGGGGATGGTTAGCAGGAGCGACAGTTTAGAGGAGAAGGATGGAGCAAAAAAGAGAGAAGAGACAGGGACGTAGAGAGTGACAAATTCCCTGCTGATGACTATTTACAGGCTATTCCCCTTCACCGCAGAAAGCCGAGGCCTCAACCCTCTTTCTCATTTTCTCCTCTTTATTTATCCCTTTCCTTCTTTCTGTGGTAAATTTGTCACTTTTGCATAATGGTGCTATACACTAGTGTAGAGCGGTGTGAGGGGCTGGTGGAGGTGGGAATGGCAAGATGAGCAACCCAAATGTGTGATGGAGAAAGTGGGAGGCTAATGGAAGACAAGAGCTGATAGCAGCAATTGCTCCTTCATTCTCTGAAGAGAAAAAAGATCCTCTGGCCATCTTCCCAAATTCCCAACCCCCCTTCCTCTTAGTCTGTCCCTCTTTGCCCCCTGTCACCCACCTCTCCCCTCTATCACTCCTTCTCAAACAAAACCCCTCCGTTTTCACTCTCTCCTTTCTCTCCTCAGCCTCGACCCACCCCTCCATCCCCCTTGTCTCTCCAGGAGGCAGTTGTCAATCAAGTGTGTCTCCCACAATCCCTCTGGAGCTCATTGTGCCCGTGGTCGCTGGCGGAGGCAGGCGTTGCGAGGCGGTGGAGAGCCGCAGATGGAGGTAGCACTGTCAATCATTGTCACTAATTATTAATTTCTGTCACTCAGGCCCCCATGGCAGCCACATAGCAGGAGGCCCTCACTATCTCCATTTCTTCCTCATTTTCTTCTCCTTACTCCTCCTCCCCTCATTCAGCAAACCAGTGTGCATCCCTCTGTCCAGCCCATACTCCGTCCCACTTTGCCCCCCTTGTCCCTTGTTAAAGTCTCTACCTCTCCTTCGTCTTTGCTTCTTTCATTCAGGTCACCTGACATATCTATTTCTCCTTCTCTCTCTATAGCGCTGCAGCCTGCACTCTCTCCCTCGTTCCCCCTCCCCTTTCTCTCTTAACAGTCCCAGGGTGAGTTGATTTGGTATGCCACCCTGGCTACAAAAAGTTCAACCTTTCATTATGTGGTGCACGTGCACTCAGAACTGCCCTCTACCCTTCTCTCCTCTCTCATCACCAGGTCAGTCCCCTTGACTCACTGCTCCCTTTTAATTGTATTCTGCCCTCCACCCCTCTCACTATCATTTTTCCCCTTCTGACTCCTCCCCTCCCATTCTTCAATACAGTACATTCAACTCCTGCTCTAACTCCCAAAAAATTCCATAGATATTAAAAAGAACCGCTTAATTGTTTTTGTTTTATTTCATAACATTTGTTTTCAAGCTCAGAAACGACAAGTCTTTGCCAAGGTTCTGATCACATTCGGTGAACTTGTTTTTTTTAAATGTACGCACTGCAACTTTCAGCTATGATGTCGGCTAATGAGGAAAAGCCTGACCTGCATGTAGCTGTGGCACAAGACAGGCAAGTCCACTACGCTAAAGGTTCTGATCCACACCTCCCCTCAACTAATTAGCTAAGGTAATGTGCTGGGTGGGAGTAAGCTAAAGAGCGTGCACACACACATGCATTATATTAATGTACACAAGTTAATGGAAATACACACTTTTAGCATTTTCAGTCACACATTTGTAAACACACACATGAAATCGCAAATGCACACTAGCTTCAAAAGTTAAGAAAATTGCATTCATTATAGATATGCACAGCATGTATGAATCACAGTGGGCCAATAATAACACTCTGCAGCCACTTGTTCAAACCCAAATCTGATAACAAGTGATAATGTTTTTATTTATAGACATCAAATTTGGCCAGTTTTCTATGAAGTCTGGTCTACAATTGCAATTTTGGTTAAATTCAAATTTTATTTATTTTTTCTAAAAGCTACAATTTCCAAGCATTTTTATTATTTTTCTTTAACTTTTTAACTGTCTGCTGTAACATTTGGTAGATTTTTCAGCAATCTTATGAAGACCTTTATGAGCCATCTCTACCACTTGGTTAAGGTAAGTAATGCAAAAAGAAAGTGTTTATCATCCCATTGCTGTGACAGGTTTTTGCTATTCATCTATTCTTACTATTTTATTAACTGTTATTTAAACTATTTATTTAAAAAAAAACAATGAACAATGACTGGGAAAAAATGTAAAGAAAAATTTTTGTTTTGCTCTTTTAAGAGATTAATGGAAACTTTTACTGCATATTGATAATAAAATACAGACTAACACATCCATCTACAAAACTCAAGCAATTGCTCCTGAGACAAACTGCAGTACATTTAACTTGATCTAATGTGAGAGACAGAATTTACATGCATGATTACAGTTAAAAAGTTTTCAGGGTTGCACTTTGTAGATCGCCGCTGTAAATCTCTCTCAGCATCCAGCTCCACACAAAAACCAATGTCCCTTGTTGAAGTTCAAACGATACTTTGTTGCTGAAACTAAGTTGTGGTTTGTTGTCTAACTTAATATACTTGGAAAGAGACATTATTTTTGCTTTAACAATGTTTAACTTATGAGTTATTGATCTGGTAAGTTTGAATCCCTGAAGCAGATGCCGTACACCTCTGCTTCTGAGAGAAAGGTTGATCGTTCTGCAGGGTTTCACTGAACACAAGGTAACCCAGTGTTTGTACAAGGTATGCTAGGCTTAATGCTGGTCAGACTCATATCAAATGATGTACATTTGATTTTAATTTACTTGCATGATTAGAAAGTGAGTAAAACCCTGACAAAAACTGTGACTCCTAAAATGCTTGTGATTTACTATTTCTCTCAGTGTAAGCATGATTCAAGCTGTTCAAAGAGGAACATGATTACTCATGCAAACTTAAAGGTATTTATGTGCAACTAAAGTGGAAATCTGTCCAACCCCCATTGCCTTCAGGGTTAATTTTTGCATCAGACTTGTGCTGCTCTAATGATTGGCCAAGGAATAGGGCCAGCTGGAAACCACTGATCCTTCACCTCTCTTCCATCACTTTAGGTTATCATCCATTCATCCCCCCACTTTTCTGCCCCCACAAGCCCCTGCATACCCCACAGTCCTGCTCTGCATGCTGCTATTAGCACTCCTCTACTACTAACCTTCTGTCTCTCAGCTCCCACCTCCTCCTCCTCCCTTACATCAGCTGTATCCTTTCTTCCATCTCCCCTCTTTTCTGCTGCTCTCTTTTCCTCAGCACCTGTCACATTTCCCTCTATTCTGACCTGCTTTTTCCAACTTTGCGTTCTTCCATCTCTTCTTCCCCATCTGCTCTTGCCAGTCGCTTGCTTTCTCTTCTCTCTGATTGCCGTTTAACTTCCTCCACCCAGTCTCTCTGTCACAACTTTCTTTCTCTCTTTTCCTGATTCTGTGTGTGTGGGTGAGTGTGTGTTTGTTCGTTCATGTCAGCATTCAGCGCCTCAGTGGAGACAGGGTTTATTGGGGTAATGCATTTATCACTGCTGCAAGCCAGGGTCTCACCTCCTTCTTTGAGCCAGTGAGTAATGAAAATAGGATCACTTCTGACAACACTGCAACACACACATACACACAGTGAGTTACACATATGAACTGCTACACACACACACACGCACACAATCACACACAAAAATCAACTACCAAAATGCTCAGATTTGAACATATATGCTAATAATCACCTCCAAAAATCTAACGTAATGCATGTGTGAACAAACTTAATGAGACACTCTACTTAACTTTCACAGTAACTAACTTTCACTGGCACCCCTTTTATATTACTAATTTTTCCCCTAAATATTTTACTGAGCTTTTGTTTTGGGAAATAAAGTTAACATATTAATCTAAGCAGCTAATTAACAGTGTTTATTTAATTACACAATAATGAGAAGCATGAGCCATTGAATATGTAAATATGATCTGAATTCCCCGTGAGTTACATTATCTTCTCATCTGCCAGGATGTCTTTAAAAATGGGTTGTTTAATTATCTCTTCAGAGGGCTGAATGAAAAATGTAATCTATCGAAATAATGATGATCTTATCAAAACCTGGGTTCCTAAGCTCATCACTGCCTAAACAATGAGCAAGGTCTTTACATTGTTTTACAAACTCAACCATCATGCTGCACAGCAAGAAAATACTCATTTAATTTCTATTACATCATAAAGTTTAAAGAAAATGAACAAGTTTTGGGAGATTTTTTAATGAATTCTTTATGGATTTTGCTCACCTTGCCATTGTAATGAAACAAAAACAACTTTATCTTTAGATTTCAGGTGAAATCTCAGGGATGTGTGTTTGGCTATTTCAGCTGGGGTTTCCTCAGGAAAAAGAAATCAGGTAAGGATCAAGTGTTAATGGCCAGGGGTGCCTGTCTAATCCCATTTGTTCTAGCAGTGTCGGGAAGGTGGGGGAGGTCTTCACTAGTTTAAAACGATACCATCACCAAAGGTATTCCAGCTGGGCTCAGATTGGCCTTGACAGGACAAAACATCGCCGCAGTAAATGACTCCAGCACCTCCCACTGCATCAAACTCAGGAGGACAAGGTCAGATCAGCATCGACATAAAGTTTAATCTTAGAAAACAAACTTCTCTTTAAACTGCACTCTCAAACGCATTGTAATGTAGTGAGTGGAAAGTGTTGCAAACACACCAAGTACTGCGTGGAGAGCCCAAGTCAAAGGACTGCTGACTAATGTGCCGAAATGGTTGGAAATACTCTGCGGTATTGCAGATGGCAGAGGTATTTGTTATTCATATGGCCCTTAAGGTGCATCCACAAGGATTGCATGAAAGTGTGTGTTTCAGTCAGGCATGTCTATGCGTGTATACTTTTTGTGTGAGTGGAAGTGTGTGTTATGCTGCGTCCACAGAGCTGGAGATGCCATTAATGCTTGCTGCTGATCGCTTTCCTATATTTAAATAACAATAGTGCAGTCAGAGAAAGCATTGATGTGAATCCAACCTGCAAAACACTGAGAAGCTGCAGGCCCTGTGCATGTGTGCATTTGTGCATAAGCAAGAGAGAGAGAAAGTCAGATTAGGTGGTCTTGCCTATGCTCCAGCATCCACATAAAAATGAATTAGTGAAAAGACAAAAAGGCAGACATTGAAGACGAGTAAAAAAAAAAAAAAAAAACAGCATTAGGGAGGAAGGCAGGCTGTAGCAGGTCTAAAATACTGCTGCTCTGTTGTACAGGTGAGTTATCTGATGACCAGCCTAAAGTTAAGGGAGCCTCCTTTCTTGTGACCCTTGATCCCAAAGTGGATCATCTGCTTGTCTTTTAAAATGAATAAGACAGTTAACCAGAGATGGACAAAGCACTGACTGCAGGCTTTCAGAGTCTAATCTCCTCTCATTTCTCTAATTTGTAAAATTGACCTGAAGGATGGAAAAGAGAGGAGGACAAGAGGTTTGCTTTGGAAGCTTTAAATAATCATGCGCAGGAGTTTTTTGATGCAACTGCTTCTGGTTTATTTCAGAGTGTACTTCAAGATTCTTTTACTGACCCAGAGAGCTCTTCATGAACAGGCACCAGCCTGTATCAGAGGGCGTCTGAAGCCATATTTCCCTGGCAGGTCCCTAAGGTCCTGTGACCAGGGCCTGCGAATGGTGCTACACACAAAGCTGAAAACTAAAGGAGACATAGCTTTTTGTTCAGTGGTCCCCTGACTCTGGAACTATCTTCCTTTAAACTTGAGATTGGTGGACTCTGTGGTCGGTTTTTAAAGTAAATTAAAAACACATCTTTTTAAATCAGTTTTTTGTTAATTTCTCCTGTTTGTAAGCATTGTTGCCTCTTGTAAAGTACCTTGTGATTTAATATATTGAGAGGTGATATAAAAAAAAGTTTGACTTAATTAATTTCCTTTGCCAAAGTTTTGCTTTTACTCTAATGTAATGGGGCAGGACACATAATCCCAGATTGTAAATGGAATTAAAAATAGATAAACAGTATGTGATGCCACCAACATGTTAAATGATTATCTAATAAAGATCATAATATACATCAATAAGCTCTGAGAAATAAAGACATTAAAAACATCCACTTCAGCATCATTTCCATTAATTCAGTCTAACTTAATTCAATTTAATTGGGGGGTTGGAGTGGTTAAATTTTCTAATTTGCAATTGTGTATGTATTATTATCTATACTTTCAAAATTATCCTAAGCCCATGCTGTTAGGATTGACAGTATATTCACATTAATATACCTTGATGTCTTGTGTTTTGTTTGGTTAAATTTTATTCTAGAGCTTTTGCATTTGATCAGATGACTTGGTGGTTATAGAATCTGTGAATAATTTAGATTTCAGTCACTTTCTCACGCACAACCTCGGTCCTAATGAAGATCAGGTAACCTAAACATTGTATTTTTGCACTTCAAATAGTAGCCTTACAGTATTTTCTGTAACTTGGCCCACTTTAGAGCTACACTTACATAACATCTAAACCATAAACCTGAACTGTCTAACCTTTAGACAAACCACAGTTTTTCAGCCCCACAAGCATCACATACATATAAGTCTGACTCGTTTTTTTTTTTTAGCTTGTGTGGATCAGAGGGTGCATGTGATAAAGTGAAAGATGAGTGCACATTTAAGAAATTTTTACTTTTGTAAAATGTCCTCACACAGTTGGTACTAAAATATACAGCTGACAACTTCAATCTGTCTCTTTATACCTCTGTGAAAATGTTTGCTGTCAGGCTACACCCACTCATACACAGAAATACACACACACCCACGGTGGTAATGACTCTCCTTCAAGCATGCACAGCTCTTCCTTTACCTTTTTTTTCCTAAGCCCCCTTTTTTTTTTTTTTTTTCTATTTGCTGAAGTGCCA